>JAJGRW010001252.1:182931-328760 GCA_025461045.1 Carex parvula | reverse complement strand
GGGAGAGGCAGAACACTATTTGGAGGTGACCTCATGTAGAACTTTGACGAAACCATTCATCCCAAATCAGAGTGTAGGTTTTAGTGTACGGAGGAGAGCCATACTTCGCCTCCTTCCTTCCTCTTCCTTCCCCTTCTCTATGCGCTGCTTTTGTGGAGCATGCCCTAAGTATCAGTTGTTGTCGCAAATTTGTTTCATCTCTCTCCACATTTTCTTGCAGTTGCTTTGCTTGTCCAAACACATACACCCGTACGTTTATTCTCTTATCTTCTTCCTCATTTGTTTCCTCTTTGCCTTTTGAGGTCAACGCTTCTCTCTCCTCTTCCTTGACTGAGTTTGCTATATTTTCTGCGTTAAATTAACCCCCATGTTTAATTAATTATTTTTCTTCTTTAGTTTTAATAACTTCTATCTAGCAAATTTATTTTCTATAGAGCGCATGAACTTTTCTCTGTAGTCTATAAAGATCACTATATATACTTTTGTAAACACGGAGATTTCGATGCCATAAATTTAATTTTATTTATGCTACATAAACAAAAATATCAGAATACTATGAATTATGGGCTATGAACATATCAGAGAACAGAGGTAATTGCACTGGTAATCCGAGGGGCGTGCATGTATGGAAGAGTTTGTTTTTCCAATAAAAATGTGTGATTTTCCTACAATAGCAGTAATTTATGGCTATACGAATATATGTGCTCTGTTTCTCATCTAGCAAGTAATTGGGAAAAGTTCTGTGCTCAAAATTTGATTTGCGAGTCATTTGATCAATCTATCCAGTAGTAAATCCTCTAAATTCAATTAATTGAAATGATAGAAAAAACCAATTCATAACCTATGTTTTCTGAGCAATCTCGATTAGATCAAGCAAACAGTTATTTGTCTGAGGTGCAGAAGTCATGTTGGGTATTGTTTTGACATTATCTGGAGCAGTGTTGTAACCAAGAATTTATAGTCTAATGTACAAGAGATCTTATATATTACAATGCACCATAGCCCAACTATATATATATATATATAGAGTATGGCTAATGTGCTTCCTCTAGAACTTCGGCCTCGTGCTTCCGGGGGAATATCTTAGTGTTTGATGTTCAAACAACAAATTTAAACCGTTAGATGTTCAATCTGTATTAAAATGTACTTGGAACCAAATTTTACATTTTTTTGAATTTTTTTACTATTTTTTAAGCCACTTTGAAAATTCCAGATCATATGGTCCAGACTGTTTTTACTGTTCACCAGGATCTGGAATTTTCAAAGTGGCTTAATAAATAGTAAAAAAATTCCAAAAAATGTAAAATTTGGTCTCCAAATACATTTTAATATAGATTGAACATCTAACGGTTTGAATTTGTTGTTTGAACATCAAACACTAAGATATGCTCCCGGAAGCACGAGGCCGAAGTTCTAGAGGAAGCACATTAGCCATACTCTATATATATATAGATGGGCTACGGTGAGTTGCGAAGTAAAGATCTAGCTATTGTGAATAGCAAAAAAATTATTTGAATGCAATTGTTATTCCGTATAGCCTCTATTCTAAAATAAGCCTCTTGATACATCCAAACATACTCTGAATCACTACTGTTGGTATCATGTAATTATGCTATCACCGTGTTCTCTTTGACGAAAGCTCAAGTTAGAATTTCCACAATATTAATCCAATATTTTGACAGCTTGTTTATAAGAGTAATGGGCCGAGATTTGTTGACCCGGCCCGTTAAAGCCCATATAAAACAGCGGTTTACTCTTTTAACAGTAAATCACAGGACCCGGTCCGACAAACCAAACAAACCCTCCGTCTTCGCTACTAAAAGAGATCTAAAAATGAAAAAATAGCGATTTTTACTGGTTAGAGAGATCAGTTGCCACCATTCGATGTAAGGAATTCTTTCGACTATTCCAGCTTGTATCGTTATAATAAGATCTATTGTTTAGATTATCTATTTTTCGTCGTATTGTATTAACAATTTGACCTCGAAAGATTTGGGTTGTGATTTAGTGATTTGGGAAAATGAGCATCTTTATTCTGATGCTAATTTTAATCTTTGTTATATATTATTGTTCTGTATTTTATCTGCGTTATCTAGGTATTTTTGCAAAAGTAAACTGTAAATTCTTGGTTTTCTTTCTAATTTCTAAGTTAATATTGCGTATATATCTCTTAAATGCCATGAAATTGTAAGACATAGGCTCTTTTTATGCAAAAATGTGGTATGATATGCAATTTTCAAAAGGCATGGAAGTATTCTGCAATTATCGGACTATGTCAGGGGTGTGTATGTAAAATGACAAATGATAGCCTCTCTCAGTTTATTTATTTACTTTTTTGTGTTTTTGTAATTAACTACATACATTGTTTGTGTTGAAATTATGTGTGCCTGACTCGTGGGGTTCTGGTACTGCTAAACAGGAAAAGAAATTTGCCCAAAGAAATGCAGAATTACTGAAATTTAAAAGTGAAAAGGTTTACTAATTAGAAAGTATGTATACAAATCAGGGCTGAGGAAGAGATAATGGATCAAAAGAAGTATTTCGAAGACACGTGCAAGCCCAAGTGTGTCAGGCCTCTTCGTGTTTATCAGGTACACTTTTACCATTTTGGTATTGAAGTTTGTTGAATTTTCTATCAATTTTAAGTTCAGTATAATTTACGCCACGGATGGACAAAAGTTTCTAGGTGTCAACTTGAGTTGATTAGAAATTCTACATTAGAAGGTTTTTGACCATTTATGGTGTTCTAAATGATATTTTTTTTTTTTTTTTTTTTCTTGCAAACTATTATAAATAGGACCTTACATTCTTTTATTATCTGTTGATTGTAGAAATGCACTCTTCTAGATTCTTTTAATTGGAACAAAAGAACCCTAAATCATCATTTCTAAACACAATATGAATTTTCATCCTCTAGTAGATGAATTTGAACGGTTTAGATTCATCATTTGAAGTCAATCCAATAGGTGTTAGAATTGAGTTTACAAAGGAGCTTGGTGAACCTGTTGTAGCTTATTATGTTTATTCTTAATTTATTTTTTATTCAAAGTTATCTTTGTAATAACAGGAATGTGTGAAGAGAGTTCAAGACGACGATTCGGGTCACAAGCACTGCACTGGTCAATACTTCGACTTCTGGGCTTGTGTTGATACCTGTGTAAGTGTTTTTTATCTGCCCTTCTAAATTTGAAATTTACATTTTATTGGGGTAAAAAATAGTTATTTTAATAGAGGAGGGATCAAGTTACAATAAATTTGAGTTACAACAAAGTTACAACAACTATTTTTTTCATTTTCAAAGTCCAAATCGTCGATCCAATCGTTCAACATGATTATCTAAATAAAATGTGCTTGCAGATCAAATTTTACATTTTTTTTGAATTTTTTTACTATTTATTAAGATGAGTACAAAATTCAATGGTCTGAATATGACTATTTTTTGTAAAATACTTAATAAATAGTAAAAAAATTCAAAAAAAATGTAAAATTTGATCTGCAAGCACATTTTATTGTGGAGATCATGTTGAATGGTTTGGATCGACGATTTGGACTTTGAAAATGAAAAAAATAGTTGTTGTAACTTTGTTGTAACTCAAATTTGTTGTAACTTGATCCCTCATAATATCCTTAATTGGAGATGAACAAAGAATGCAACAACCATTTTGTGCATATATTTTATGTGTAACTGAGCCAAATTATGTAGCAACTTAATGAGAATTTTTTTTTTCTTGGCCTTTATGTGAAATGTATTAGTTGGATTTAGTTAGAAAAAATGTTTATAATAAGATAGAATATTTCAGTTTATAATTTGGATTCTCAATGGACTTTTAGGTTGCACCGAAGCTCTTTGGGAAGCTGAAATAACTTGCGCCTCTTTTGTTGCTTTTGCTTATCATCAGTTTAATTTGCAAAAATTCCCTCTTTTTTTGTTTGTGTTTGTTTGAGTTATGAACTATTTCTTCCAGTGGAACTGGATTTCTCCAGGGTTTATGTTACCCTTTGTTTAACCGCGTGCTAAACCTAGTTTAGAATTTCCTGTTTAAAATAATGTAGAAGACTAGATCATTTAATTTCTTGTTACTTTTTATATCAATATTGAAAGTTTTAAAACAATATATTAGCATATCAGCTGATTTCTTTTCTTAACATTAAAAAAATTAAATTTATACCATGAATTATTGAGCGTTTCCACACCAAACGTTGAATTATGAGAAAATAGAAAAATGACAAGCAATTAGGGGTGAAAATGAGTGAATACGGAGCGGATAGTGGTAAAATTATATCTATATTTCTTTTTAATTTTCTGGATACGGATTGGATATCAGCTGGATACAGATACGGATATGGATCGGATCGAATATTTATTAAAATAATATTTAAAAATACTAAAGTTCATAATATTTATTTAATTTTAATGGTGAATAACAATATTTTTTCATAATATATATTAAAATATATGATATATATATCTAATATTCGGATACGGATAATTGGATAATTGAAACGTAAAACCATATCAATATCAATATCCATAGATATTCAGATATCAGATATTCACATCTAATTTTTCAAATACGAATCGGATATTATCCATACCGTTTTCACCCCTACAAGCAATTATTCACTATGCTCTTTTGTGGCATTAATCACTTAATGCCTTTTGTTGGGCATCAATCAAACAACTTTAATTTCTGCCTCGGGGACAACGCATTAGATTTTTCATACATTGTGATAATAAAAGAATAATAATTATTTCAATCCCCCACTCCAGTAACCGCATTGTACCCGCAGCAACAATAGAGGAAGATTGTACTACGGTCCCCACTAATTAGAAGAAGGTTGTACTATGGTCCCCACTAATTAAATGATTCTCTTTCCCAGTCTCCACACTCGTCTCCACGTCAACCTTCATAGGTATAAATACTTGGAACATAAAATATTAATACTTGCAAAATAAGATATAAATACTTGCATGCGTAACTTGATATGATCATTCCCTTTTCCAGTCCCCTAATCGTTCCCACGTCAACTTTCCTCTAATAAAGTAGTAGGGACCCCGTATCCCCCCATCAATATTCTCTAATAGTCTCCACGTCAACCTTCCTCTAACAAAAATAATTGACCTTATAGGTATAAATACTTATAATACTTGATATTAATACTTTCAGATATATATAGGTATAAATATTTACGCGACGACGAGTCCGAAAGTACGTCATCATGGATCTCATTTGAAAGAGAAAATTACGTAGAAGTGGTTTTAGATTCGCAAAATTTCTCACAGATAATCATAAATATGACAGTTAAGGTGCGAGTATTGGAGTGCGGCTTCCATAATAAAATGCTTTGGGCAATTTGTACTTCTTTTTTAGGGCATTAGTCAAATATATTATCAGCTGGGCATTTATTTCAGTTGGGTTATTCCAAGAATTTTGGGCCCTTTATTCTAGTAATAAAAATGTATAAAGAGCCTAGTCCGAAGAAACTAGAAAGAGCCTATTCTAATGTGTCATATGTATTAAGAAAACAATGTTAACACAAAAGGGGTGGTGGCGCAGTTGGTCTCATAACTTGTTGAGGCATCCTGAGGTCGAGAGTTCGAGCCTCTCTCACCCCAATTAATTAAACAAATAGAACGATGATGACAATGCAGTAGTGATGACAAGGGGTCAATCACAACCGTCTGATTATCGGATGATACTTGCAATCCTGAGTTCTGTTCATTTTTTGGTGTCAATTAACATTCCTGATTTCAAATTCTAAATTTGTTCTTTTATTTATTATTTGAAAATCTCTCATATTTTAATATACCTTATTTATTATTCTTATAAATTGATTTGTAATATATGTTGCTTTCCTTGCTTCAAATATTCATAAATTACATGTTTTATATATATATTAAGCCTGTAATTTAGATGAATTTGAATTTTAATATAAGTTTAATGAATAGTATATGATATAATATCCGCATATATCTTATAATAAAAACAAAAAAGAATTATTATAACACTATCCGTTTCAAATTTATTTCCCTTAGTCACAGGAGAATATTACAAATATGAAATGCATCACGCTAGTCTTCCCTTCGTAATGATTTTTTTTTTAAATAAACAAAAATTTAAATTTAAAAGTAAATTTCATAGGTTTTCTTTATTGGACGTATAGATGTCTAACAATCAAATTCACGTAATTTGGGATCATTTGATGTACCGTTTAATTTTCTTTTTACATAAAAATATGTTTATATTGTTTAACTACGAAATATATATTTAATTTTTCTTTTATTTTAAATTTACCCTAACATGTTGTAAATGAGAGAAATGGCGTTTAGCCTGTACTGGTAAAATAATATTTTGGTTCGACTTACATTTTTTTTGCCAACTATTTGACACGCAATGAAACATTTAGGGACTGTTCGGCAACATGAATTCAGCAGGAATATGAATTTTTTGGTATGGGAAAACAAATAACGAACAACGGGAATTTCAGCTGGAATGGGCATTTTTTGGTATGGGAAAAAAAAATATTAATTTGTGAATTCCCAAGGCCTTTTAATCGATGGGAAAAATTTAGAAATAGATGTTCGGCAAATTCATGAGAAATTTGCTAGGAATAGAACCTAACTTAAAATTAGCTTATATGTCATGTTTAATTAATTTTAGACTTTGTGCTTGTTTAAATTGTGTTTGTTTAACTGAGTGTTTGATTGTGCAAGTTAATTTTAATTAAATTAATTAAACGAGCATTGATGAGTAATTCTTCTTTTAATTAATTAAACAAGTTAACTATATATTGTAATTAAAGAGCAAAATATACTTATTTCAATTTTAAACAACTTTCAACGGTCAACAATTAATTACAAAATCAATAATCTTTCAATTGTTTTTTATTCTTTACAAGAGCCACGCCATATGGGAAAAAAATGGAGCTCCCACTGAATTGTATTTTCTCCATAAAAACTGAAGGAGATAAGAGTCTGTTCGGCGAACACATGGGCAGGGGAATGGGCACAGGAATAGAAAAATTTTGAACTGATTTTTACTGTTCACGTGGGAAAAAAAAATTCAGTCTGAGTCAACTTTTGTTTTCCCACGTGAACAGTAAAAATGGGAGTGCAGCCGAACAAACCCTAAGGGAAATAAACCTATTTGGAATTTGAAATGGGGAATAAAAACTGACTATCGAACGAGTAATAGAAAAAGTTCTTGCTAATTTGCTTTTTCCAAAGAAAAACCCATGGACATCGAGTCACCGAACAAACCCTAATTATGAATTCAGATCCTCCCCGATACCGTATAAGGAATCTTTTAGAATTAGTGGATCTGGAACGTTCTTTTAACTTGGCACGAATCTCAAAGCCCAATATTACTGCCCCTACGCTAGCTCGAATCTCAAAACCGTTGAGAGTAAATTTCAAACCGTAAAATAAGAGGAATCTTTTACAGTACCTGGGAGGATACATTTCCCCTAATTATTGGGAAAAAAATGTATCTTTGAAAAATGTCCAAATAGGTTGTAAAAAAGAATTACGTATCTATACATAAATCTTTAATTATTTCAAAGATGAATGCTGAATAACTATCTCTTGCAGTAAAAATATGCTAACATACGCTAATATGCAAAAAGATGACTATGGAGTCAATCATAACATGCATTATGCCAATAAGAACAAAGAATCACTCCATACAAGCATATTTTTATAAATTTGTATTTTTTTTAAAGATAAGGTTTCCATTAGAAATGTATGAAATCAGTTAATGCAAACTAATTTCATTTCATACAAATTAATGCAAAATAAACTTTCAAATATACTACCAGCAAAAATAACTCATTTATTAGTTGCGAGTATAATTTGTTTAATCACACCAATTTGATGATACATATAGTACATATTAACCTTGGAACTATAGATATAGTTTTTTTTTTTTTAAATAGAAGTAAAGAAAAAAAATAAGCTCGTATTATATAATAATATTTTATACAATTTCGTTTTTTGTGATGTAATTATTCCATGATATATGCATATTACATAGATTTTATTTATATGACAAAATTTATTAGTTGCCACTTGCCATGTATAAGTTGTCAAGGGAAAAATTGCCCTTGTATTTTTAAACCACAGATGTCATTAATTCATACATCTCTCTTCTTGAGTATCAAAAACTGGAAAGCAATTGATTCAAAAACAAACTCATGTATTACTTGTACAATTTCAAAATAGAAAAAAAAAATTCATGCATTACTTGTACCTCATTACAATTGATTCGGCAGATGTTAGTTGACCTTTGAGCTCAAGATCATGACAACTTTATGTAAAATGCTTTGGAAATACATTATGTACAATAAATGGAGAATTTGTGGTTCAATTATTATATAAATATTAAGGAAATAAAAAATTAATAAGCACACAAAAATGATGTCCACCAATCTGCTGAATTTACATTTTTTTTTTCCATGCTGAAATGATTTGGTACACGAAATATAGTTCGTATAAGAATGGTCTTAATCTGGTACACGAAATGATCTGGAAGATTTTTCTGGATTATTAAGATAGAAAATGAGTATAAAGATGCTTATTGTAGTTTGTTTTAACTACGAATAGATAATTTAAGCAAGTTGAGAATTTGATTCATATGATGTAATAGATATTAAAAAAATTATTTTTAACGTGCATTACTTGATTTATATGATGTGATATTAGAACTAATTTATCATTAGAATATATATTTGCATTGTTTTGAATGAAACAATAATTTTTCAGCTTTAGAACAGATTTTTTAAACTTGAAATAAATTTCTTTAGCTCAAACAACTCTTTTAACATGAAATAATGCTTGAAATTGCACAAAGCTGTCCAGAAATTGCACAAAGATGATTGAACTGAATCATCAAACCTACTTCTAAGTTTACACAGAAATTACACAGAAATTCAATCACATAACCTACTTCTAAGTATTAATCGACGATTGAAATTACACAGAAATTCAATCACATAACCTACTTCAATCACATAAATTACACAGAAATTCAATCACAATTACCTTCAAAGATGATTGAATCGACGACCGGCGGTGAAGAGGCGGCGAGGCGGAGGGGCGGAGGCGGCCTTCTTTCTTTTTTCCTTTTTTCTGGCGGAGAGGCGCTTGTTTCCTTTTTTCTTTGTTTTGGCGGAGAGGCGACACAGAGAAGAAGAGAAGGGATCACGGGTCGGCTTAGGTTTGAATTAAGAATTCAGACCGCTAGGAATCCTAGCGGTTCGAATTAAGAATTCAGGCAGCTGATATTCCTAGCGGTTTGAATTAATAATTCGAACCGCTGATATTCCTAGCGGTTTGGGTAGAAATAATTTTTTTTTAAAAACCTGGTTATTTATATTAAAATATATTTTTTTTGGGTAAAAATAAAAATCACGGCTCAATTTGCACCAATTTCAGTGCAATAACACGTGCACCAAGATCTCAAATAGCATTAAATTCCTGATAATACATATTCTCAGATCTTCAAAAATTCCATTGGATCATGAGATGGAATTTTTTTTATAAACCGTAATTAAAAAAATATTTTTACAAAATTAACATGGTTATTTTTTTTTTTACAAAAATCATAAGAGCATTTCGGTTCGTATGAAATGACATTTCGGTCTGGTCGCCTTTTTGGATTTTCTATGGCGGCTCATATGAAAACTTATGAAACTAGCTAATACCACAGAAAATTCAAAAAGGAGACCGAACCGAAATGGCTAACTTATGAAACCAGTACCACAGAAAATCCAAAAAGGGACCGAACCGAAATACCATTTCGGTCCGGAATAAAAAAAAATAACGGACCAAAATGACATTTCGATTCTTATGATTTTTGTAAAAAAAAAGTAATCACGTTGGGTTCCAAAAAAAAAAAATTAATTATGGTTTCTAAAAAAAATTCCATGAGATGATTCATGATTGGAATCTATGTATCATATGAATTTATTAATATATGATACGAACAACTTGACATAACAAATAGGAATTGCGCATTATGGTAATAATTAATGGTAAGTATAATTTAATACAAGAATTGGATTGTCCACTTATAGTAAAAACATTTATTACAATACTAGTTTGTATATTTAAGAGTTGGATTGTACTGTTACATCTAATGAAGTAATAAACATGACATGACAGACTAACATGTAATGATTTTGTCATGTCATGTCGCGGTATGTGACATTTTTTGTAAGTAACGTGATGTGATTAAAATTATGGAGGATAGTTACGCGAGTGATCATGTTATGATCACACGTGATGTAATTAAACGTGATTGGATACTTAATTTTATTTTTTAGATTTTAAGTTAGTTTATAGAAAAAAAATAAAAAATTACTAAAAAAATAAGAAACTATTGCAAAATAACTTAAAATTATAAAAAAAACTACATCGGTAATTGGTCACATGACGTGGCCGGGTCAATTTGCGTGACGTATCGTAATGTGTCATTTCGATTAAAAAGAGACACGTCACGGAACATGCGAGTCATGTCATGTGACCGACATGCATGACGTGACGTGACAAAACCGATAACAATGTGACTAATTTTCTTCATGAGTTACACCTATCAAAATAGAAATAAATACTATTTTTTCTGTTTCAAAAAATGAGTAGAGATCTCTTAATAACGAATAAATATGAGGATAATATTAACACCTTGTTTGGATGGAGAGTAGAGGAAGGAAGGGGAGGTGAAGAATAAAAGGGAATGGATACAATAGAAAGGAAAATTAACATATTTAACTTCTTTGTATTTGGATGATTAATGATGGAAAATAAATTTAACTTTCCTTTCCGTCTTATTTTTTGTTTGGTTGATTAAAATTTAGAAGGTTAATGAGAAATTGGTGGCTATTAAAGGTTTGTGACAAAAAATTTGTATAAGAATTATATAGGTAAGATATAGAGTTGACATTTGTGTTTTTTGTTCTAAAAATATTTACAACAAAATTTCTTTCTATCCGTTACACTCCAAATCGGGAGGGAAACCGATTCTATTGATTATAATGATATATGGTTAAATCTTTCACCTCCTGTACCCTTCACCTCCGACATAATTTTATCAACCAAACATAATTCGATGGAAAATTTTCTTTTCTTTCCATTCCCTCCCTTCCTCTACTCTCAAACAGTCATTAATCAAACGTGATCTGCACATATTCATATCATTTATTTTTACAATATTATGAAGTTTGGTGCAAGTTTAATCATTCATAAAATTGATAATTTGTAACGATCTATATTTAACAACTTATGATAAAATATCAAATTATATTCCAGTCGCATGAAATATTATATATAACTAATTTTTAAGTTCACCAACTTTTATTTGTAATTGTTTTTTTTTTTATTTAATTTCAAAAGTTGAGTTACTTGAGACATGAAAGAGCAAGTTAAGGTTTAATTTTTGATAATACATTATATTGGTAGGATATACAAATTAAAGAAATTAAGGGTCATTGTTTATGTTGTTTATAATACTTGTCTATCGATCTATGTGTGTAAAATTAGGTTATCAGATTTATTTAATAGATTAAAGGCTAAGAATCTAAACACCAAACCAAAGAACTCAAAATTTTAATCAAAAATTAGTTTTCAGCCTAAATTGTTATTAAAGATTTTTATATAGAAATAAATCGTTACTAACAATCCAACACTCATACGCTCAAACAATGTACTAAAGAGCATCTACATCCCAGCAACTCAAATGAGTTTCTAAGTAATTGTTAACCACTTTTTAGAAATTAAGGTATCTAAAGTTTCTAACTCTCACATTCTTGAAATTAATTTTAGAGTTTCTATTAAGCCACATCAGCAATAAATTAAAAAGGAGAAATAATGTGAGCCAATCATTTGATCAGAATGGAGTTTATTAACAGTTTCTTAATAAGAAACTTTTTCACATCTCTAAAACTGAATTAAAAATTGTCTCATCAGATTAGAAACTCCAATAGTATCAGATATGTAGATGCTCTATATAGTCAACAATTTATTGAATAACTATATAACGATATATTATTTGGTTAGCAAAAAAAATATTCAAAACAATGCTATATAACGATTCAGAAAACCGTTACTTTTTTTTTTTTGAACTATTGGAATGCTTTATTAAGCATTAAGCCGTTGAAATGCTTAATTAAATTGTTGAAGTCTTTTGTAAACCGTTGAGTGCCAAAGTGAATTAACCATTAATGTAACAATTTTGTGAATTTTCAAGACTTGTTTTTTTTTTTGGTTATTTTTTATTGTACCTTAGATTGTAAACTAAGTAAAAAATAAATTTAATTTCAGTCGAAGCTTGTTTTTTTTATTTTCGTTATTTTTTTATTCTACCTTAGATTGTAAAGTAATTAAAAAAAATTAAAATTCAGTGAAGATAATTATTCACCTCTTCTATGTCATATATATAAACAACATAATGGGAATTGATCATATCCTGATTGGATGGATAATATTTTTATATTATGATATCCGAAATTCATAGCATAAATAAATGATACTAACACCAATACACCAATAATTCTAGCTTAGGGATCACATGCATGAATTGGTGAAAACAAAAGCGACTCGGTGTTAAGAGTACTTCAACCAATTTAATGAATTATCTCACAAAAGTACAAGATAAATGGAATATTTAATTATAGAATATATATATATATATATAGGACAGTGCTACGGACAATGACCAACAGCATCCATCCGTATATATATATATATATATATATATATATATATATATATATATATATAGGACAGTACAAGATAAATGTTAGATTAATATCCAACAGTTGCATCCATATATCGACCCGCATCCATGATTCGCAATTCACCAGCCTGAGCCAAGATATCCACCTTAACTTTCTCTAGCGCCATCTTTAGGTTGTTCAACTCAGTACAGCCGAGACATGACACGTCACCATCCATCCATACATTTCCCTCCAATGCGCGTACCCTCTCTTTAAGCGCCTCGTTCCTGCTCTTTGTTGCTTCAAGCAAAGCGGTATGTTCGGCCAGTTGTGCGCTTAAATTAGACACAGAGGCATCAGAAGTAGACCCGAGGCCGAGGAGTTGGTTTTGGTTTTGGTTTTGAGAGTAGTAATGCGGCTGATCAAAAGATTGAGAGGAGAGGTAGCGATCGAGGACAGACGGGACCAAAGGGTGGATAAAGGAGAAGGGTTTTTTGGCAGGGGAGAAGATGATAACCGCCACGTGAGCGCCACAGAGGATCGAGAGCTCGCAAGCCTTCTTGAACAACCCGGATCTACGTTTCGAGAAAGAAACCTGAGAAATATATAGAGCAAATTGAGAAAAAAAAAAAAACAAAGAAGAAAAATGAGAAGAAGAAAAAATCCTGAATAATTAGCATATAGGCGTGCCCAATAACAGAGCAAATTGATTTCTCTACCGATACATCTGTTATTGCATTGTTCTGAAAGAATTAGAGAATTTAATTAACCTGGCGTGCTGTCGCCCGCTCGATTGGCTTTATTTCAATCTTACGACGACCCGTAGTTCGCTTCCTTTTCTTGCCATTAATGGCATCCGAAGCATGCATCTCTCTCTTGCTTGTTCTGATGGTGAGAACTGAGAACTGTTATGAAATATTGAGGGCTTACTTTCAAATATTCAGCGCACAATGAATTCTTTTACTTTTATACCACCTTTGCCCCTAATAAATACCTTCCTTTTTTTATATTCTAAACTTAATTAATTGATTCTTTACAAAGATAACTATCTAATCGGATCAAAGGATCATACCTGCCAGCGGTTTAATTAGCCCCTCTTTATATGGAAGTAAATTCTAATGGAAAATTTTGATTTTCTATGGCTTACATTCATATGGTGATGACTATAATCTATAATGAAAAATAGTTTAGCTGCTACAGAGGATTATGATTTATTTGATAATGATATGTGAATATTATCTTTGCTAAAAATTAAATTTTTAGAGAAAAAAAATACTAGTTTCGTCTATATTCTATACCAAGGATTTATTTTAATTAATTATGCCAAGTCATGAATTGTTCCGACAAAAAATAAAAAAAGATTGGATGGATGAGATCGCAAATGTTACATGTAAGTTTCTTGTATTTTACTTTTTCTAATTTTCATTATTCTTGATTTTAAATTATTTTTCGTGCATGTCCATTGAGCATAACAACAATTGAAAATTTATTTGCACTTCCAACAATATATGTATTAGTACGTAACAATATTTACTTTTGTCGTTTTTATTTGTTGTGCAATGACCTTCTTTTCTTCTGAAAATTAGATGTAAAATTATATTTAACTAGTTAGTAATTTATAAAGTTTGAGTTCACTAGAAGAAAAATGACACAAATATATTTATTCATTTGCACAATTTGATCCATACTTTGATATTTTTACACTACATGCTATTGTAGAATGACTTGTCGGTACTTATATATATATATATAGAGAGAGACACACACACACACACACACAATTCTATATTTACATTAGCCTAATAATTTTTAACTTTACAAGTTTGAGTTAGTTTTTCTGAGCTATAAATTCATAACACAGTGGTCCGCCAGAGAAGGTCATTTTCTGATTTATCCATTTTACAAATACTATATATAAATATGTGATGATCTTTACTATCTCTGCACAATGAACTGAAAATATTTGTTGTTGATTTTTACTGCTATATCAATTAATATTGGGGAAAGAACCTAATTATTTTTTAGTAAAATTACAAGTTCTTGATTTTAATTGGTGATTCATCATAAACAGATTAATATTCTACCATTAAAAGTTTCAAAATTATTTGATAGAAGGCTAAGTCCCTTTCAAATCAACTCAAATTTAATATAAATCCTATCTAAATAATTAATAACACTTCTACACTTCTACATTTTTAATTTTTTAATTTATTATTTTTTAAATATATGGACATAAAGTTAGATGTAAGCTAGAATTATCCAAACATTTTGAGATAATATCGTTCCAATTTAAACTAATTTTTTTCCCCAATGTTTTGATAAAACGCCAATTTGATAAATGTGATTTCTCAACTTTTAATACTGTTCTACCCTTATCATCTCTCTTTCACATGACTTGTGCTACACTGCACATGCTTTTCTTTTTATGATTATGATTATCACAAGCATTGAATCTTTATCTCCATTTCCATAAGACTGGACCTGTCCTGTTTACTAAGTTATTTTTCTGTTCTTACCAAATGCTTGGCATCTTTCATACAATAAATGGAGAGAATCATAAGAGAAAGCAGTGAGCAAAGAGGGCAGTTACCAGAGGATAGCAATAATAAATTAAGATCCAAAGAGATAGGCTTCCATTCTAGTATTTTTTTTATTTATAGAAATAATATTAAAATAATATAGGATTCGAGACTGATTACACGAGTATTTTAATACGATAGAAAGAACCGAAAAAAAAAAAATATTGATTCCTTTATAAGAGACCAAAAGCTTTTTGGATTCTTTTCTATAAATCGAAATACTCATATAATCCGTCTAGAACTCTATATTATTTTAATATTATTTCTATAAATAAAAAAATAATGAAGAGATAGGAGGCTTCCATTCCTTTATAGTACAGTGACAGTTAAACAAGGCACTACATATCAATTCATGCATCATTTGCTCAACCCCTCACAAAAATAGTGGAGGGTTCCAATGCCTCATGCCTTTCATGCCTCATCATACCTCATGTTCTATATCTTCGTTTTCAAAGTTTAAATTGTCCATACGAACCGTTCACCATGATATCCATACTAAAATATGGTTGGAGATGAAATTTTATAATTTTTGGAATTTTTTTATTATTTTTTAAGATGAGTAGAAAATCACTGTTTTTTAAACGGTCCAAAAACAGTGATTTTGTACCCATCTTAAAAAATAGTAAAAAATTTCCAAAAAATATAAAATTTCATCCCCAAGCATATTTTAGTATGAATATCATGTTGACCGGTTGGATCGAAAATTTGAACTTTCAAAACGAAGATATAACATATGATGTAGATGAGGTATGAAAAACATGAGGCATTGGAACCCTCCTCTATATATATATAGATATATAAGTTGCTCTGGAACGATGTTTACTTAAATGTGAAAGGGATCCTTGGTAAGAAATTAAGGAAGGAGGTTGTAATAAATCTTGAAGACAATCTATATGAACGAGATTAATTGATGGTGAATCAAATTAAAAGATATCACACTGAAAGTTTCCTTTAATGTGGTTATACTTTGGACGGACTGTTCTCTAATGGCTGGGTAAAATATTGACGGAGCTGTTTTGGCTTCATGCAGCACATTAGTTGTCTACTTTTTTATTTTGTTTCCATTGGCTTCATGGTGGTTTAATATGCAAATGATATTAATTAGAATGTGCATGTGAATTCTACATAAATTTATATTAATTTGTACGAAATTCATTTTTAAAAATTTGTATATGATTCACACTGAATTTTACAATTAATATATATTAAAACTTACACATTTTATACTTTAAATTTAAATGATGGATGAACCGAAAGCAAAAAATTTATAGTGATATAAATAATTCCTCGTTATTGAAAGAGTATCAATTTACTAAAATGAGTTGCATGTACTTAATTTGTCGCTTTTTTTTTTGCAACACATTGCAATTTTTTTTTTTTAAAAAAAAATCGGTTATATTTCAAGACTACATGCACCTATTATCACAATGAATATTGATTTCGCTCATTGGAAAAAAATTGCTCAGATAAAAAATAAAAAATTGTATGTATGTAATTTTAAATTGAAAAAAAATTGATCATATTACATGTAGAAAAATATCATTTTCGACTATTACAACTTCTTAATAGAATAATTTATTCCTTGGATGGAATGGGGAGGGACTTAAGTACGAAAAAAAAATGAAGTATAAATTGTTTGAAATTTTTTTTTTTTTAATTTTTCACAAATTTATATAATTGCACACTTGTTCATTAGGGATTACAAATGATATAAAGTTTCCAAAATTCGCTGTAAACTTGGTAATTATATATATTTGGATCATCAATGTCTCTACAATTTTTCTCCTTTTTTCTCTCTGAATTTTGCTATAAGGATTTGCTGTGAATTGAACACTATTGTCCCATCTGTAGCGGTTCAAAACCAGAGAAGATGGATTGTGCATACTGATTGTAATTTATGTAATATATGATGAGTGAGCCTATGGTGCTATGCATAGCACGGATAGCTAGTGTGCTACGGCTCAATATGGTACTTTTTAAAATTCTAACGGTCGATCCAACCGTTCAATGTGATAATCATATGAATATGTACTTGTAAACTAAATTTTATATTTTTTTTGAATTTTTTTACTATTTTTTTAGATATGTAGAAAAATCATTGTTTTCTGAAAATTCTGGACCATCAAAATTCTACCTATCTAAAAAAATAGTAAAAAAATATAAAATTTAGTTTGCAAGTACATATTCATATGGTTATCACATTGAACGGTTGGATCGACCGTTAGAATTTTAAAAAGTACCATATTGAGCCGTAATACACTAGCCATCCGTGCTATGCATAGCACCATAGGCTCACTTATATATGATTGTAATTTTTATATGTACATATCTTCTCATTAATTAAGAATATCGTATTCGAATGATATATCCTCTTCTAGATTATGAGCATAAATAAAACTAGTAGATATATAATTTTGCCGAATATATATCCTCTTCTAGATGGAACCATGGACATCGGACTAAATTCGGTCTAATGTTTGGTCGGAGTCTTCCGGCCCGCATCAAGATTAACATGAACAATTTTTAAAATTATTGTAGATCAAGTGAACACAAATCTTAATGCAGATCAGTCAGCTCTGACCAGACATCAAATTGATGCCCGTCAGACCAACCCCCACTCCCTTTGGGACTGTTCGGCAACACCTCTTAATCCGTACTAGGATTAAGCTTAAAAAAACGATGTTCAGTTGTCTTAATCCGTGAGTGATAACTAAGGAAGTTAAAAGAAGTGGTAGAGGTGCTTTAAGACTCGGGTAGAGGATTAAGATCCAAATAAAAGAAAACTAAAAGATGTGATCTTAATCCGTGCTAAGAAATTGATGTTTGACAGAATTAAGCAGCTAAAACAACTAAAAGAGACTCCTTTAGTCTTAACGAGGCTTAAGAAGCCTTGTCGAACATCACCCTTCTAGATTACTCATAAAAATATTCTTCCGAGTTACTCAGAAATAAAGAGGAAACAGTTACAAGCATTGCAAACTTAGATAAGCAGACGCCTTATAATGAAACAAGCTTTCCAATTAACTATATACAAGATGCAATCATCTATTTTTTCCTTCTTCTTTTATTCTGGCAGAGGGAAGTCAAATGAGCTATTTTTTAAGATCAGTGCTAGAACAAGTTGAAAATTGAATTACATACAAATAGAAGTGTTCAAACAGTCGGTTCGAATAAAACTGAATTAAAATAATCAAATCAAAAATTTTATTTGATTTTCAAAAATCTAACAGAACCAACCGAATTAAACTTGTCAGCCAAATAACAACCGGACCAAAAAAAAAATCCGGTTTGTTAGTTGAACCAAAATAATAGAGATTAAATTTTCAAATTTCTCAATACATACACAAATACATTTAATAATCATAGAGATAAATACGAGAATATCAGTCGAACTGAAATAAGAAAGATTAAACTGAACCAAATTTAATAAACCGAAGTAATTCAAACAAATATAAATAAATTTCGATTTGTTTAATTAAATCGAAATAAGGGCGATTAAACTGAATCAAATATAAAAAAACCGAAGAAATTCAAAAATTGAACCATTTAAACCAAAAAACCGAACTGTTTAATCCAAACTTTGTAGATTCAGTTGAAAAGTAAATAAACCGGATCCAACAGACACCCCTACATTGAATATAGAACAAAGAAGAAGCACGAGTATATTATATATCAAAATAATGACAAACAATATGGATAAAAAACTCAAATCATTTGCCTTCATATACAAGTATATCATAAAGGCCAAGGTATGTTCCAAAATTTCTTAATGGCCCCACCAATTGAATTACACATCCTTCTCTGTACAATTATCTTCATCCGAACTGCATAATATGGATTTTCCTTTGTAAGTTTGTATACATGCAAATTGCATTTTCTTGATATTACATATTCAGAAGCTGCTGTTGTTAGACAAAAATTTATCTCCGATTTTACCATTATGCCCCTGGGTTACCTTCCTTGAAGTCTTGTTATAGTGATATCGCATGCTGACATTAACTCATCACTGCTTTTCAAGGCACTGGTCTCGGAAGAATAACCTTGAAGCGTGAACGTGGGCCGTCTTGGTGCCGGCAAACTAGGGTTTTCACTTAATTGTTATCAGTTTTATAACCATTGGGATCTCAGGGCGATCGTATGCAAGATCCTGTACACACAACAGCGCCGCATGGATGCATCGGAGTACTTCGGGAATAGGACATGTTTCTTTTATTGTGGGGTCGATTGGGTAATTATAAAAAAATTATATATATTATATATATTAATGAGCAATGAATATTAATTCTTCAACTATTATTGATAGTTGTGTTAATTAAATATTAAAACACGTAAATAAATTTCAACAAATCTCAATAAAGTTTAGACCTTTTAAACGCGTATATATATATTTGTGAAATGATTGTGTTTTAATTTATTATTTAGTAAATTTTTTAGTATAATAGCATTACCTGTTATTTATCCGCTACCGTTTCATAATCCACCAATCATAACGGGTAAGGGTAGGATACGAATAAGGCAATTTGTAGCGGGTAAGGGTAGGGTACGGATAAGGACAATTTGTAACGGGTACGGGTATGAAAATGCTTCCACCCGACCTTACCGTACCTGTTGACACCCCTATGGATAGGATAAGGTCTTCCGTGCTTTGGTTTCAAAAGTCTATCGTATAAATTTTAAACTTTGATCTAAGTAGCTCAGTAAAATGGTTATATAATAAATTTGTAGAATATCAATTTTTGAAATTTTTGAAATTTTTTTTACTATTTTTTATGATTTATAAAAGATGGCAAAAAATAGCTTAAAAATAATAGAAAATTGCCAGTGTTCTAAATAGCATGCTATAGCAACGCAATAGCGGCGGTATAACGTTTTTGGACCTTAAACGCTATGCTATGAGATAAAAATGTGTTATTTCAGTTACGACTGCTATAGCAGTAATAGCGATCCGCTATTTGCGCTACACGCTACGCGCTATAGCACACGCTATGCTACATAGGCTTTTATTTAAAAGTCCAAATTGAAACTTTTTTTATGGATCAATTTTTTCAAGGTCCGGATTGCTTTTGCTTTTAAATAAAAAAAAAAAGATAAATATATAGGTTATTTTGAAAAGAAAAAGATAGATAGTTTATGATATTATTAGGGATATTTAATTTGAATAGCAATTTAGACTTTGTATTGGTTCAATATAAATATTTTAATTCCTTAATTAATTTTGTGTTACTTATCGCTATATGAGACTTTAGATAATGTTGATAATTAGTAGAAATATAAAACATAATTTTTTAAACAAAAAACACTATGTAGGATAGCTTTCATTATAGCTATGTTATTCGCGATAGCTTTTTATTTAGCCTTTCCGCGATGACACAATAATCGCTATTTAGAACCGTGAAAATTGCTAATGTTTTAGGCTATTTTTTGCCATCTTTCATAAATTATAAAAAATTGTAAAAAAATTCAAAAATAATAAAAAATAATATTATACGAGTTCATTATATAACCAATTTACAGAGCTACTTAGATCGAAGTTTAAATTTTATACGATAGATTTTTGAGACCGTAGCATGCTATCCATAGCAACTAAGCCTTACTCTTTATATTTTGTTAGACCAGCCTTTTATCAATCTTTGATTAAACGAGCCTACCATATTAAGAATTTGTATTAACTGAGGTAATAGAAATTTTGAGTTCATATCCGTACTGTCCGATATACTGTTTAAAATTTATTATTCTACAAATATACATGTTGTACGATATTCACATAACAACTGATAAAAAATAATTTGGGAAATTAATATGAATAATGGATCGGCTACTACTATGTTCGATCTCTTGATACTTTATATATGGTCATGTATCGTATCGCTAATATCCGTATCACCATATCCGTATCGCTTTGAAAATTATCATATCTCCGTATCTGTATCATATGCTACCCGTATCCATAAAACATAGAGCTACTATTAGTCACATTAATTCAACTTATACCGTTGGTTATTACTGCTTTATTTTATTGAAAAAAATAATCGTTGGCATGAATATCAAAGGGACCCATGCATGCATTCGATCTCAGATCTAATCGGACGGTCCGAATCTAAACTCAAATATTCTGTTACCTTTGAGGATATGGACTCACCGTATCAATCTTGATGAGAATTTAATATAATTTCCAACAAATTATTTAATATATTTTTCTATTATTTAAGCATAGAACAAAGTATATTTAAACAAAAATTCAAATTTAAAAGTAAATTTCGTAGGTTTTTTTTATTGGACGTATAGATGTCTAACAATCAAATTCACGTAATTTAAATATTGTTTCTTGATAAATTAAGACTATTTAATTTCGACCATTGAAATTTGGGATCATTTGATGTACCGTTTAATTTATTTATTTTTACATAAAAATATGTTTATATTGTTTAACTACGAAATATATATTTAATTTTTCTTTTATTTTAAATTTTCCTATGACATGTTATAAATGAGAGAAATGGCGTTAAGCCTATGGTAAAATAATATTTTGGTTCAACTTGTATTTTTTTTGCCAACTATTTGACATGCAATGAAACATTTAGGGACTGTTTGGCAACATGAATTTCAGCAGGAATGGGAAATTTTTGGTATTGAAAAACCAATAACGAACAACGGGAATTTCAGCGGGAATGGGCATTTTTTGGTATGGGAAAAGAAATATTAATTTGTGAATTCCCAAGGTCTTTTAATTGATGGGAAAAATTTAGAAATAGATGTTCGGCAAATACATTGGAAATTTGTTGGGAATAGAACCTAAATTAAAATTAGCTTATATGGCATATTATGTTAGTTGTCGGAATAAAAAATTAACTTAAAATTAGCTTAATATATGAAAATTAAGTGTTGCTAGTTTTAATATGATTGTTTAATTAATTTCTTGTATTATTAAGTTGTATTTGTTTAATTAATTTTAGACTGTGTGCTTGTTTAAATTGTGTTTGTTTAATTGAGTGTTTGATTGTGCAAGTTAATTTTAATTAAATTAATTAAACAAGCATTGATGACTTCTTTTAATTAATTAAACAAGTTAACTATATCTTGTAATTAATGAGCAAAATATACTTATCTCAATTTTAAACCACTTTCAACGGTCAACAATTAATTACAAAATCAATAATCTTTCAATTGTTTTTATTCTTTACAAGAGCCATGGCATATGGAAAAAAAAAAAAAACAGAGCTCCCACTGAATTGTATTTTCTCCATAAAAACTGAAGGAGATAAGAGCCTGTTCGGCGGACACATGGTCAGGGGAATGGGCACAGGAACAGAAAAATGTTGAACTGATTTTTACTGTTCACATGGGAAAAAAAAATTCAGTATGAGTAAATTCAGTCCAATATTACTGGCTCCTACGCTAGCCCGAATCTCAAAACCGTTGAGAGTAAATTTCAAACCATAAAATAAGAGGATTCTTTAATTATTTCAAAGATGAATGCTCAATCCCGTTTTTACTCGGAAACAAAAAAAAAACTTACAAAACTATCTCAATAAGTTTTTAAACTTGTGGTTAATTATTTCATATATGAACTTAAATAGGAAATTTTTTTAAGAACTATAAAAAACATTTTCCTTGAAGGCATGCCGCATATATCTGTTATGTACTTACATATCAAATTAATAAAAAAGTTGAATTAATTTAGTATAAAATCTAAAAAAATGATGAAAATTAACGCATTAAAATTAACTTATAAATTTTATTTTTTTTATCGCTTGATTTATACTAAATTAAGTCAAAAATATAAATTTGACATGTAAATACATCATTGGTGAAATAAATTAGTTTTAATGTTTGAATTTGTTATCTGAAATCATTCTTATAGGTTTTGGAATTAGGTCCATCAAAGAGCTTAAGAGCTTAAGAGCACCATAATTCTATTCCTAATTTATTTTCATCGATCTTTTTATCTCAATGTTAGTTCATTCATTTAACCTTAGGTGATTTCTCAGCTCAAAAAGTTAATTGTTGTAATCAAGGTTCCGAAAATCGGAACTGAAATAGGAATCGGAATCAGAGAAATCGGTCTGAATTAGTTAAGTCAACTCGGATTTTCACACAAAAATGATATTAAGTAAAATAAAAATAGTTAGTCCAAATATGATTTTAAGACCACTTGTTACACTTAAATAATCTACTAATAAAATAAAGTTATCAAGGTTGGTAAACGAAGTGCACTCCAACTGTTTGATGATGTGCTCCGAATTTAGGATAGATTCATGTGCATCTCTGAAAAACAAAAAATCCTATGTGCCCCTTATCACGTGGTGAATGTGTCTCACATGCGCATTGATCAAAACTATGAAAGCTATCAATTTAATCTTGATTTCAATTCTGCTCAAAATATGACCAAACAACTCTCATATTTTGCGATTGCTGAGAGCTTGAGATCAGGTTATCATTTGTAGGTTTCAAGTGATATATATATATTTATTGGAAGAGGGCAATACAAATGAGTGGCATGTCAGAAAAGTAGGGGTGTTCAACCGGTCGGTTCGGGTCAAACCGAACTTTTTTTGCCGAACCGCGGTTTGAACCGAAGTTTGAAAACCCAACCAAACCGACCGAATTAAAATTTCAAACCAATCTAAAACCGAACCAATTAAACCCATTTAAACTTCGGTTTGTTCGGTTGAACCGAATATAAACATTTCAAGTTACAAATAAATATTTCAAAGCCAGTTGGTTCGGTTCAAATCGATTTGGATAACATTTTTGATAACCACACAAGCCGGTTTTTGATAAACCGATTTACCGATCCATTATAAACCACACAAAATAAACCGATCCATTATAAATCAATCCATTTTTTATTAAACCGGTTGGTTCGATCCAAACCGATTTGGAGATCCCAAAACTGAACCGAACCATTTAAACCAAACTTCTTCAAAAACTAAACCGAGCCGAACCATTTAAACCGAACAACCGATCCAATTAAACCGAAATTTGCTAGTTCGGTTTAAAACCGAATAAACCGATCCATTTGAACACCCCTACTGAAAAAGGCTTATATGAGATCATTCAATGCAATGCAAAATAGCCTTGATGTTAAGTAAGACTTATTTAATTTTCTTCACAATTTTTTAATGCCATAGGACAATGTATATATATATATATATACCAGTGCTTAATTAGTCCAACTGCATGCTTGCAATGTCCTATTGGAAATGCTACTTAATTGCAGTAAATTTATATATTCCGGAAGTAAACTTAATTTGTGTTACAACATAATGAAGGTATTTTCTGAACAGTGAACATAGATCCTTTCTTGATCAATATTAAGAACTTGTTTAAAATTAATAAGATTAATAGCCACTGTCTCCATAAAATATGCTCAATTCGATTTGGTTGCGTAAGAATAATCCCTTTTGTTCAAAAGGGACTATCCTTGTAAGTTTCTCTATATCTGTTTTCATTAAAGAAATGTCCTTTCAGTAATCTATACTTGTGTCTATAATCTTTAAAGCATTTAATACAATCCTTTATCTCTTATGCATGGCCATATATGCAATTTTTCTTTAACAAATTACATTGCGTCTTGGGTATATAGCTCTTATATATTCCCGTATTCAATCTTCATTTCTATATTT
This sequence comes from Carex parvula, assembly GCA_025461045.1. Classification (NCBI taxonomy): domain Eukaryota; kingdom Viridiplantae; phylum Streptophyta; class Magnoliopsida; order Poales; family Cyperaceae; genus Carex; species Carex parvula. Next base: position 303,844 of record JAJGRW010001252.1, on the reverse strand, counting down.
AAATCTGCATGTTTAATTAATAAACTATATGGTTTATAATTAAGGTATCAATTAATAAAGGTTTCTAGCTAGCAGCTTAATTTGCCAGCTTCACGAAGAGCGAATACTGACTTTAACCAACTGGTATTTACTGCATGCTGTTGCATTTTAAACTATAAATTTCAATTTAAATAAGTTAGTATTGGGGATTTAAACTATACTTCCTATTTACAAGGAAAAATAAAAGAAAAGATGAAATTGGGTAGTATATGGCAATTATATATCTGGTATGGATCTGGTAGACTTTCTTGCAATTTGGTTGAATCTGACAGTGTATCTGCAAACAACTTTAAAGATGTGTAATTTTGTTAAAAGTTATTTTTTCTTTCTTTCTTTTTTTAGCTTAAAGTAGACAAGTCAAAGCTGATAGAAGATGTGCAATTTACCGTCCGATCCACGCGCATCGCATTAAATTTGTCCGCATCGCTTCAAAGATTCGTGCTGATCTAGCACGCACGGATCTTAAAGCAATTCCAATCCACGCTCATCACATCAAAATTTCTACACGTTCGCTTCAATATTCGTGCGTGTTCTCTTCAAGATTCATGCTGATCTAGCGGGTACATATCTTAAAACAGTTCAGACAGTAGAGGAACCCTTCAGATTCAAATTTGAGTCAGATGGGCGTTTATGCTTTTAATGAAAGAGTAAAATGAGTATTTTATAAATTTAGAATGTGTTTTAATATAAAAGTCAATAAAATGAGTACATTTGTGAGTTTTTAAAGTTTAGAGAGGAAAATATGTAATATTAAAGTTTAGAGGAGGAAATACGTAATTTTGAAGTTTTTTTGAGGGGTTTACGTGAAATTCCCCCCCCCCCCCCCCCCCCCCCTATTTAGGTCCATCTGCCCTAACTGGAGAGATACAAATTCTTTCTGTAACATCTCCATTTCTAATTCTCCTCCTTCGTTCAGTCGCGGCTCTTCAACTCCAACTGTGGTGGTCATAATTTAAGTAGTGAAGCTCGTCTGCAGCAAATTTGTATCCTATGCATTAACTCAAATTTTGAGTTAAAATCTGAACCGTCCGATTTAAATCCGCATTAATTTTAAAGGGCCCTGTGTGTTACATGGGCCAGATTGGTCCGAATTTGTATTGTACGGTTCGTAAATTAACTCAAACAGTACGTTAATGCAGAGGATGCGGATTCGTCTACAACATCTCCTCTTTATTGTAGAGGTTTTTAAGTTAATTTCAATGTATTAATTTTTCATCAGATTTTGATAGCTTGACTTGATACTAAAATAATTCAAAAAGTTGTAAATTTTGCATGTAAAAATATCACTCATGAAATAGATTGGTTTAAACAATTTGAATTTGTCGTTTGAAGTCTAGTGTCTATCCGATAGGTATTTAATATGAGTGTCACATGTCACTAATGTCATATTAGCCGAACTGGGGAGCAATGATTAATTTGTCTGGTATCAATTAAATCCTAAAAATTATACAATATGTTATTCCTTAATTAGTACATGTACTACTTCAAATTGAAAATAATAAAATTTTGCATGTACACGCATCACTCACGAAGTTCAGTTTTAATTCGTCATTTAAAACTAATTCGATAAATGTTGGAAGTTGTTCTTACCAAACTGTCTGGTATCATTAATGCTCCCTTGTATATAATGATACTCTTTTCTTTGATACTAGCTTGAAAAGTCTTTTGTTTCTTTATGTTTGTAACTGCAAATGTTATTGCATTATGTATAATTTAATAAATACATTTTAATTTGTATCTAGTAGGTAGTGGAATGGGAACTTAAGGAATATCTAATTTGGTTAACAAGAGATTTATAAAGTTGTTAGAACTTAGAAGATTGGGATCACTGTGCAACCTTCGGTTTATTAAATTAATTAATGTTTGTCGGACTAAATCACCTTTGACAATTTGTCAGTCCATATAGTTCAATATATTACAGGTAGCAACTTGGCCCAAAAAGTTTAGCAGGCCCAATCTATATATAGGTTGTGTCGGACTAAATCACCTTTGACAATTTGTCAGTCCATATAGTTCAATATATTACAGGTAGCAACTTGGCCCAAAAAGTTTAGCAGGCCCAATCTATATATAGGTTGTGTCGGACTAAATCACCTTTGACAATTTGTCAGTCCATATAGTTCAATATATTACAGGTAGCAACTTGGCCCAAAAAGTTTAGCAGGCCCAATCTATATATAGGCTTTTGTCACAATTGAGTGTTCATTAGTTCGCCTTTACAACTGGTTTAGGGGTGAAAACGGATCGGATAGTGGTAAAATTATATCCGTATCCGTTTTTATTTTTGGAATACAGATACAGATTGGATATCGGATATCCGTAAATATATACATAAATATTTTCATAATATATATTAAACTATATAGTATATATCTACTATTCGGATACGGATAATTAAAATTCAAAACTATATCAGTATCTGTATCCGTATACGCACGAATATTCGGATATTGGATATCCGTATTTAATTTTTGAATACGGATCCGGACACGGACAAATACTATTCAATCCGTTTGCACCCCTAAACTGATTAGGGTATTTGAGGGGAGAAATTTGAGTCCGATGGGTCTTAATTAGTCCGTCTAATTCACTTTAAATTCCGTACGCACTAGATCTCCACAAATATTATAGCGAATGCACACGGATCTTAAAGCAGTTCGGATGGATTGAAAACCCATCGGATTTAAATTTGAATCCGACAAGCGTCGGCAAATTAATGCTCCCGTATTTGAGTGGCATTGTTAAGTTGCAAAACAGCACGTAATATGCTCTGAAGAAAAAGGAATGAATAATGGATCAATGATTCCTCCCCACAAATATTATTGTTTCCTTTTTTTAAAACATGCCAGTCACACGTCTTGTTGAGTTGTTATGTTTCACATTTTGTTTATGTTATGTTCATGGTTTGATGTATAGTTGTATATGAATGAGCTTTTGGTCGAACAAGTAATGTGTAGCAACAAGCTCATTGTTAAATTGTGGATAAATGCAATTGGAAATCTTATCCACTTTTCTAAGTTACATATATGTTTGTTTACTTTCATGTGATTTATAAATTGTAAGCAAATTAAAGTAGAAGTTCTTTCAGTACGACAAATTATGTTAAGTTATTATAATAGAACAGTAAACTAATTTAAACTTATCAAATATCTCATACTATTAAATTAAAGTTTATTTGAGTAGGCTTTGACTTCAATATTAATTAAATTAACTATCCTAAGTCTTAATTAGAAGAATTGAATTATCCAAACTAGATCACTAATACGTGGACAAAAAAATGTTTTTCTTTTTCTCTAAGAAGAATATTAATTAATGCTTCTTTTGAGAAGTTTGACAAAGTTTGAAAAGAATATTAATGCTAAATATTTTGAAAATAAGGATACACGAAAAAAAATTCAAAAAGGTGTATAACAGCTAATCACGTTACTAATTACAATATTAGCAGTCTAACAAACTGCCTTGCTAACTAATTCAGTTACAATAATTCTCATGTTATCTTATCCTCTAATAGATTTGTTGCAGTTTGTCAGTTAATGAGCAAGTTAATTCGAGTTGAGATGGTAACAACGAGCTGTAAAGCCAACTCGAGTTCAGCTCATTACCAATTCGAGTTGGCTCACAACTCATTTGACCAGTCAATTTTCTTAGTTATAGTTATAGTTATATACAGTAAGAGTTTATTTAAACACAAATAATTCAAACATAATTAATAAGACAACCAACAAAACAAACAATCCAAACAACAGCTTAGGAGTCATTTTGAAGGCCATGAGATTTAATGTGACAAATTTTGTGTAACTCAAGTTGTTAATGAGTGAATTAGGATATGCTCAAACTCAGCTCATTTATTAAACGAGTCAGCCAACTCGAGTTGTAAATGAGCAGTTAGCGAGCGAGTTATGAAAGTGTTACGAGTTTGAGCGATTTTGTACAGCCCCAGTATTAACCGGTAAAACCTGAATTCTTTGTTTAGTGTGCAGTTCAATTTTCTTTTCTTTTCCAGTCATTTCTCCATAATAAACACACAAATGCATTCAATTACAAAAAACCATTACTTTTCTTACATTTTCTTTAAATAAGTTCCAGATCAATAAGATAAATCTTAATTCATGACTACAAGTTCTTGTTACTATAAAATTATTATAATTAGACAATTACTAGATTAAAATAAGTATTGATCTGTATCTAAAATTTCTTAACTATTTAATTAGTAAATTCTAATTAAAATAACGATGAAGCATGCTCATTGCTCAACCATTTTTAACCCCCACAATAGCTGAAAGAAGATCTATGAGTTCTTTCAATCTCTCTTGTTTTTCATCCTTCATCTACAAACAACAATAAATTAATTAATAAATTATTATTTTTTTCCCTTTTTTTTTCCTTCTTTTCCTTCATTTTTTTTTCTTTTATGGTATTATGTTGATTGCTAAAAGGAAAAATAAATAAATAAAAGATTAACAACAGACCTCCACACAGAAAACAGCCTCTGAGTAATCAAACAGAGATACCATGGTTGTATTCATCACATCTGCATTGAATGTATTCAATGCTTCAACTATTCTGGTAAATATACCAAACTTGTTCTGATATACCATCATTAGCTGCAACTTGCATGAACCCATAGGTGCAAATGTCACCTGTGCCTAATGCATTAAAAATAAATCAGACAATAATTTTTTTTCAACTACAATGTTATGTGAAAACAGTACCAGATTGAAATGATTTTTCTAAATTAAAATTAATTAAAGTTAGTATTTGTAGTTACCTTAAATGCAATGCTTTCGGGTTCGAGAAATTTCCCAGAGATTGAATTTGTGCTTCCCTTCTTCTCCAACTTTGCATCAATAAGTTTTGAAAGCTCAGCATGTAAATCACATACTTGCTTTTGGAGTTGCTTGATATGATCAATGGCATCAAGCAGTGTTGATTCCTTGCTCATCTAAATTACAAAAAAAAAAAATTGCACCAATAAATATACCAAAATAACATAATACATAAATATGTTACAGTTCCTCATTTTTTTTTTTGTTACAAGCAATCTAAATTAAAAGAATTGATTGCACTATTGATTTGTCTTTACTGGTAATTACAATATTTGCTATATTAAGGAACCTAAACAGACAGAAGCTGACATATGTTAGAATTTTTGTTTTCATAATTGCATATATATCCATATTATTAAGAAAATTAAAATGGTTTAATTACCTTAGTAATTTTAGGAACCAGTGACCTAAGAATCAAGAGTTTGCTATTGAGCTTCCCTCTTCTCCTCCTTTCAGCATCTAAATTTTTGGATTTAAACCTGATTTCTCCAACGTCGGCAGTCTCGCTGCACTGGTCTATGCCGCTCATGTCAAACACCGTGTCCATGAACTCAATTGTGTCATTGTCCATCAGAATACAATCTCTCTGCTCCACTGCAGCCATTAGTCAAAAAATTTGGATTGCTATTAATTTGCAACTTATTTGAGGAACTTGTATGAATTGAGAGATTGTGTGTTAAAATGGAGAGTTATATGATGGATTGAGAAGAAGAAGAAGAAGAGAATCTCATGTGAAAAGCAGAAAAGCACTGTATGAGTGGTACCGTACGTACAAGCGGTTCTTTTTTTGTTCTCTAATTCCTTCGCCACAATTTGTTTTCTTTTAATTGTTTCTGTGCCAAGTTGCTGTCATACTGGTTGTGTAGCGAGTTACTGTCATACTAATTTTACATATTAACCATAGTGACAAAATTCACGTATAATTCGCGTATAATTAGTTTTTTCGACGTTACCGAACCGAACTCCGAATAAAATGCAGAAAAACATATAATACGTTTTATTCTTGAATAAAACGCGTATAAAAACGCGAATTGACAAATTATTCGCGATAAAAACGAGAAAAAAAGCGGAAATTTTTTATTTTATTTTATTTTGTTTTTACGGTTTTTTTGGGTTTTTTTTTTTTTTTTTTTGCTTCCTTGTTGTACCGATTCATTCCCGAATTATACCCTAATAACAAACTTTTGAGCTCGCCGAACTGAACCCGAACTATTGATTTGTCATTATGATATTAACCTGTTCATATAACACAAAATTTTAACACAGATTATTAAAATATTAAATCTAAGAAATATTTATTTTTTGGATACATTTGCAATGCAAAAGTTACCTGCTGCTGTTTGACCCTATAACCCGTCATATATTTCGTTACATAGGAATGGATACAGAGAAAAGAAAGAGAGATATTATGTGTGCTAAGGATCTCATGGACAGTTAAAAGTCTGTTAAAAGTCTGTTACTTGACTAAACTGTACCCTGTGCCTGGAGGCTGTACTAGATATTCCCCTGCCATCCTTGATAACTGGAGATATCCAGTACACGTAGATATCAATCTTGGGCCCAATTTAAATTGAAAGGCCCATATTTGACAGACACATAAATCAAGTTCTCTTATAAAAGACCATTATATATATACACACTTTTGTTTTTGCTAGAAAATGTAATTTTAACAAAATAGATGGCGATTTGGTCCATATCAACAATTTTAGTAAAATAGTCTATTTTTTATTGCCAAATTTGATCTAGGAAAGATCATTCTTCCCTTGTAAATTTTATAAGAAACACTTGCGCATAATATTTTTCACTGGTTAAAATAAAATGATATTATATGCTCAATTTCTGAATTATTCTATTAACAGGTAAATTTTTGCTTTTTTTTTAAATTCAAAATTCAAAATCTTGCTTATTATACAATGTGCAAATCGAATAAAATATATATTATATATGCACACACAATTTCTCGTGAGCATGATTTAATTTTAAAAAAAAATGGTAAAAAAACAAAATCGGCAATTATAACTCATTGGCCCAGGGCCCTATCAGTTCCAAAGCTCATTTTCTGCTTTTTTGATCCCAACCATTCAAAAAAATTTATTCACGTATCTCGATAACGAAACTTTTTCATGCACAAATCTCAACAAATTTGAATAGTTGGGATCGGAAAAGCAGAACCCTGCTTTTCTAAAGCAGCAGAGTCCATTCCATTTTATAGGCACCGCACTTCACACCCTGTATAGTGATTTTCTACATCTCTATATTTTTATCTAGTGATATTCAACAATGCTTGAAATAATATAACATAGACAGCACCATATCATTTTCTCTTTTCCTAAAATTTTGTTAAGCATCATATTTGAAGAATATGCAGTAAAAAAATCAGGATGCTAGTCCCTTGCCAGAGGGTCTCTTAATTAGGAGAGTCAAATAACAAAATAATTAATTAACCTTCCTTTCTTTTCAAGCTCTTGATTCTCATTTAAACATAATCGAAGTATTGTAACTAGCTATTTGTATATGAACTATAGGGATTAATAAGGATCCCTTGATAATGTCTCATTTGAACAATATTTTTTACAGTAAATTTTCAAATCATGTCAAAAAAGTTTTAAAAACAGGAAAAAAAAAAGTCATTAATATGATATTTTCCTTGTAATTTGTTTGTGTACTAATTCTACATATTTTTTAATAATTCGATATTACATAAAATGTGTTAAATATGGATCATTGTTAATTTTCACCGAAATTTTTATTTTTACCATCTTAAAAAAAAAAGCTAAACCAAATAACCATGATTTGGTCAGAATTTCAATTTTAACGCAGCCGCAACGCGAAATTTGGTGAGCACAACTCCAAAAGTATATCAGATCGGCTTCAAACGGCGAATCCAAACTGTTGAAATCCATGTACTTCATGAGTGATGCATGTACATGCAAAAATTTTGAAAGTTTCAAATTTATTTGCTACAAGGTCAAGCGGTCAAAAAAATGATGAAAAATGAATATATAAAACAACTTATAAAATGTTCATTTCCTTGACCGCATAACCTTGTAGCAAATGAATTCGAAACTTTCAAAATTTTGCATGTACATGCATCACTTATGAAGTACATGAATTTCAACGATTTGGATTCGTCGTTTGAAGCCAATCCGATATATTTTTGGAGTTGTGCTCACCAAACTCTCTTGGTGAGCACATCATACCCTAGCTTTGCTCTAAATAGAATTAGAAAATTAGATTATAATTTAGATAATTTCGTAAGAATAAAAGAGTCGATCTAAAAATTAAGATCATTTGACTCATTGTAAATATATTTTTTTATCAATAAAATCGTTAGTAGGTATTTAAAACTACTGACTTTAAAAAATGAAAAGTAGAAAAGAAGAACAACACATGAAATGCTCTTGAACTTGTCTATTGATCTATTGTTTACTATAATTTTCAACCCTAGCTGAGTCCCTCTAAGCAACACATATATACAAAAAATATATATATATATTACCCCTTGTGTGTATAAAATTTTTTTTAATATAAACTATAGTATTATTATTCCTTGATTTGGTTGTGCAATAATTTTCAAATTATATCAAAAGAATTTAAAAAACAATAAAGTATAGTAATGCTATTTTATTTTCTATTGATTTGGTTGTGCATTAATTTTCATATATACATACTTTAAAATTATTTTTTGTTCCATCAAATGGGTTAAATATTGACTGTTGTAAATTTTTGTGTCATTTGATGAACGTCTTGCATAATTAATTATATTTTAGTAGCCCGCTGTCAAAATTATAAGTTATTTTTATGGTTGTTAAGGTTCTCAAATTAACTTGTTGTCAATATATGATGTTAGATTATATCTAATAATTTTATTTTGTTACATTTTAAGTCTCATATTTTTTTTTGTTAATCATTTAAAAGGGTGAGGTATGACAAAGACATGAAAGATAAAAGACATTTGAATTTAAGTTGTATTATTTTATACATTAATTATGTTTACTCACACTATTTGTATTTCTTTACATGCATTTCGTTGCTTTAGAAATGACCCATCTTACCATACAAGCCATATGAATAAAATGAACTTTGTGTGATTAACTTCTCTATCTCTATAAAATTTATGGACGCTTATTTTTTTTGTCAATTTTCTTCGTTCAATACAAACTTGGATGGAAATTATTTGTATATTAATTGCTATCATGAATAAGTTTAATACAAGTGTACACATTACAACTTAATTTTTCATCTCAGATATTTGAGAAAACTAAATAATTATAAATTTAAATTAGGTTCTAATATTGTTTATGAATGAGAAAAGAAACTGATAATTCTTTTAAAAAAAATAATAGAAAATAATATGAGATAAAGATTGTATAAAAGTATTTATACATTAATTATATATGGTTACTCACACTACTTGTATTTCTTTACATGCATTTCGTTGCTTTAGAAATGACCCATCGGACCATACAAGCCATATGAATAAAATGAACTTTGTGTGATTAACTTCTCTATCTCTATAAAATTTATGGACGCTTTATTTTTTTTTGTCAAATTTCTTCGTTCAATACAAACTTGGATGGAAATTATTTGTATATTAATTGCTATCATGAATAAGCTTAATACAAGTGTACACATTACAACTTAATTTTTCATCTCAGATATTTGAGAAAACTAAATACTTATAAATTTAAATTAGGTTCTAATATTGTTCATGAATGAGAAAAGAAACTGATAATTCTTTTAAAAAAAATAATAGAAAATAATATGAGATAAAGATTGTATAAAAGTACTAATATAGTTAGTCTTACAAGCAGAAATAACATTTGAGAGAAATATGTACTTTCTTGTTTTGCCTTTCGACTCTCAAATATTATTTGAATTGATATGATTAATGGTACAGTAGTATGAGTTATTTGAGCTTGCTGGTACAGTAGTATGAAATATATATCATTCATAATCTTTTACAATCTTATTTTTTTTTTAAATTGCTTAAAGGTTGACAATGATTTGGGTAAAGTAGTATGAGCTATTTTGCGCTCATATAATAGTTATAACAATTTTTAGTAAATGATCTCTCTTTTAATTAAGAAGCCATCTTTATACTTCATGTTAGAGATGTGTTTATGCTTACACATGCAAAAATCTCCTAAGACTCTGTTATAGCATGACACAACGTGGCCACCCCAACTATAATAGTTAAATTTCTTTGGTGCTCGGGAAACCCCATCCCGTGTCACTCTGAGAACCCAAAAAAATGCATGTCAATCGCCTTCTCTTTTCTTGTCACCAAACGTATCCAATCAGGTGTGTAATGATATATCATGCCACGACAAGCAACAGCTAGTCCATCATGCGCTGCATATACTTCATTCCCCTTGGCTAACTTCGACTCTGTTACCAACAACTAGATTCCTCGCATGACATGTACCTACCACGAGGTCTATTTAGAATTCTTGAGAAATTTCTTTTTAAGTAATATGTTAAAAAGTGAGTCTATGAACTCAATTCTGAGGAAAGTACAATGCTGCATATTTCCATTGTAAATGATGTGCGGTTCACATGTCAACAATGTTAAACGAGTTACAAATTTTTAGGCTATTTTCGTGCAAACACCATGATAAGAAAATGATTGGAAAAATGATGTTTTCGTTTGGTCAAGCTGGTCATTCTGTGGTTTGATATTTGGTGTTTGCTTAGATACAGTTTGTGTACGTTTATTCAAATGGGCCCTAATAAAAATACATTTTTGTATTTTATTTAAACATTAAACATTTGATTGAAGTATGATTTTTGGTTTGGTAAAAGAGAGTGTTATGTGTGAATTTGGATACTAGTACACAATGTTGCATGTATATTCTCTGCATGTTTTGTCAAAATTCATGTAATAATTATTTAAAATTATTCCCTTGGTGTATTAATACAACAATACATTTTCCAAATAACAGTATACAAAAAATACAACAATATACAATACAATGTTCATCCATCACATTAAGTAACAAATCCAACCAAACAAGAATAGCTTAAGCCATGACTTAAAAGTAACAAACTCCAACCAAACAAAAATAACTAAAGTCATTTAATTTGGAATAAGCAACTTAATACTCCTTAACTTTAAGCCACAACCAAACAAGTTGTGTGTTAAAGCATTTTTCCAGAGAAAAGAGAGAGAGAGAGAGAGAGAGTATAGAACTTCACAGTAATTTTCTTTACAGCGGAGAGAGAGAGAGAGAGAGGGAGAGAGAGATTCTAATAGAGAGAGAGAATCATAGTAGCGACATGAAGCCAACCCACCCAAACAACCCACCCCAGCAACCGGAATGGCAGGTAGTCCGGCGCAAGCGCCGCTACCCTGATCACTGGAGAGATAGCGTAGCCCTCCCTCCGGCGGGCGATCTGCCGAGGGCCCGAATTTACAAACCGTGCCAACACCAACCGACCTATGCGCAGATAGTGGCCAGCCAACCCCATCCCAACCCTCCACTGCGAACAGCCATTCCTACCCCTCCACCGAGAACTGCCACCCCAAACACTCCCCTCACCATCTCACTACCCACATCCCCACCAAACTCACCAAAATCCCCAACGTACTACCTATCTCCTCACAGCCCTACACCATTACGCTTCCCACCCTCTCCAAAGTTTATTGAGTGGCGCGGTAGATGCTTTCGATGCTGCAGAACCGGTCACACCATTGCAGTCTGCCGTAACCCGGCTAAGTGTGGACGATGCTGGGGGAACGGCCACACAGGCAGTGTGTGCAAGGCGAAGGAGACCAAGCAGGCCCCTATGCCAACAGGTTCGCCGATCATTACGGCAATAGGCACAGTGCAGGACCCAGGCTTTGAAGAACTACTAGCTGGTCAACGGCCACTCAACCCGCCACCTCTACCAATGGAGAGGCCTTCCAGCGTCAGGTGTTTCATTGATTGTGACGCCGACTATCACCGTGAAGTTCACCGACTCAAACAAGCGGTCATTGTCGACACAAGTGCAATACATATCAACTTTGATCTATCCATAGACAAAGTAGCTGAATGGATCGCCAAGTCCAACCTAATACCAGAGAAAGAGGTGACTATTGCTACATTGACAAACAAAAGATTCCTCATCATGATGCCGCCCGGTTTGGCCCCGGAGACCCTCATTGCTGCCATCCCTTACGAGGTCTGGGATGAGGGGTTGTCCTTTCACTTGTGGGACCCATTGGCCGAAGGAACCAAGCACAAACCGGAATTCAAGGCTCTCGTGGATCTGGTGGGAATACCGCCACCTCTATACCGAGAAGAGACGATCATAAATGCTGTCGGAGTCTTCGGCGTGTACTTGGGTACAGTAGCCCAACAAAATCCGGCATGCCTCGCCACCTGGACAGCTGTTGTCGCCATTAAAAAATTGGAAGATATTCCATATCATGTTACGCTTGTGGCAGGTGGTGTTGAGTGCGAGGTGAAACTTCGGCCGGTCAACTGGTGTCGTGCACCGTTGTACACGGAAGAGGACTTCCCAGAACCACCCCGAAAATTCAGCAAACCGGCAAAACCGAAGGGCAAAGAGAAGGTATCAGAAACTGGTCTCAATGGAGATAGTGAGTTCGATGAAGACGAAGAGCTCATCCCGATGTCCCGCAAGGTCCTGCGGGAAATATTTCGTGATACCGATCTAAATACTCTGCCACCACAGCTCCGGCACGCACTAACAAAGGGCAGGACCAGCGCCGGTGAAGTTTCCGGGCAACCTGCGGTCCCCCTGATGGACCTCACACAGGTGGCTACACAGGGAGAGGCCGCACAGGATCGCGTGGAACACTCCGACCCCCTGCACGCTCATGGGGCGGGTCAGACTCATCCACACCCCCAAACTGCCACACCAGCTGCTACATCTTTTCAGCCACAAAACCATGTCTCCCAAAGCCCAACGGTTGGGTTGCGTGAAGCAGATTTTGGGGAACAGGACATGCAACAGTACCTTAATGTTGCTACTCTCGAGGAAGGAAATAATCAGCTACAAGTGCCGCGGACCGACTATGGTGTGGCGGATCAGGAAATGGAAGAAATCCAACCCGCTACACGGGACACACATGAGCGAGGCAGAAGACTCTTGCTGCAGCGACATAACACTCCCTCCCCACGCGTAGAAAGCAGATCCCAAAGTAGTACGAGGTACTGTGCCCAATCCCCAAGTACAGTCAGCCATCTACAATTAAAGAAAGGTTCGGGTACAGAGCGACAGAGCACATTAAATGAGACGCCTACGGATAAAGGTGATGCAGTACAGCTCACCCAGCCGCTGGTGCAATTGAGAAGATCAATACAAAATAGAAAGAGGTCCCAAAGTGCTGGCCCAAAAGGTGGAAGTGATTCTGGGCCGTCATCAGGTTTAAAGACACCAAGGCTACAGGAAAGGGATATGGGCTTGATTAAAAATGCTGATGGATTTTATGAAGTCCATGTTGCATATGACCACTGTAGGCATATAGCGCAGGGGTGTGGAGTAAGAATTCAAGAGGTCATTCAGACAGTACAGGACGACAACTTACAGCGGGCATCAGAACCACCGCCCGAAGAGGAAGGGAACTCGGAAGGTGAAACACATCGCCTTAACTCGCATGTTCATTTTGAAGACTCTGATGAGGGTGACACTTCCGATGAAGATCGGAGTGAACAGTAACGGGTCTGTAGCCCGAACAGGAGCATAGGGATGTATTACAGTATTTTATGTATCTCAAAAAACTAAAAATTATGTCGTGGAATACAAGGGGTCTAGGGGATGTTCAAAAGTGCAATGTTGTTAAGAATGTTATTCGAAGATCTAGATGTGATATAGTTTGTATGCAAGAAACGAAATGGAACAAGTTTGATTTTGCCTATGTTGTGAGTGTTTTACCAACGTTTTTTGAAAGGAGATGTGTGTTGGTCGATGCTAATAACTCTGCTGGTGGGATACTTATTGCTTGGAAGCACGCTTATGCCTTGCTCAACTCTTTTGTGACAAGACACACATGTACGGTTTTACTACAAAACCCGTCGGCGGGTACCACCTTTGCGGTAACATCGGTGTATGGCCCGAGTAGAGATGACCAAAAAATGGAGTTTATACATGAGGTTCGGGGACTAGCTGATTTGATTAATGTCCCTTGGATTATGGCCGGGGATTTCAACTTAGTGCGATGGTTGGTCGATCGATCCGGGTCTATGCGAAACTTCGGGCACATGTTTGAGTTCAACGATCTCGTTCGTGATCTTAATCTCTTCGATGTCCCACTAAAAAATAGGGACTACACGTGGTCCAACAAGCGGCCGGCACCGATTTTTTCAAAATTGGATAGAATCTTCCTTACCGCCGAGTGGGCTATCATGTATCCGGAGATAAGTTTAACTGCATTGGAGACCATTGTCTCAGATCACGCGCCGATTCTGTTACACTGCAAAACCCCTCAAGCACGTAGGCTGCCGGTCCGGCTCGAAAACTTTTGGTTTCAATATGAATATGCGCATACCATGGTGCACAAGCTGTGGGAAGCTCATACACCTACAGGCCGAAAGGAGCCCCTGTCCACCTTTGAGCACAAAACGGCAGAGTTGCATCGTCAGTTAAGGCAATGGCACAAAAGAAGATTTGTAGAAATGGATGACCAATTACAGTACTGTAAAGAGGCCGTCTTGTTCTTTGATAAAATAGAAGAAAAAAGGGAGCTCGATATGAGAGAGTTTGGGCTAAGGCAGAAGATACGAGAGAAAGCTTATGAATTATCAAGTAATCTAGAAGCACGATGGCATCAGAGATCTCGATGCAACTGGTTGAAAAGAGGGGACCGCAATACCCGTTTTTTTCACGCCTATGCCTCCTCGCAAGCTCGAAAGAATGCGGTACTATCTCTTGAAGTTGCAGGTCAAAGGCTTGAGGACCGAACCCAGATCAGAGAGGCCTTTCAAACACACATGAAAACCTTGCTCGGCACTCAGGTATGTTCTCTCGACTTTGACCCTTCGGTTCTTTACTCCGAGCAGCAGCCCGATCTAGAAATGCTGCAACAGCCATTCACCCAATTGGAGATACATAGTGCGGTTAAACAACTGGCGAACAACAAGGCCTCGGGCCCCGACGGCCTTCCGCACGAGTTTTTCAAGAAATTTTGGCATGTTCTAAAGGGTGAGGTGCTGACAATGTTTGATGATTTTTGGGAAGGGAAATTAGAGCTGTCCAAGGTAAACAAAGCCAACATTGTCATGATCCCCAAAAAAAACAATTCGGCCATGGTGAGTGACTATAGGCCGATTAGCATAATTAACATGATTCCGAAATTGATAACAAAGGTGTTGTCTAATCGGCTACGGCTGGTGCTACCGAGTCTTGTTTCGTCTCATCAGACGGCATTCACTCGGGATAGACATATAGCGGAGAATTTCCTTGCAACTAGGGAGATTCTGCATCATGTGTCTACCTCGGGTAACAGAGCGATATTTGCAAAAATTGATTTCGCGAAGGCTTTTGATTCTATAGATTGGCAGTTCCTGACCAAGGTAATGAGAGCCAGAGGGTTTCCGGAAAAATGGATAGAGTGGATGGAACTTATTTTGACAACTTCCCAATCTAGGATTGTCATAAATGGGGAACAATCTGAGTACTTTGTTCACAAGCGGGGCCTCAGGCAGGGAGATCCGATCTCTCCAATGCTATTTATAATAGCGGCGGATGTTTTTCAGCGAATGATTGCTAATGCTAATAGCCTTCTAACCGATAACCTGTCAAGAAGATGCCCGGAAGCCATTAAAGCGCTCCAATATGCGGATGATACCGCAATCATTGCAAGTGCCAACCACGAGACTCTTATTACCTTCAAAATAATCCTAAGGCTGTTTGCCCGTGTCTCGGGTTTGAATGTTAATTATGCGAAAAGCAGTTTTGTTCCTGTCAATCTGCAGGACAGAGAGCTTCAGGAAACAAGACTTATCCTCATGTTCACACAAGAGTCAATGCCAATTGATTATTTGGGTATGCCCCTCTCCATTTACCGACCTAACAGGGCAGATTTTATGCCTTTGATTGAAAAGCTAGAGAAGAGAATGGCGGGGTGGAAGGGTAAACTTATCTCCAGGGGGGGCAGACTGCAATTAGTCAAGTCGGTACTATCTGCAATTCCAATATATTTCATGATGTGTTTTAAACTGCCTAAGTGGGTCATTGATCGAATTGATACCATTAGAAGAACTTTTTTGTGGGGTCGAAATGAGAAAGAAGGGAGAGCGATAGCTTTGGCAAGCTGGGATACGATATGTTCACCGCACGAAATGGGAGGGATGGGCATACTGGACCTGGCCAGACACAACACAGCACTCTTGCTGCGTTGGTGGTGGCGGGCCTACACCAATCCGGAGTGCCTCTGGACGATAACAGTGACGACCCTCAAATGGGCGGGGCTATATGAAATGGGTCCAAATTTTTGGGTTCTCTCGGGGTCCTTTTTCTGGAATATGCTAGTGCGGCTGCTGCCAATCTTTCGATGGTCAACAAAGTGGAAAATTGGGTCGGGCACAAGCATTTCTTTCTGGCTTGATGCTTGGCATGGCAACCCTCTCATCACCCGCCTCGATGCGGGTCAGCGGCCACTACACCCAAAAATTTCTTTAAGGGATGCGGCACCCATAGCTCACACCCTCATGCCGGATGTGCACCTTCATATAACCCTCACGGCCGAAACCGACATGCTACTGTGGCGATGGACGGCTGGCCGCACATATACCGCCAACTCGGTGTACAGAGCCCTGGTTACTGGGGGAAGAATCAATTTTGATCATGCATTCATTTGGTCACTTCCCATCCCGCCTACGGTACGCATCTTCTCTTACCTGATGGTTAAAGAGAAAATACTTACTGGAGACGTTCTGGTTAGAAGACACATAGGAGCCCCAAACCAAAACGGATGTTTCATGTGCCGTAATTGCCCGTCAGAATCGGCACTGCACTTGCTATTCTTATGCCCCTATGCAGTGAAAATATGGTTTGTTCTTGGCCAATACTTTGGATTCCGGATTATGGTGCCAAAGCAAACAATTGAGGAAATCCTAACTAGTTCGAGGCAGCAGGCCGAGATGGAGGGGCAGGGGGCGTGCAAGGTATGGAATTCTCTGTTTATGTGTGCTTGCTGGATGTTATGGAAGGAGAGAAACAGCAGGGTTTTCTCGGGTGCGCGGACACCTCCTGCTATAGTAGCAAATCGCATTGTGGAGGAGACAAAGTTTTGGATGACAGTGTGTGGCCGGGGAGATGAGAGCATAGATCACCAGTTGCTTAAGGAGCCCGACTAGCAATATAGAGCTGTTTTCTGTAATCTGTTTATCTATGTTTTTTTGCTGTCATTTGATTCCCAGATGTCTGTTTTATTTTAGAGGTACTCTGATACGACTTTGATGTAGAAACAATATTTTTCTTTCAATAAAATTCGTACCTAGGCAGCCACTGCCAGGTCCTTTTTCAAAAAAAAATTTTCTTTACAGCTGAGATGATTACTGCTAGTTAGACCTAGCTGGAACGAGGTCAATTTGGGTCTGATACCATCGGACTCAAAGTGAGTTAAATGGGTTCGATGACTATCCGATCTGAAAATTCGCACCCGCAACTTTCGTGTTTGCTTTAAAATTTATGTGCACCAATCTTTAAAGCAGATCGGACGGTTCCGAAATCCATCGGACTCAAATTGGGCATCGGACCCAACCTGCTCTCAGCTGGAACATATTACATTGATTTCTTCTGTTATTATTTGTTACTTAGATTTTTGGGCCCAACATAAGGCCCAAAAAGTACGGCCCAATTTTCTTTCTTTCATCTCATAAGTGAAAGCTTCCACTTTCTAAACCCGCATTTGGGGTTTTACTAGCATCTCTAATGGCGATTCGATTCCTTCTCCGATCAAACCTCAGGAGGTTTATTTCCTCCCCGACAATATTCACAACAAATTCCCAAAACCTAACTCAATTTTCGCCCCATTCCCTCTCCAATTTGAACTTGTTATGCGGATTTCACGATGGGAGGCCAAGGGGTCCTCTGTGGCGAGGCAAGAAAATGATTGGAAAGGAGGCTCTTTTTGTAATTATGGGATTGAAGAGGTTTAAAGGAGATAAAGAAAAGATGCAAGCTTTTGTTAAAAAGCATGTTATGAGACTTCTCAAATCAGACAAAATTGCAGTGCTCAATGAACTAGAGAGGCAACAAGAGGTTGATTTGGCACTAAAGGTATTATCTTCTCTTTTAATCAAACTAAGGGTTTGTTTAATTTAATTCTTGGTCCTAGTAAAATGCCTCTTTTGTGTTTAATTTAAACTTTGAACATTGCATTGGTCTTTGATTAGTGAAAAAGGAGGATTTTGTGTGAATTTATATGTCAGCTTTTGTAAACCTTAATTTTGGTAAAATATATATAATTTTTTTACATGAGTTGTGAGGTTTGGAACATTATGATACCTGTACCAATATTACAGAATTATTTCAAAGATTGAGTTTAGATCCGGACCTTCAGATTTGCTTTGGCACAAATATTAAAGTAACCCGATGCATTTTATCTCTGGCCGAAATGGTCCGGATTCTTATCAGACCGTCCGGATCTAAACTCAAAATTTGAGTTATTTCATAGGATCCAGAATCCTACAGTTTATGTATCACTATAGTATACTGGAACCATTTTGTACCTTAATCAATCCATTACAGTTATCTCTGCTTAGAGTATAATTTATCTGAGTTTTTTTTTTTTCCATTTTTATGTATTTTTAAGATCTTTAAAATCATTCAAAAGGATGACTGGTACAAACCAGATGTGTTCCTGTACAAGGACCTGATTATTGCCTTGGCGAAATCGAAAAAAATGGAGGCAGTAATGGAAGTATGGAATAGCATGCGAAACGAGAACTTATTTCCCGATGGTCAGACTTACGGTGAAGTCATTCGCGGATTTTTAAGATACGGGTCTCCGGCTGATGCCATGAACATATATGAAGATATGAAAAAATCACCCGACCCGCCTGAGCCATTACCATTTAGGATTTTACTGAAGGGGTTGTTACCACACCCGTTGTTGCGAAATAGGGTTAAACAAGACTTCGAGGAGCTTTTCCCACAGAAGCATATTTATGATCCACCAGAAGAAATTTTCGGTATGCACTAGAAATATTAAAAAAAATGCATTTGTTTGGGTTTTTGTGTTATAAACATGTTTTACATTTGTTGGTAATGTTCCATTAGAGCAATTTTATAATTTATTTATGGTGAAGGTACTTCAATGTTTTTCTTTTTGGTACCTGGAAAAAAACATTACCAGTAAGTTTGCCGAGGATATTACTAATTATCATATTACTCAACTGTAATTGTTGTTCTTTTTTACTATTGTTAAATACTGTATCCAGCAATGTTAAATGTGAAGCATCATTACATGATCTCTACATCGAGCAAAGCTAGGGTGCATTGTGCTCACCAAAGGATTTGGTAAGCATAACTCCAAAATCTATCATATTGACTTCAAACGAGATGGATCCAAATTGTTGAAACCTTTCTACTTTACGAGTGATGCTTGTAGATGCAAAATTTTGAAATTTTTGAATTTATTTAGTATAAAATTAAGTGGTAAAAAATATGATTTTGTACATGCAAAACAATGAAGTTTTACAAGTTATTTTAATGCATTCATTTTTTATCAATTTTTTACCATTTGACTTTGTACCAAATGAATTCGAAATTTTTTTAAAATTTTGTATGTATATGCATCGCTCGTGAAGTAGATTGGTTTCAACGGTTTAGATTCGTCTCGTTTGAAGTTAATTCGATAGATTTTATAGTTATGCTCACCAAATCCTTCGGTGAGCACAACAAACCCTAATTTTGCTCTATCTACATTGTACCATACTAGTTATAGGCAAGAAATTATTTACAAACAATTAACCTTAAGTTTTGTATCAGGAGATATTTTTATTCTATTTGCTGTATATTTATTACCTTGGTTGTACAGCCAAAAAAAAAAGAGAGACTTGTCACATTTTGCATGTTGCATATACACTTCATTTCATAATTTAAACTAATTTGAACCGCATTTAGAAAGATATACTAATTTAAACTACATATTAGAATAAGAACATTTTTGTGTCATCATTTTTGAAAGATATATTAATTCACTTTGAAAACCAACTAATATATGTTCAAACCCATAAGGTTATAATCACCAGAACCAACTAATATACATTATATTATATAATAAATGTGTGCACAAATTTATTTGGCGAAATAAAAATACATCAACTTACTGCAAACAAGCACATTGCATAAGTTTATTCATGTTTAGAATTAATTTTGTGCTGCATTTTGAATTAATCTTAAAATAACCAAAATGATAGATATATAGCTAGAAATGTCGTCAGGTGTTGCACTGGATCTGAATTCCCCAATCAAATTAATTGGCCTGACATATTAGTACAAAATTAAACCATAAATTAGAAATATAATTAACAAGTTTCCTACTTACTAAGGTAGTACGAATGTTTTTTACTTGGGGGTGCAAACCGCATCCATATTCAAAAATTAGATACAGTTATCCGATATCCAAATATTCTTGCGGAAACGGATATGGATATGGTTTTGAATTTTAATTATCCGTATCCGAACAGTAGATAAATATCATATAGTTTACTGTATATTATGAAAATATTTATGTATATATAGACATATATCCGATATCCGATTCATATCCCTATGTATCCGTCTAATATCCAATCCGTATCCATATCTAAAAATTAAAAATAGATACGGATATGATTTTACCACTATCTGATCCGTATCTAATATGTTTGCGCCCCTTCTTGTACTCCATCTCCATGTATGACATCTACCAGGAGGTCAATTTGGGTTCGATGTCCATCGGACTCAAAGTGAGTTCGATGGGTTCGATGACCGTCCGATCTGCTTAAGATTCGCACCCACAACTTTAGCATATGCTTTAAAAGTCGTGTGCACGAATCTTAAAGCAGATCCGACGGTCCCGAAACCCATTGGACCCAAGCTGCTCTAATCTACCAGAGAATGCCAGACTGTTACAATGGCAAGTGTTAATTTATTTATGCTCAGGAAGTGCATGGAAAGTACATTTGACATTGAAATAAACACAAATATTACTTGCAATTAAAATTGGTGTAATTGCACGAGGGACTAAGTGCGTAAGAGCAATTGCATCCGTGTGTCAGGAAGTTTCTAATAATAATTAATAACAATAGATCATGAAAATGATATTTGAACAAATCATGAATAATATATTTGTTAAATTACATGATTAATGCTTGGCCAGCACATGCTAATGCAACTAAAGAGAGAATCTTAGTGTCTGTTAAACCAATGACAGCAATCAACCAATTTTTTTTCTTGAAAAAAAGAAGAAGAAGAAGAAGAACATAAAACTACTAATTCACTTAGCTTTGTCTGTGGATCTACTTACAAATAATTTTAGAATACTGTTGATAGCCACTATAACATATTAACATATCACATGATTACAATTATGAACATGTGATATGAGGGAAGAGAGAGGGAGACATTACATATCATTAAATTCTTCTAATTTCTATTCTAAGAAAACCACATATATAAGAGTAGAACTAGGGTGTTCTTAAGCTCACCAAGCCTCTGGATGAACTTAGCTCCAAAACCTATTGAATTGGCTTCAAATTACAAATTCAAACCGTTGAAACCGATCTACTTCACGAGTGATTGTGTTTACATGCGAAATTTTTAATTATTCAAATTAATGTAGTATAAAGTCAAGTAGTCAAAAAATATTCAAAAAATGAATGCATTAAAACTAATTTATAACCTTCTAATTTTGACCACTTTACTTTATACTAAATTAATTCGAAAAAAATTTAAAAACTTTGCATGTGATGCATCACTCATGAAGTAGACCGGTTTCAACAGTTTAAATTTGTAGTTTGAAGCCAATTTGATAGATTTTGAAGCTAAGTTCACCCAGAGGCTCGGTGAACTTAAGAACACCCGAAATTTTTATTAATACCATTCTCACAACAACAAAAAACTACAAATTTTGGAGAATTCAAAAAATACGAGGATCGTAATGACAAATGACGACTCTATTCTTGGAAGCCGGCATTTGTTGTTGTGGCCCCTCAAAAACCTAAAAATTCACTGTAGTATGCTGAAATTTTTGTTTTTGAGGGGCCGCAACGACAACGACAGCTCTCAAGAATTTGGCCGATATTTGTTATTGTGATCCTGGTATTTGTCGAATTTCTCAGTTTCGGTGGTCTTTTGTTTTTTTTTTTTTACAGTGGTATATTTAAAAATTTCGGCTAGTCTACTCCACATATATATATACTTAAAGATTAATTAAGTTCTTTTAAGAGGATTAATTAGTAGAATATAAACATATCACAACTTGGATCAGGAGCCAGCTACATAGAGGATAATATATCACAACTTGTTATATGGTGGCTCAAGGTAATTATTTGACTTTTACTACAACGATTAATAAAAAAAACACTTAGATCAAATTTTATGTGTAAAAAAATACCTTTCAGAAATTATTGATATTTCTACTAGAATTTGGAAACGTTTAGAACATATTAATTCATATAATTTTCAAAGTAGAAATAAGAACTTGGTGATAACCTAATTATTTTGATGATGTACTTAATTTAATTTATCTATATTTTTCAGTTTAATGTTTAATGTTTTATTTTTAAAGGTATTGGATTTTGTCCAAACGGCCTTGGACAAAGCCTCATCCAAAATCAAGGTTAAACGTCCGATTTGTATTGTGATTCATGCAAACATATTTAAATCTTAATAAATTTAAAAGTCTCTTGAATCTAAATGTCTGTGTGAATTTTGATATATATCGGACGGTTTTGGTATGGCTTTGGATGAAACTTTGTCCAAAACCGTTTGGACAAACCCCCACCTATTTTTAAAATGCTAATTTGTTTGTATTTATTATTATCTTTTTGGTAGTTTTAATTATTAATTTATTGTATGTATTTTGTAGAATGTTACATAAATATTTTTTTTCATTTGCAATTAAAATAGTGATTAATCATTATAGAAAAATTAAGTATGGTTTTTTTAAATGTTGTTAGTCTAAATTGAGTTTAGAAAGCTGAATATATAAGTGAAGCTTCATATTGACATCAACAAATTATTGACCGATAAAGAATAAAATTTAAACACGGCATTTTAGAGTCGTCAAGATTAGTGTGCATTTGATTCTCATGAATTCTAAAGTTGTTCACGCGCATCTTAAAGTCAATTGAACAGTTCTGATCAAACATCAGACCGAATGCATCCATCGAACCATCTCCATTCCCCTGTACAATTGTTTCTTATTGATGTACAATTAGATTCGATCAGAATCGTCCAATATAAAATGAACATCTAATTAATTCCCAGAATTAAAGAGGAGCCGAATCAGAGAAAGGTTCCTAATTAGAATACATAAAAATATAATAATCTAAGTTTGCATAGGAATAGAATCATTCTCATTTCAAAACAAAAACAAAAACATAGTCGTTGTTTCTCTCTGTTTTTGTTGGGTGGGGTGCTACTGGGACAAGTATCCTCTCCATTACTGTAAAAGATTACCTTCACTTTACGGTTTGAGATTAACTCTCAGACGCTTTGAGATTCGGGCTGACGGAGGGGGCAGTATTATTTGGCTTTGAGATTCGTGCCAAGTTAAAAAATAACGGTCCAGATCAAGTAATTGTAAAAGATTCCCTATTACGGTACCGGAGAGGATCTGAATTGGTGCTACTGTGCTATCGAAAACAGAACATAGTCCGGCTACAAAGTCCAAGAAAAACAAATAGGCGACACGTGTCACTTTCTTGTTGCCAAATCGGGTGATAATCATTTCCTCGGTAACCACCTTTTAAATTTCCCCACCAGCTCTCTATTATGGGTTTCGGGTCTTAAGTTCGAACCAAATATACATCCAAACCCATTTTCTGATATAACAAATACAAAAAATTCCTAAACTTATTAGAATGAATTATTTGCCGCTATAAATTACGAGTCCATATCCTCTGAGGTAACAAAATATTTGAGATTAGATCTGGTCTGTTCGATCAGAATCCGAGGTGGAAATCACATAGCTTCTTTAATATTTGTGCCAAAAGATCGAACAGTCCCAATTTAAACTCAAAATTATGTTACTTTAGTTGATAGGAATTCATAAAGAGTGAGGCTACGGTGCTATGCATAGCACGGATGGGGTTCGTGCTACGGCTCAAAATTTGATTTTTTAAAATTCTAATGGTCAATTCGAACCGTTCAACATGATTATAAAATGAATATGTACTTGCAAACCAAATTTTACATTTTTTTGAAATTTTTTACTATTTTTTTAGATAGGCTGTTTTTGGATGGTCCAGAATGTTCAGATCAAGTGATTTTTTCAAAAAAAATAGTAAACAAATTTGAAAAAATATAAAATTTGGTTTGTAAGTACATATTCATTTTATAATCATGTTGAACGGTTCGGATCGACCGTTAGAATTTTAAAAAGTCAAATTTTGAGCCGTAGCACGGACCCCATCCGTGCTATGCATAGCACCGTAGCCTTACTCATTCATAAAATACTATATTGTAGTATTGTACTATTGCACGAGAAATTAGCAAATAATTTATTTATTTTAAACGGGTTGGGATTTTGATTTCGACCCGGACCAAATTGGGAACTTTAGAAAGTGTTTTATTGTCCCTCAGCAGGAATTAATTGAGACATAAACAATGCAAACCCATGATCCACAACCAAATAAAAAATAATTAAACAAAATAATTTTTCCTTTAAAAGACCACCATAGCTTTCTCTCTCACACAAACTGTCAAACATCTAACACCCACCTCATTTCTCTCTCTAAAATAAATGGCTTGCTTCTTTCTTTGTGTTCTAATGGCATCTAGTTGTTTCATAAATTTTGCAATGTGTAGACCTCTAAGCTCTTCTTTCACAACCAATGACATGCAAATGATGATACTTAAGCCTGGTTCTTTTGCAAATGCACCCCTGATGAGCATTTCATTGACAGCCATGGAATCCAATTTTGCAAATTCACCCTCTGTTTCTGCGCATCATCGACACAAACCCTTCGACAAAGCGTTTGCTGGAGGGAAGATAATTGTTTGTGGGCTTGCGCTTTCGATTTTTGTTGCGGTTTTTTGTTACATTCGGATTACACGGCGGAGAAGCTTAGAAGTAAAATCTTAGACTTACTTTTTAATTTATATTTTTTTTGGTTTTTTTTTCTTTGTTGTTTTTTTAGTTTCTTGATATAGAGACGTTGTAGTTGTTATTTAGGAAATGTAATGGATGCTCTGTTGTAAAAAAAGATGTTGAACAAGTTGTTTTATCTTTTGCTTTTTCTTTTTTAATTAGCAAATATTTTTTTTCAAAAGATTTTTCCTCTACATAACATTTATAAGTTCATTGAAAAAGAAGTTGTCTGACTGAAATCAAATGAAAAAAAGTTCATTTATAAGTTCATTTTTCCTCTACATAACTTAAATACTTCATGATACTTAAATAAAGCATATTAGTTGTGTGTATGATTATTGTGTTTTTCTTTCTCAAGAGTAAATTGTATACAAAACCGTATATGGAAATGAAAAAAAAGCCAAAGCTCTTGCTCAGGCAGTCAGGCGACCTGGGTGAATGATTCATATCACCTAGGGTACCTCACCTTTTGAGTTTGAATCCGGTCCGTTCATTTTATATTGGCTCAATTTTAAAAGTGACCTCATGCATTACAAGTTTGATCTAGATTCAAACTCAAACGATGAGGTAACGCAGAAGATTCAGGGTCTGTTCGGCCGTCTAAAGGGAATGGAAATGGAAATTTTTGAATGGCTGAAACACTGTGCGCGTGGGCTGAAATTCACGAAGTCTGAGTGAATTATTTTTTTCCCACGCGCACATTGTTTGGCTGAACAGGCCCTCAGACTCCAGGGTGAATGGGTTTGACGTGCACCAATGAAAGTGAGATCTAATATGGCCTTCAACTTGTAACTATTTTTTCCCCCTAGAGGATGAGTTTTATAAAAGATATTGATAAAATTATAAACTCTTGTTATGTGGCATTGACATGATGAAAATGGTCAACAAAGAACTCCATAATTTATGCATACTTACATAATAGAGCATCAACCTTTTTTTGTAGTGTTAGAGTTTCTAATTTAATGTGATAGTTTTTAATTCAATTTCAGATATGTGGGAGAGTTTCATATTTAGAAACTATGCAGTAAAGTTTCTTATTATTAAAAAACTGTTTATAAACTCCATGCTGATCAAATGATTCGCTCAAATTATTTCTCTTTTTCAATTTGTTGCTGACGTGGCTTAACAAAAACTCTAAAATTAATTTCAGAGATGTGAGAGTTAGAACTTTAGAGACCTTAATTTCTCAAAAATAAAACAGTTGTTTAGAAACTCATATGAGTTGCTGGGATGTAGATGCTCTTAGATGGATGGAATAAATATGTACATAGTTTTTATTTAAAAGAATATATATAAGTTTTGTACATGGTTAATGCTTAATAGAATTAATAAGCATGAATTATACAAGTTTTTGCTTTTTGAAGTATAAACAATGTACAAATTTGGACTCCAGGGTGAACAGTAAAAACAGTCTGGACCATATGATCTGGAATTTTCAAAGTGGCTTAATAAATAGTAAAAAAATTTCAAAAAATGTAAAATTTGGTCTCCAAGTATATTTTAATATAGATTGAACATCTAATTATTTGGATTTGTTGTTTGAACATCAAACACTAAGATATGCCCCCGGAAGCACGAGGCCAAAATACTAGAGGAAGCATGTTAGCCATACTCTATATATATATAGATGATATCAAAATTTCTAGGCTAGATCTGTACTTTTTATTCATGATTAACAAAGGAACAATGAAACTTTTGCATTTATATGTTCCTTTTTTTATTTTGAATATCTTAAAAAGGAATACTCGTTTGAATAAAATGAACACTTGTCTGAACCGAAATGCACACAAAATTCGTTTGAACTAAATAAACACTCATTTATCCATTTCTAAGAATGTTAGTTAAAACAGTTGGGTAGTATTTAATTAAATGTGAGAACTTAGAAGATAACTATAACATTCCTAATCTGACCCAAAATTTCAAATGTTAACCATGTTTAGTTCCTTTTTCTAGAGAATTACAAGGGGGCTAAAAGAAATCACGAAGGAAAGAGAGAAAAGAAGAGAAAAGAAAAGAAACAAAAAAGAGGTATAAAGATAATAAAGTATAAAAATGCTCTTGTAGATTAAACTATTACAAGGAAAAATAGCACCTCAACATTTTAGAGGTTTTAATAAAATCCATCTACCTCTTACTTGTCTTGTGATGTATGCTTATCGGGTAAAGATACAGATAATTTTTTTTTATATAAATACTCAGTTATTTTTATTGTACATATAGGTTAATTTATAATTTGATTAAGCTCATTTTGATAGTAAATTACGTAGAGTTTTGGCTTAGGTTTTGTCTTATTTTCTCACATTTATATTTAATTATTTTGCGAAAAAAGTTACTGTTGCCCTATTTTATGTTTTAGTGCAGGAATCCTGTTTTGGAGCTATTTTACATCATTTGGAGCAAGAATCGGGTCGATCAAAAAAGCACAGCTCATCGACTAAAGCTCTGGTATGGACCGTATTAGCCAATACAGACCAGAGCCCCAGTACGGACCAAGCCAAGTACGCATTAACTCCTGCAGCGAAACATTGGGAGTACGGTCCGTATTAGTCAATACGGACCGTACCCGAGACGCCCTTTGGTGAATAACCGCAACAGCTGTATCTAGATCAGATAACTTGGACTCCACTCATCTCCATATGCCCCTTCACTCCTATTTAAGCCCTTTGGACTGAACAAAAAATCTATCTTTGTATCTTTGGTTTTATATTTTCTTAAGTGAGAAAAGAGGAGTGTGTAGAGACTAAGTAGGAGGGTACTTCGTGTATGGATGTATCTTTTTCTTATCTCTTTGTAAACATGTCGTTCAGCGACTAAGTTTAGATTATTAGAGTTTGCAGTAAATCTTGTTACTCATGATGTTTTGATATATACTTTTATTTGATCATTGTTAGTCTTTTGTTGTTCGATTGCTTTTGCGCTTTATGTTTTATCTTAGGGTAAATTTCGCTGGAGGTCACTAAACTTTGTCCTTTGTCACGAATTGGTCACTGAACTTTGATTTGTCCCTCCATAACCACTGAACTTTTATTTTGTCCCAATCAAGTCACCCTATAACTTTTCCATCCAAATTATAACGGAATATGCTCATTCCATCCAAAAATTTAACGGAATATGCTCATTCCGTCCAAAATACTAACGGAAAAGTTATATTCCGTTATAATTTGGATGGAAAAGTTATAGGGTGACTTGATTGGGACAAAATAAAAGTTCAGTGGCTATGGAGGGACAAATCAAAGTTCAGTGACTAATTCGTGATAAAGGACAAAGTTTAGTGACCTCCAGCGAAATTTACCCTTTATCTTACTTGATTTTGTTTATTAGTCTAGACCGTCATGTGATGACCACACATGGAAGTTAGTCATCTTTAGGCTAATCGAATCGGGATATGGGAGAATAAAAATACTAGATTAGTGGTGGAAACCTTAACCGGAGATACCATTAATTGGATCAACAAAAGTACACATGAGAGTCTCAACATTGGCAGACGACATTCGCAGATGAATGTCGCATTGTCGTGCCTTACCATGGGGACACCCAACATGACCAAGAATGTAGGGCGACGTACCCAATAAGTGAAGTCTGAATTCTTTTGGGCTAATGACAGATCTTCTTGCATTAGTCAAGACAAATCTTAACGGGATCTCTTGATTATAGGGTGGTTGTTAGGCGAAAACAATAATCACTAAATTGGATTAGAAACTCTCATACAACAACTAAAAACCAACATCAAATAAGGTAATAATCAAAGCGGATTGAAGTAACAACGGTGTGCCAAAACCCTAGAAATTCACATCTCTATCTTTACTTTACTTACTTTTAATTTTCGCCAAATACATTAATAAAAAACAACAACTTCTTGATTTTCATATTTTGTCTAGCCTTTCAAAAAATTGTGATTTAATCGTTCAAGACCTTAAATCTTATTCTCTGCGGATCGACACTCGTTTATACTACTCGATAGGATTATGCGCTTGTAATCTGACTCAATAGCAAACCGGGTTATAAATTTTATTAGCCTGATCACATTTACACCCATCATAATTACAAAATTATATATGATAATTTTTAATAATTCATTTGTTAATAATTACGACGAGATTGATTTATTTACTGTTTTATATAAACTTTTTCATTAGTAATTTATATATTA
The DNA here is from genome assembly GCA_025461045.1 of Carex parvula. Taxonomy (NCBI): domain Eukaryota; kingdom Viridiplantae; phylum Streptophyta; class Magnoliopsida; order Poales; family Cyperaceae; genus Carex; species Carex parvula. Next base: position 274,572 of record JAJGRW010001252.1, on the reverse strand, counting down.
GAAATAATGAGATCAATTGATATATAGTCTCTTTTTATTTTATTTTTACATTATGTACATTTGGTGTTTATAGTCTATGTATTTGGACTAGATTAAATTATTATTTTATTTGGAATATATTACAATCTCTTGATGGGCTTAAAGCAAAAATGGACTGGGCCAAGTTAATTAACACAACTATGGGCTGCATGCCGAATAAAATAAAATAAATAAGAAATTGAAGATCTATGTGCTATCTGTTGATTTTTCTCTTTTATATTATTCCTTTTTTGTTTCTATTCACAATGTATGTCTGTTAAAATAATTTCCATAATTTGATATGGTGAAGATCAATCAAAGAGGAGCAGCAGACATTTAATGAAAAAAAATACAACAAATTGGAATGAAAGCTATTTCTACTTGGCCTTTTCTTTTTCTGATTTAATTTTCTCTTCTTGTTTACAATTCAATTATATAACAAATACAAACAAATTCTCTCTTAGTCTCTTTCACTTCATAAACATCACAAAAAATTATTGTTTAAAATACATATTAAATCTACAACCTTGAAATTATTGAACATTTTTTTCTGAAGTTTTTATTTACAGTTATCATCTTGTATTGTTACAAGTAATTCTAAATATATGTTCATAGTACAAGTTTACTACATAACAACTTTTCCTCTATTGAAATTTATCATAAATTCAAAATTATACATGTTTCTGTTTTATTTTTCTTAAAGATTCTAAAATTTATAAAATTTGTCGATGATTTTTTGCTACTGATATAATAGTTTACAAAATAATTAAATTAATAAAATATTATATATAAAATATTTAATCACAATATAACTAATTAATTATGAGAAGGTTCAAAACTTCAAATACTTTCATTTTTTGTGCCTCCATCATATTTTCACTTTCTAATTTTCTAATAATAATTTTTTTTAAATTTATATGTCAAAATAAAAATTATTAGATGTGATCAGTATTTTTTTTCTCTACATTCATATAAAACATTATGACTTTTCAATTTTGATTTTATATAAATCAATAAGATGAAAAATCAATGTCCATAATTATCTACATCAGTTTGATTTACAAGTTCTTGATACTAATTAAAAAAGGCAAATTCTTCTATGGACATAAGGACCTATTTGTAAAATGAGCATATTTTCATTTTCAAAGTTCAAACAGTCGATCCGACCGTTCAACATTATCTCCATATTAAAATGTACTTGGAGGTCAAATTTTACATTTTTTTGAATTTTTTTACTATTTATTAAGTATTTTACAAAACTAGTCAAATTCAGACCATTGAAATTTGTACCCATCTTATTAAATAGTAAAAAAATTTAAAAAAATGTAAAATTTGACCTCCAAGTACATTTTAATATGGTGATAATGTTGAACGGTCGGATCGACTGTTTGAACTTTGAAAATGAAAATATGTTCATTTTACAAATAGGTCCTTATGTCCATAGAAGCATCCCTCTTAAATAATATAGATAATATTTAACTTTTTATTTTTGACATTAAAATTTTTAATTTAAGTTACTTTAGTTTTAAAATAAAAATATTATAAAAATAAAAAATAAAGACATTTAAACCCTTCTAAAATTTATAAAATTTATAAAATTATATGAATGATTGTTTGCCACTGATATAATAGTTTACGAAATAATTAAATCTATAGAATAATATTTTAAATTTTAATTATAAAATATAAAAATAAAATAAAAAGTTCCTTAATTTTAGTCGGTCACGGTGCGAATTCACATCACCCTGGTACCGTATAGGGAATCTTTTACAATTACTTGATCTGGACCGTTTTTTTTAAATTGGCACGAATCTCAAAGCCCAATAATTCTGCCCCCTACGTCAGCCCGAATCTCAAAGCGGATGGGAGTTAATCTCAAACCGTAAAGTGAAGGGAATCTTTTACGGTGGTGCAAAGGCGCGAAGCTTCACGCGACCTTTTATGTTCTTTTCCTCGACCAAAACCAAAACCAAAACCCACCTTCAAATCACAAATCAGCCTATCTTGTACACCAGAGCACAAAACCCTAGCACAAATCTCTAATTAATCGATCGAATTCCAACCTTGGAGAACTGAAGTAGCAATGGCGACGGAGCAGGGTGCCATGGCGGTGTTGAGGGCATCGCGCCCAACCTTTCGTAACGCGCACGACAAGGTCGCTTTTGCAGTGCACTCCTCCTTTCTAGCTGCTGGTTTCTCTCTTCTCTCTGTGGGTCCCGCCACCAACTCCGATGACCTCTCTTCCTGTAAGCTGTCTTTTCCAATTCGTCTATAGTGTCTGTCTTTCAAATTTTGTATCTTTTGTTTTTCGCGAATTTTGTTAAATTTATGTTAAATTGTAGTCCAGGAACGAGAGAATTTTGATTTTTTTTTTTTAATGTGTACAGTTGTGGAAGAAATAGGTGTAGATGGGTGGAACGAGATGGAGGACAGATATGGATTTTTGTATTTTAAAGAGGAGAAAGGTAGAAAAATGCGCGTACTGGTAAAGGCACTAGTAATTGGTGATAAGCTTCCTATAGATGTTGTTGATCTTGAGGAGCAAAAGGAGCTCTTGCACCTTGAAATCAAGTAAGGATTTGTTTTTAAAATTTCCCAGTTATGATTTCCTTTCTATTATGTTTGTAGATTTCCATTTGGTTCCACTATTCAATAAAAATTCATAACCAAATCATATATTTGTATACATAGTTAAAGTAGGGTTCAAATGCCTCGTGTCTTTTGTGCCTCAATCATGCCTCCCATCCTTATCCCCATCTTCATTGCCCAAACAGTCGATCTGAACTGCTCAACATGATCTCCATATTAAAATGTGCTTGGAGACCAAATTTTATAATTTTTGGAAATTTTTTACTAGTTTTTACATAGATACAAAATCACCGGTGTTTTCCATAATCTTCTGAAAAACAGTGATTTTGTACCTATCTAAAAAAATAGTAAACAATTTCCAAAAGATACAAAATTTTGTTTTTCCAATCACATTTTAATATGGGGATCATGTTGAGCGGTTCGGATCGATGGTTTAGACTTTGAACTTTGAAAATGTAGATACGAATCCATAGCACAGACCGATCCGTGCTTTGCAAAGTACCATAGCCTCACTCTATATTATTATTAACTATATAGCCAATTATTATTGCAAGTTGTATTCCTTTCACATACCTTCCACCCTCCTTTCAACGCACATGAAATACACAAGCTGAGAGAATTATAGTACCTGTCGATTTTCTTTTAAAAGATTCAGAAATAAAAAGTAACCCGCTCCCCTGTTGCAGTGTGAATGATCATGTGGTAGAAGGCGAGGCTCAGCCAAAGAACTATGGAGAGATGTACAAAAATTTCAAAGGGCTTGTTGACTATGTCAACTCTGCAATTCTGGATAAATTGGTGGGTGCAAACCCTAGTGGTTTGGGTAATCAGGGTATAAGGGATGTGAATGCTTCATCTTCGGAGAGGTAATATATATTTTCTTATAATAAGAAACATATCATCATAAAATACAAAAATATCCTGGTTATACCTTCCAAATTTGCAATAGTATGTTTCTTTCTCATTACCTGGAAGGTAGAAGCGAGATAATCGTGGGGTTATTTTGGGTTATTTTGTACATTTGGAAGCAGAGTGGGAAGATGTTTTTCATAACATATACCGTGGCTTAGGGGTAGGAGAGATATTACTTGTGTTTTGCACGAGCATATGTTAATATTAGTTATCTTTTGAGGTATGCAACAGGTGCTTTGTCTTTCATTTGTCAACAATGGTGATCATCATTTGTTACCCCACTGTTGATATGCATGCTGTCTGGTTCGTCTTAGTACTGGATCGTAAATTTGTAATTACCAGCTGTGGATTCGCATAATTGAACTTCAGAGTTAGATTATAGTTCAATTGGCTTGGGTGATTTTAGTTTGGTACTTGAGTACCAACTTGTTGAACCCATTATATATGGAACTCTCAGATATTGTTTTCTTGCATTTGTTTATGTATTTAACACTTGATTCATCTTTTGATGTTGTAGCCATGGAAGGCCAGGCAGTAGTTTGTATCCTGAAGGGTATGCATTATTTATTGTATTTTTGTTGTGTGGTACAAAGGAGGAACCAGTAAAAATAATTTCTTGCATTTGTCCCTATGCTCCCTCCCTCCCAAATATAAAAACTTAATAGATAGATGAATAAAAACTAGAAAGTTATGAAAAAGAACATTTTTAACTGCAGGCGCAGTTTCCAATTTTTTCTCATGTTAGGTAGTTAAAATGTCATGTTTTATATTGCACTTGCATTATCACGACAATATAAGTTAGTAAAAGCAAGATATAACTTTACTTTATGAAGTTCTCACTAAATTTGTGCTCTTCTTTCATAGGGACTTGATAGTGTTATTCCTTGCACTCAATATAAGTCACTAGTTAGAGCCGATATCAAAAAGCACTATAATGCAGTGATATAGATTTCTTGTTCCAATTTAATGGAAAAATTGGATGACGGGGTACTCTTTAGTGAATGTGTAGCACTGTAGTATTTCGTTCTTTTCAAAGAGTGATGAAGTTGAGACATTGATTGGTTAGAATAATGAAGGTTTTGCCACTTTTGAGTATTAGGAATTTTGTTTTTGCATTTGTTTATCGTTTATCTATTTAATATTCTGAGACTTGACTGTCAGTAACAAGCAATTACCAAAGGGTGCACCACGAAAATCTGGCTGGACTTTGGCATCTTTTGGTACTGACCTGTTTAAGACCCTGCTAACAGAAATTTAAACTGTGTTACATCATTTTGATCTTCTTCTTTCTTTTTCTTTTTTTTGAGTGTAGTTATGATCAGCCAGGAGGCGGTGGTTTCCCCCCTACATATGAAGGGTATTCATCTTTTTCCTACTTTAACGTTATTTTTACATTGGCTGGTGTTTTTAAGGGGATTGATGTCTGCTTTCTTTTAATTTATTTGCCTCTTTTATAAAGCAAGTAGAGCCACTTTTTTTTTTTTGACATTCCTTTTTGTTGTTCAATGGTTTTTGTAGTATTTTTGTTTTGTTTTCTGAAAGATAAATTTGTGAGCCTCATTAATTAAGGAAAGGTGTAAAACAAATCCAAAGCCCATAAGTGTCCTTAGCTAATTAGTTAGCATTTGCCATTTATGCCAAGTATTTAATCTAGTCCAAGTGAAGCCAAAATATTTATTAATGTTTATAATGTGTTTTCTTTTAAACCCCAAACAAATTAAATTAAAGGAACAATCGAGGTGACACAGAGGTTGACCGCTACTTGTTTCTAACTGGGAGACACAAATAATTGTCAAAGTAATCAAATGAAGAAAGAGAAAATGCGAGAAATTAGCATGCATCAGTTATGTGTATTGTGCAAAATGTTGTCAATTATTCTGAAGTTAATTTATTGATTTTTTTATATATAATTTTTGTTTTTCTAGTGTGGTATATCCTCCAATTGTACCTCCATCGGGCTACAGTGATATGTTCCCTGGACCTGGAGCCGGTTTCTACCCTGGCAGGTCTTCCATTTAAGCCCTCTGCTTCTCTTTCATTTCGTAGTTTAAGTGATTAGATCTACAATTACCGAAGCATTTCTTGAAATGATTGTAAATAATAATTGAATTTACTCTCTGCAGAGGTACTGGGGGTGAAGGTAGCATGCTGATAGGTAATTATTCTTTAACAGTGTTATCATTGATTCTTGATTGGTTTATGAAGTGTGAGTTGAACCTAATAAAAATGTTGTGAACTGAACCAAATAATGTTGGTGATGTACATATCGGGGCATGCTTAGGATATAGATATTTGACCACTGGCTTATTTGTGAGTTTTGTGTAATTTGTTTTCATCTGTGAAAACTGAACACAATGCTGCTTTAAATCTAATATAGCTTTTACTAAAGAAGGTTCTGTATTTGGAAAATGAATTTGTATAAAACTCATGTCAAATGGGATCAATTTTTTTAATTACTCAATATTAATATAACAGGACCTAGTGATCCACGCTTTTTTCCTTCGGGCGGTCGGCCTAGGTGTTCCCGGTATTCGTGGTGGCATGCCGTAAGTATCTTCTTCTCACTTAAGTTTTAGAACAAGAAAATACCGGATCATACACCCGTTTGAAATTGTCACTTATTTATCCTTGTCTTCTTTTAGCCAAAAGTTCACTAAAAACTATAGTTTAGGTATACAAGTTGCCCAACTTGGAAGCTTATTTATGGGATCATTTATGTTATTAAATAAACAGGGGCATTGTGCCAGGGTCGCGGTACGATCCAATTGGCCCTCCTGATGTACCTGGTTTTGATCCTTCACGTTTCAGGTGTGTTTTTCTTTTTCTTAATACTTTTTTATATATAATTTTGAAATTTAAAACACCTTCATATGAAAGCAACATTGTAGTCAGTCTCATTATTCGTTTGCTTAAAGAAAACTTGTGAATAATTTAATGTATGATGTGATGGTGCCGATTCCGTACGGCAATTGCTTGATACTGTTGTTTTTATACCTATCACTTCAGCTTTGTAGAAAATTGGTATATAATTTATTTTGAGAGGTACTTTGAAAATGATTGTTTACAGCAGGAGTAAAATCTAAATATGTCAAGAGTGGTAGGTTTTTGATAAGACATGCTAGTATGGGTGTATATTGGGTTCGGTTTATTTAGTTTTCTACCAAACCGGAAAGGTTTGGACTAAATGGTTCGTTTTTTTCGGTTTAAATGGATCGGTTCGGTTGTATTTTTGAATTACTTTGGTTTAGATTTTTTAAAACCGAAAAGACTGAACCGATCAAACTCTATATGGTTCAAATCCATGTTTATATATAATGTATGTAATATCAACAACTCGTATTTTGGTTTGGAAAATTTTAGAGCATCTACATATTTTGTAAGGAATTCAACAATGTATGTGATGTCAACAACTTAAAATTCATATTATTTATATAATTATTAAATGTATTTGTATTGAATGTTGACCTTCTAAAATTTAAGATCTCTTATTTCGGTTCAACCAAACAACCCGAAATTTACTTTGGTTATTTTGGTTTGGTTGTTATTTGGTTTGACAAGTTTAATTCGGTTGGTTAAGTTATATTTTTGAAAACTGAATAATTGGTTTGACTATTTTAATTCAGTTTTAACCAAACCGACCCAATAACGCCCGTACATGTTAGTAGTCTAATTTGCAAAGCAATCCAGAGAGAGAGAGAAAAAAATGAACTCTGATGATATAGTTAAATTTTGCATAGCAGGAGGCCTCGACATCCCGGGGGGAGCACGCACCCGGACTTGGAATTTTTCCAACAAGACCCTGACTTGATCTAATTAAATAAATAGTTGTCTATATACTGCTTATCTCTATGTTCTATCTTCTTTCTTGGGAGTCTGGAGTTTTTCTGTCTTTGAAATAAATTAGAAAATGTTTTTGAATACTGGAAATGAAAAGAGCTTTAGTAGTTACTGATGTTTGCCTTTGGTTTAGTTTATGTCATGTTAATGTAATGTAGTATGGTTATCAAACTCTGTGTAACCTTTAACTTGTAAGGTGTTTAAAAATAAAATGCTTGCTTCTTATGCTATCTACCTGAAGACAATAAAAAATAAGAATCCAATAGAGAACAAAAGGAAGCAACGATAAGCAATAAATGAGCCGTCAACAAACCAAAACAAACCAGAGGAACAAAGAGAGAACAATAGTACATGTACATGTGAGAGCATCCCCATCTCTACATGTGATTTCTTGTCTCTTTCTATTCAGCCCATTTCTTTGCACAGCTGGCGTGATATATACACACCTGTTTTTCATTTTTGTTACTCTATGCAACTCATTCCAGGTTTTGAAAATATATTTATTCTAAAGTTGAGCAAGATCAAAATGTCTCATCCGTTGTCTCATTCATGCTCTACATTCTTACTTTAATTTTCAAAATCCTAAATCCTAATTGCTCAACATGATCGACCAAATTTTATATTTTTTGAAAATTATTTACTACTTTTTAGGTAGGTATGAAATCACTATTATTGGACCATCTAAAAAACACATGATTTTGTACCTATTAAAATATTAAATATAAAATTTGGTCTCCAAGCAAATTTTAGTAAGGAGATCATGTTGAGCAGTTCGAATTGCCTGTATGGACTTTGTAAACAGAGATAAGGATGCAGGGTATGAATGGGGCATTTTAACCCTACTCTTTATTCTAATAACTTTTGATGATCAATTCAAAACCATTTAACATAACTTTTGATATTCCATTTCTTAAATATAAATACAATTTGAATACAATTTAATAATAAAATCGCTAAAGTCTACATTAGAAAGTTTGAACCGTTCAAAATTATTTTGTTATTTGCCCGGATTGATTAATATTATGTTATATGCTGTCTCTTAGTAGAGATAATATAATAATACCTAAACTGCATTTTCCGCTTCCTGTTTTTTAAGATATTGATAAATTTTATTATACGCCTAATCAAGTTTTATTTTATTTTATTTTCATAAGATATATTTGTCAGGTATTAATTTACTATACATATTTCCAAGGCCTATCATGCATGATAGGTTGTTAAACAAGTACGACATTACACAAGTATCAGATTTCATTTTTTTTTTTTTTGGAAAAATAAAATGTGCACCTTAATATTTTTTGAGATAAAAGTAAGTCAAGCGTTTCAACTTTAAATATTCAGTACTTTAAGAATTTATAATCAAGTTTAAATTGGCCATATTCCACATGAATACACATGAATACATATTTTGACAACCGTAATTAGAACATCTACAACGGTGATTTCTTTTAAATTGTTAATCTGATGTGTTAATTGCTAATATAATTACTGTGATGTACCACAGTTTTTAAATTAGCAAGTTTGCTTTAAAAGCAACTCTAATTAAATTTCTGGGATGAAGTGATTTAGAAATTATGAATCCCTTTAATTGCTAAACTCGGTGACATCAAATTAATTGTTAAATATTTGCTGGAATGAAGATGCTCTTGGTAATTAGTATTGGTCTCCTCTGATATTCTAGGTCAAACTAAAATTGACCTCAAAAGAGACACAATAGAAAAAAAAATATAATAAATATATGTATGTATGTAAGCCTTTTTTACTTTAGTTTCATTTTATTTAACAAAAGCAATTAAGTTGCTCTAAATTTGATATCCTTTTCATAGATCTTGTAATTTTTTTTTTTTGTTAAAGAAGAAATCAAGTCTTTCTACTTAAATATACACTAGAGATATTTCAATCGAGTTTTGAATTTATAACCTCCAATAAAAAGGACATAATATTATTTTTATTTCTTTAGTAATTCATTTAAAATTATAAAAATAAGCTCATTTGACAAAGATGGTTGGCCCTCGTTATTGGAAATTTTTTATTGGTAGTAATTAATAGAAAAGAATAGAGACAAACACTAAGAGTACAGTAATATTTATATTGGTAGTAAGATCGGTAGCAATTCTACTGATTTAAAAATATAAAAGTTTGGATCGGTAGGAATTTTACCGATCTAAACTAGTTTTTTTTTCCTTTTAATTTTTTCTAGTAAAATATTTCTTTTTTACAAAAATAGATAAAGTACCTTAAAATTTAGGTATATCAAAAACATTCCATCTATTTTTTGAAAAACTTTTCATATTTTACTAGAAATAAAATATAAGAATTCTCTCCATCTATACATCAAATTAAAAAAAAGTTAAAATCAGATCTTACTACTAATATAAATATTACTGTACTCTTACTGTTTGCCTCTCTTCTTTTCTATTAATTACTACCAATAAAAAATTTCCCTCGTTATTCCGACCCTTTCAGGATTGAATTAATTTATATTATTTTTTCTTGAATTGGGTGCCAACCGAATTATCTTGGGAAGAATGCCTCGGATTGGGAATCTAGGATATTTTGAACTTTTTGATTAACACAGGAATCAAATTTTAACCGATGCAAATTTTTAGAAGCAAGAAAAAAAAATTTAATTTTTAGAAATTATTATTAAATAATATAGGAAAACATAAATAGTACCTTGAATTTTTGACAGCTTACATACATCTAGAAAAAAAGAAATTCAGATCCAATTTTTTTTTTCTGATGCCCACAACTTCAAATTCAATGGCCAAAAGAAAAAAAAATCACATTTACAATTCAAAATAAAACTTTGGATCCGAAAAAAAAATTGACTTCAAATTTTGAATACAAAATTTTGTTTTTTCGGATCCCCATAAAAAAAGTCCATTATTCTTTCTATTTTCCTTCATTACTTAATAATAATTTCTATAAATAAAAAAATCTTAAGAGAAAGAGATGCAAAACTAAACTATTTCATATTTCTAAACAAACATTCAAATCCACATCACACCCACTGAAACAAAAATTTCAAAATTACAACAACAAGAATTGAGAAAAAGTCTCAACACACAAAACTAGTCCAGGGGTACTTCTATAATTTAATTTTGCAAAATTGGACTATTTTGCAATTACAGCCGTTTTATTATATTTTTTATCTCTCCTCTTGAGGGCCTCCTCTTCTACCAAAATTACCTGAAAACAAATTAGAAAACATCATATTAGATTAAATTAAGCAGCAATATCTTTTTCTATGTTCATAAAATTTAAGTAAACAAAAGTATGACACAAATGCATTTAATTTTTATAGAACATATTTTTTGAAAAAATCCTCAATCTGAGAACACTTGAATTTTTTTTTTTTTGAAGTAGAGAAAATTGTGATATTATAATATTGTGGGGGCCTACAAGTAAAATATTCCATTACGGTTTTTTTTTGTTTTGAAAGAAAGAATGCGAGTAATAAATGACCATAAACAGAGGAAACACCACTAGTGCTATTAAAAGGCATTAAATGCCTCCATTTCAGCTGAAACTAGGGTGCAAACCGATCGGATAATATCTAACTGTATTCGGATCCATATTCAAAAATTAAATACGGATATGGTTTTAAATTTTAATTATCCGTATTCGAATAAGTAGATATATATATCATATAATTTAATATATATTATGAAAATATTTATGTATATATCTACGGATATCCGATATCTGACCGTATCCGAAAAATAAAAGCGGATACGGGTATGATTTTACAACTATCCAATCCGTATCCGATCCGTTTGCAGCCCTAGCTGAAACCCAAAACCCTAAAAATAGTTAAAATTCTCAGCCTTCTCAGCTTTTCTAACTTCCAATCAAATGCCTTCAGCGCCGCAAAAGAATAATTTATCCCATCAATTATATTTCTAAAACATAGTGTCAGAACACTTAATTTTATACAAAAAAAATTAGGATCATGGAACAATTTCATGCTCTCTCCTGCTAAACCCCAAAAAAAAAAAAAATTTAAATTGCACATGAAACCATTTCTAAACCCATTTAAATCTGCATTGACATGCATGATCATGTCCAAATTTTCATATTTTATAAGGATATCAAGAGAATTCCAAAGTTTGTCAGGGTAGGAATGAAAATTAAGCCCTTAAAGATATATATGAACTCCCTAAATTCCCCAACCGTCCTATTTAATGCTAAATAATCACACACAAAAAAAGACAGAAAGAGATTTTTTTTTTTTTCCCTATCTTCCCAAATAATATTTCAAATGAATTAAACTTAAATCATGCAAAATTTCCGAATTGTATTTTATTTTTTAAATTCTAACATTGTTAAAATTCTCATAAAAGAGAAGGGGGGTATCTGATATGATATGACATCATCAGGTTGCAATGAAAAAAATAAAATAATAAGTTGACATTACCTCAAATAGAGGTAAACCAAGTACCCAATTTTAGTTCGTATATACCCATAAAAATAGTAATTTCTAAACTAAGTACAAAAATAAAAACCCCAATAAAACATGCAAGCTAAAAAAGATGGAAACTTTATTCAAAATTTGAAACCTCTATCTCTCACCTTGAATGAGAGCATCTAGAGCATGACAATCCGGTGGATCCTCGAAAAGCGACCGTGACAACCGTTTGTGCGCCAACCCGATATCGAACAAGATCACACCGGATCCCTTCTCTTCGATTATTCCCTTAACGGGTAGCCACACAAAGAGTTCCTCTTGCTCCAAACCCTGCACCCTATTCAATTCCCCAAAACTGAGGTTGCCCGCTATGTAATTGTCGAAGTAGGCGAGACTGGTATCGGCATAGCGGGCATAGCAGGGTTGGGTCAGGTTAACAGTTAGAAGACCCGTTTCGGTGTCGAAAGAGTATGAGGAGATGTAGGTGGATTTGGGAACGAGACCGCCCGGTAACCCGTTATCCCGAAGAATGGCATGGATTGTTGGGTTGTCGGATGTGGCTGAGGAGGTGGCGGAGGTCACCACCGCCAGTAGAAGTAAGAGGAGAGGGAGAGAGAGAGTCATTGATTTTTGCATCTTGTTTATTTCTTTGTTTATTGTGGGTTTTGGTGGGTAGAGAGGAGAGGGGTGTTAAGAGAGAGAGAGAGAGAGATGAGAGAGGCAGGGGCCAATGGGATGGAATGAGGTAAGAGGAGAGAGGATTTGAACTGGCAGAGGAGAGAGAGAAAGAGGAGTTTGTGTGGGGGCTGTGTGAAATGGCGAAAATGCCCTCTATGAATTTTTTTTATATTGAGGTGTTTTTTCCGATTTTAGGACGAGTAATTTTGGTTTTAGTTAAAACTGAATAATGTAAAATTTTATTATTTTGGGGGTTTTAATATTTGCAACCTATTTGGTATGATAAAAAATAGTAGTTAATGAATGATATTATGTAGTTATCGTAAAAATTGGTGACAACGTGGAAAGATAATAATGTCGGACTGTCGGAGCGTTTGAGAAATTTGTTATTAATCGAGGGTAGTATATTTGGAAGTTTTTTCAACTGGAATCGTGTATGGCCAATTCAGATTAAGAGCGTTTCAAATGAATTAGGCTTGTTCGTTAGAGCAATTAACTGAAGCGTTTTACATTTTCTACTTTTGGTTTTACATTTTTTTTAGCGACAATATTTGTAATGATACAACTCTATTTAATAACATCATAGTTTGAGTACGTATGACACTATTTAATATGTAATTGCCGCCTTCTTAGTTTTTGTATTTCCCTCTATATAATAAGGCACGCTACTTTTATCAATAATCCGCTAATAGGGCAATTCAAACTCGACAAAAATATGAAAATTAAATGTGCTTTATATGCGGTGAGATTTCATTCAATACGTTATGTTTTTCTTTGTAATTTCTCTCCTGAGCAAGAGTATACGTTCTGTATATGCATTATACCAAAAATATTTTCTTTTAAAATATAATAATCAATTAAAAAAATTGTATTATTGAATCTGACGCTTGAAATTCGATCTATATTTATGCAATTAGATCCAAATTTTACTGTTTTATCAAATAAGCTAAAATTTACAATAGTCCCATATTTAACAATCTAGATAGAATGTCAAATTTATCAATATATATAGACTACAAATGTATATAATTACTTTTATTTTTTGATTTAACTTGAGAAGGCATTGTCATGATTGTCAAATTAAGAATTAAGATGATGTTGTTTATGAATCACTATCCTTAAAAGTAATAAGAGTATAACTAAACCCTAGCACTCCAATATGGTCTTTCTCTTATATTTTCTTAATAGAATATTTACTTGGCCATCCAAACAATTTCTATGAAATTACATAACCGTTTTCTATTTATACTCATTTAATTTTGAATTTGTTAATGTTGAAATGGCATCTTAAAATGTGCAACGATGCAAAGGGGTGTTCATCGGTTCGGTTCTAGATAAATCAAAGTAATTATTCGGTTTCTAAAATAGAATCAAACCGAACTGATTTAGCATTGCAATCAAACCGAACCGAGCCAAAATTTTATTTCGGTTTGTTCGGTTCAAACCAAATATATTAATTTTTTTCATTTAAAGCAATTGATTTATAATAAACTGAAGTATATTAAGAAATAAACCGGGGTATTAAGAAATAAACTGGGATATTAAGAAATAAACCGAAGTATTTAAAGCAATTGATTAAGAAATAAAGTGGGACGGTCCGGACCAAATTTATAATATATAAAAGTTCAGTCGGTTCGGTTATTTCGGTTTTGAAAATTTTCAAACCGAACCGAAATTATAATTCGGTTTTAAAAAGCAAACCAAACCGAACCGTTTGGTCCGAACTAATTCGGTTCGGTTCAAAACCGAGTAAACCGGATCCAATGAACACCCCTAACTATGCAATCAATATTGGTCAAAATGAAATCAACAATTCTTATTGAATAGGGAGGAAAAGGGTATTTTCGTCTTTTTGTGAGTAAGAATCCCATTAGATAGCTACAAATAAAATAGGGGCAGTTTGGACTTGTGCTTGGCCTTCTATTTTGGATTGAATGGCGTCTCATGTGGAAAGCTGTCAGTAGTAGCCCCCAAAAGCCAGAGTGTCCGGTTCAAGCCCACAGTTTTTTTTGGCAATTGGTTTTTTTTTTTGGGGTTTAATTAACTCTCCATTTTCTTTAAACCAGACAAAAATTAAATCTTTGTTAATACTCTATTATGAGTTGGGGCTTTGTTAATAGATTTTTTGCAGCTTAAAAAAATAAATTTAAAATATTAATTATAACATTCTTTTTCATTATTTCATATATTATAATCCGGTTTTATTTATATCATCAATTAAATTTATTATAGTCAGGTTATAAATGCCAGAGTGTCCGGTTCAAGCCCACAGTTTTTTTTTTTTGGGTTTAATTCTTCTCCAATTTCTTTAAACCAGAAAACAATTATATCTTTGTTGATATTCTTTGGAGCTTTGTAAATAATTTTTAATGTGTTTCATTTAAAAAAAAAATAAGTAACGACAAATTATAATTTTAAAAAAGTGGAAATAAAATATAACCTATCCCAACTAAAAATAACTTAAGAGAAAATCATAACTTAAAAATAAAATAAAATAACATTATTTCTCTATGATATTACTTTTAAAGTTATCATAAATAAATGTTCTCAAGAAAAATAATGTAAACTATTAAATTGGGTTTTTACTCAACCTTTTGATACAAAATCTTGATCCAAAATTTATTAGATCCAAATCTATAATTTTTCAGATTAAATGGATCATGGTGATGGGATACATTAGTTGTCTTTAATGCATGCTAAGTTGAATTAATGGATGAATCCAGTACTAGAAAATGGAGAAAAGAATCACCTTGAGTTACAGGGTCAAATTAAATTAAAAATAATCAGATTTTTTGTTTAATTGGCTGGAAAAGAAGCAACAGTTTCTGTTGTGAGCAGAGCTCAGGTGATGTGCGCGGCTTCTGTCCAATCATCTCCAGTTCTTAAAAACTGGACATATCCTTCACAATCTTATTTGAGAACATGATATGGTTAGCGTGCTCAAGTGATCAATTAACTTGGACAAGTATCATCCAATCAATATTTAATATATTAATTTAATACAACTTGACTCAGTTAATATTTAATAACCATATTTTTATTTTATTTTTCAACAATCCCAATAATTTGATTTAAAAAATAAATAATATTTTTTTTGTATTTTTTTTTGAATGGATAATAAAAACTGGATTTATTCTTTACTTGGTAGAAAAATAAAATAAAAACCTCAATAATTTTCAAATTTAGATTGAGGACCACTGCAATAATAACTATTGAACTAAATTTATTATAAGCATTAATTAAATTTCTAAAAATTTGAGAGGCCTGAATTGGCGATACCATATTGCCATAATTCAGTACCTAACACAGTGACTTGGTACTTGAGAAAAGAATGTGTGATAATTAATAAAAGTGGTCCATAATTGATGCATTTTTATAGTACTTTTTTGTAACTTATATTGCTTTAGAGTACATGGGAGTTGTTTAGAGGAGAAATCAAGGGGCACTTTTGGCAATAAAGAGAGCTTTTCATATCTCTGTTTCCTCTAATGCTTGCCTTGAAACATGAAAATTGCTTGTAGAAATCATTTTGGAGTGGGAGCCAATTTCTGTTTGATGTCTGGTCGGAGTTGTCTGATCTGTATCAAAATTCGTGTGAACTTGATTTGTGTAAAATTTAAATTTGTATTTACGAATCTTGATGCGGATCAGACAACTCCGACCGAACACCATACCGAATTTGGTTTGATTCCAATCATTTTATGTGTATATTCAAATAAAATAAATAAATTTTCCAACATAATAATAATAATAATAATAATAATAATAATAATAAATTGATTAGTTATAATTTTAAATTATGAATGCTTTGGTGCAGATTGGAGTATATTCTATAAGATGCTGTTTGTTTTCTTTTTTCTAAAAAATATTATCAAATCGTCCGTGTTAGTATTTAATATATTAATTTATATCATTAAATATCATTGTTTATAGTTTAATGGAAACAAAAAAAATTATTTCATGTCATCGCAAATTTGCTTTTCAAGATTCAAAAGATCATATATCACATTTGATGCAATTTGTTTATATGTAAACTTAGGCAGGTTCAATTTTTAAACGTTCAATCAGTGATCAAATGATTCTCAAACTAAATTATATAGATGCATTATTTATCTAAGTGATAAAAAAAACATAATCTTTAGGTTTGAATTTTGATATTCTTGTTATTATTTGTTAAATAAGTTTGGTTGTAATATATTACTCCTCCACAAATGTGTGTTTCATAATGCAAACATAGATACATCTTAATTAAATAGAATGTGTTGCAATTTTGAAGTATTATTATATTAGCACAAATTTGATTATATTTGGTTGACAGCTCTAGGTATTAAAAGGAGAGGATGCTCTCCTTGGACCCATCTGTTGAAATATGAACCTTTTTTTTTTAAATTTAATTATTTGTGGATCCAGTAGCTAGGCATTAGGTTAGCACAGCTCTGCTAATGATACACTTAGGCACCAAGCCACCAATCATTGACCCTTTTGTTTTTCTTAATCCCTTTTGTTAGGGGGATGATTGGTGTCCCCAGTTTACTGCACAACAAAGCTTATATGTCACTTGTGGGTATGAGGCACATAATATATATAAATAAAATAAAGAGTGAGGCTAGGTACTATGCATAGTGCACATCGGTCCGTATTTTAGATTCACATTCAGTGGCGGAGCCACATTGAATCGGATATAATCGGGTTGTTGTCTACTTTTGAAGAAAATTTTACTTATCCCTGGCCAATCTACAGTATGAATTGGTTAATTCATTTTTGAGTTAATGCAGAGGATACGAATTCCTGCAAATTACCATAGGCTCACAATATATATAATATTTTTCTCTAAGCAGTTGATTGGTTGATTGAGGTGTACTGTAGACAATCATACGCTTACAGTTTGTGTGCATAGCAATGGTACGTACGGTCTACGTGGAGTTTGGTGTCTTCTTATGTAGCCACCATTAGATTGACAAATCTAGATTCCATTTTTTAGACTAGGCTAATACTAGCTAGGATATTACTCTCAATATCACAGTGACAAACAAATAGTTGAGTTCAGTTTGACGGAGTAAAAAATTTGTGATTCGAGTATAATTCGAAAATGATTCAGTACAACAAGAAAGTAAAAAAAAAAAACACAAACCCCTCCCAAAAAAAATTTTTAATTTTTTTTCGAGAATAATTCGTGATTTGCGTTTTATTCACAAATAAAACATATTATATGTTTTTTTCATTTTATTCGGAATTCAGTTCGGAAACGTAAAAAAAACGAATAAAATGTAAATTATTCGCGTATATTGTCACTATGCTCAATATGGGTTAAAATGCACCATTGGTTTTGTGCTCCAATCATGCTCCACGTCTTTTTCTTCGTTTCCAAAGTTTGAACAATCGATCCGAACCGCTCAATATGATCTTCATATTAAAATGTGTTTGGAGACAAAATTTTATATTTTTGAAATTTGTTTACTATTTTTTTAGATAGGTACAAAATCACCGTTTTGGATGGTCCATAATCTTCTGAAAGCAGTGATTTTCTACCTATCTAAAAAATTAGTAAACAAATTCCAAAAAATATAAAATTTGGTCTCCCAGCACATTTTAATAAAAAGATCATATTGAGTAGTTCGGATTGATTGTTCGAATTTTAAAAACGGAGAAAAAAACATGGAACATGATTGGAGCACAAAACCAATGGTGCATTTTAACCCTACTCTTTGAAATATCATATTCGATTCAGATTTGCATTTAACTATTCATGTATAAATTCATTTGTGAAATTTGTTAATCCTTAATGAATCGAATTTGTTTCATATGTTTGAATCCAACCCATTTACATCATGGCTTACATGTGTTTAACTTTTAATTGAAATGATAATCAGTCAAAAATTTCCTACTATGCACATACACAACAAGAAAAAAAAAATTCTACCATCAATTTTTGATAATTTTGAATGTTAACATTACATATTTCCTCCCTCTAAAGTTCATAATATCATATTTACTTTTCTAAATTTAAAAAATCACAAATTTACTCAATCTATTGAATTTTTTCTATTAGAACTCATTTTAAATTTATAAAGTATCTATTTTACTCTTTTATTAAAAAATAAAAAAATGTAATGTGTGTAAAAAATTGTAGTCTTCTAATTGACCGGTTTTTAAGGACAAATAATTCATTTCTCAACCTATGACGCATATATAAAGTGACATTTAGTCATATTGTGTGTGCATCACAGATAAAAAATAAAACATTTATGGTATTATTAATTTTAGAGGGAGGAATACGTAATTTTGAAGTGGGTATACTTGAAATTGTACGTAAAAATTTTGTCTATTTGACAAAT
Organism: Carex parvula; assembly: GCA_025461045.1. Taxonomy (NCBI): domain Eukaryota; kingdom Viridiplantae; phylum Streptophyta; class Magnoliopsida; order Poales; family Cyperaceae; genus Carex; species Carex parvula. The sequence goes on along the minus strand of JAJGRW010001252.1, from coordinate 255,792 downwards.
TAGGTTAGAATTAATTTGGTGCATGAATAATTTATGCCTTGCCATGTACTCGTAATTAAATTCAAATGGCAACACACATAGTAGCAGGAAACTAAAATCCTCTGCAGAGTTGCACAAATCAGACAGATATATAACTTCCTCTTGTAATATCTCAAAAAAAAAAAAGAATGAATATTTGTTGTCTATCCAAGTTTTTTAAAATGAGTAATTAATTAAAATATTTTCATCGTTTAATAGTTGACTACTGACAAGTTCATTGCTATTTTCTGAACTAATGCATTAATTACAATAATATCCAATGTGTAATTTCATACTTTTGAGTAAAAATAAAAAAAATTTGATGGACGAGATAATATGGATATATAAGTTTAGATATTATTGTAAATGCATGCGTTTGAAAAATAAAAATTGAAATAATAAAAAAATAGAAATATAATTGTCATACATTAAAAACAATAGAAATATAATTGTCATACATTAAAAACAATAGAAATATAATTGTCATAAATTGAAAGATGATTCTCAAAATTTGTGGCATGATTAAGTAGCTAACTAGGACACATATTACTAATTCAATATTACTTTTGAGAGGTAATCTTTTCTATTAAAATAATATTTTTTTTGGATCATTTGAATTTAAAAAATAGTTGTACAAAAATTAGTTCCATACCTCATTTTTGTGCAACTATTTTTTTTCCACTACTGACTACTATTTGAGATAAAAATGAGGTCAAACCTTCTAACTTAATATTCACAAAAGTTCAAATAAATTTCGAACTTGCAACCTGTCACATTGAAATAATAATATTGCCTTGTTCATTAGACCAAAATTGATTTTGCTCTTTAAGGTATATTTGGTTGGGTTGAAAATAGGCTATTTTTAGGATTATGCTATTTGGAATAACCTATTTGGTGTTTCGTTGAGTTAGAATAACTAGAATAGAGAATTCAAACTTTTTATCTTATTAGAATAAACTATTCCTAAAAATTTTGAAATTTGACTATTCTAATAAAACAAACAATAACTATTTTTGAGTTAGCTATTCTTATTTTGCAACTAAACATATCCACAGAGAAAGAACAAACGTGAAATACACACACGTATAGTGAATTGTTCAATCATCCATTGCAAATAAAAAAATATTGTCGGCAATAACTTCAATCATATTTTTAAATCTTGTATTTATCTTTTAGATATAATACACGTAGACATTTTGATAACTATGGTGACATGAGTCTTTTAAACCGCGTTGTAATCTTTGAAATAGGAAGTGGTTGATGGAAGATAAACGGTGATATATAATAATTGTAGATGTTTAGAATAGTAGGTACAATAATTGTAATTGACATGAAAACAATGACACAACAAAAAAAAATTAATCTTGGTCTCTCTTTTGTATATAGAAATTTTGTCATCTAATACCCTTCCCTCTCATATATATTTTTCTGAAAATAATACATCGAGACTCCAAACAAATATATCATTATCTAATTTCCCTTAAATTACCCATAAAGTTTAATTATGTATAAAATTATCATGATCAATATTCCAATAGGATGATGACAAACGTACCGTTGGTATGTGATATATTCATTGGACAGATGTCGCTATGTCTTTTGACATTTGATGGTATCGTTTAAAAAAAAACAGACATACTGTTAGAGCAGAGTCAGACTTTCAAGTATGAAGATCAATTTGGATCTGATGTTTATCGGACTTAAAGTGAGTACGATGGGTTTGATGACTGCCCAATCTGCTATAAGATTTACGTCTGCAACTTACGCATATGCTTTAAAATTCACGCGCACGAATGTTAAAGTAGATCAGATGGTCCCGAAACTCATTGGACCCAAGCTGCTCTCCAAGTTATGGGGTGTGAATGAAGATCAATTATATAAAAACTTTATGCTATGAACGAGATCAATTTTACAATATTCATAATATTTTAGTATGAACTATACTTAAAAATAATATATAAGTATTTCAATGAGTGTCACTCTGCTCCTGGCTATTGTATCCCTATAGTGTTGAGAACAACTCATAGTATTATAGTTTTTAAAATTCAAAAATACTGTAGTACTGCTGTAGCTAACTATTTAAAACACTGTATTTGATTGACGAGAATACATAAAATACAATTCTATTACCGGAGAACTGCTCTTATATCATGTCTAATAGCTATATATATATTGGCCCATTAAGGTTCTTTATTGGGCCGGGTATTATTTGAATGTGTAGCTCTAATCTTGGGCTGAAATGAAAACCAGGACTATATTTGTTTATCATATGTAGAAGTAGAACCCAGTTTTTTCCTTTTTTGTTCTTGAACTTATTTTCTACAAGTAAAAAGAAGGTTTGTGACGTGAACACAGTGCGATTGCCACAGTGAATCTGTTAAATGTTGGATAAATTTTGAATATGCTTGCTAATTAATAATTAGACCCAAAAGGAAAGACAAACCGAAATTTTTATTAATACCCTAAAAAAAATGGAAATCTTCCCTCCATTATGAAATATCTTCAAAAATGCCCTAACCGCTTCATGTTTGGGCGGTCAGCTCCTTATACCAAATCACCTCACGTTTGGGCAGTTTGGTATGTAACCTAATTTTTTTTTTTAAATGTTGTATTTTTTAGAATGTTGTATTTTTTAGAATGCTGCATTATAAAATGCTGTATTTTTATGTTAAAATTTTGTTATAATTTTTTAATTTATGGGCGTAAGTATGAATACTTAAAATTTTAGATATTAATATTTTTACACAAACTACAGTGCTGGCGATTGTTTCAAACGTCATCCAATGTCCTAAAGAAAAAAAAATGATAGAATCTGTTAGATACAAACAATTGATACATAAACTATTCACACTTGCATGACGAGGTATGAATACTTGCAATACTTGATATTAAAACTTTCAGACATCATCCAGTGTCATATGAAAGAAAAAAATACTTGATACATGAACTATTCACATTTGCACGAACGAGAGATGAAAACTTGCTCGACGAGGTATGAATACTTGCATGACGAGAATGAATACTTGCAATACTAGATATTAATACTTTCAAACGTCAACCAATGCCATAAGGAAAAAATTGATAGAATATGTTAGATACAAACATTTAATACATGAACTATTCACACTTGCATTACGAGGTATGAATACTTGCAATACTTGATAATAATACTTTCAAACGTCATATAATGCTACAAGGAAAAAAAAATGATAGAATCTGTTAGATACAAACATTTGATACATGAACTATTAACACTTGCATGACGATATATGAATACTTACAATACTTGATATTAATACTTTCAGACATCATCCAGTGCCATATGAAAAAAAAATTGATAAAATTTCTTACATACAAACACTTGATACATGAACTATTTAAACTTGCATGACGAGATATGAATACTTGCAATACAATACTTTCTAACATTATCCAGTGTCATATGGAAAAATAAATTGATATAATTTGTTAGATACAAACACTTGATACATGAACTATTCACACTTGCATGACGAAATGAATACTTGATATTAATACTTTCAGACATCATCCAGTGCCATATAGAATTTTTTTTGATAGAATTTGTTAGATACAAAACACTTGATACATGAACTATTCACACTTGCACGACGAATTATGAATACTTATTCGATGAGGTATGAATACTTGTGCGACAAACAGTCCGAAAGTATGTCATCATAGATCTCATTTGAAAGAGAAAATTGTGTAGACGTTCGCGGTTTTATATTCGCAAAATTCCTTACAGATCGTCAGAAATATTGACGAGATTGAACGGAGAAAAAAAACCCACCTCTAAGAACATGTAAAAGATGGGTGAGTGACGTGTCCATTTTTTTTTTTCTGAAATAGTTGATATCTAAGGTATGAATACTTGATATATTATATATTAATACTTGCGCGCATATGTATCCATATTTGCGCGCACCAGTTGTAAAATCTTTCCAAGTAGTTAGTGGTCCCCAAATAATTAGTGGTCTCTCAGGTAGTTAATGAATGAGGGACATAATGAGGGATTGTTACATAGGGACAGTTAGGTGCTCCCTGAAAATTAACTTATGAACATTATCTTTTTGACAGCTAGACTTTATACTAAATTAATTTAAAAGTTTATACATTTGAAATGTAAGCGCATTAACCGTGAAGTAGATCGATTTCAAGTTTTCAATTGCTTAAATTCGTCCTTAAAAGTTAATATAGTTATACTGTATTTTTATATTTCCATATTTAAACGGGTACAGGTGCAAAAATCCGTTTTATCCTTGCGCAGGAAGAGGAAAGAAAGGCCAGAAAGGCGCCAAAACATCTCTGCAAAGAATCCGTTCAGTACTACTACACTTATCCTCTCCTTTTCTAACACTATCTCAAATTCTAACAATGGCGCTCCTCTCACCTTCCCCTCCTCCTCTCTTCCCCTCCACCTCCACCACCACCACCACCTCCTCCTCCTCTTCCTCCCGTTTCCTCTCCCCTCCTTTCACTCCCTGGAAGTTACAACCCCTCTCCTCCATTCCATCTCTCTCTTCTCTCTACTCCGCCACCAGCACCACCACAGTCCCCGCCACTTCCTCTTCCTCTCCTTCCCTTTCTCCAATTGTAATCGAAGGGTACGATTTCTCCCCTCTCCTCACCTACCTCTCCTCTCACCCCCCTCCCCTTCAGTCTCCCTCCCCTTCCCCTTCCCCATCCCCTTCCAAATTAAACCCGGCTGAGCTCCACCTGGTGAACAATTACCGTTCTGTCCCTGCTCACGTGTGGCTCTCTTTACTAAACTCTCTTCTCTCTTCCGATTCTACCCTTCCCCTCGCTTCCCTTCTCGTACCTTTCCTTTCCCGCCATAACCTCTCCTTCCCGTTAGACCTTTTCTCCTCCTCTCTCATCCATTCCCTCTCTGAATCCAAAACCGACCTTCCCACTACTCTTTTTCTCTCTCTTTCAAAACCCCATTCCCTTACTTCCCCTCCCTCTCCTCTCCTCCTCAACTCCCTCATCTCCTCCTCTTCTCTCTCCTCCCGACCAGCTCTCTCTCTCCATTTCCTGTCTTTACTACTCTCCCATTCATACCTCCCTGACCAGGCGTCTTTCTCTCAGCTCCTCTCCTCTCTCATTTCTTCACTTTCGCCTCATGACCACCCGGTTCTCTCTCTTCTTCTAAGCCGGTTATGTTCTCTATCTCTACAGCCTGATGCGCCTCTGCTTTCTCTCCTAATCACTGCATTTTCTCTCTGCTCTGATCCTGACACATCACTTAATCTCTTATCTCTTACACAATCGCTTGGTCTCACACCCCGCCTCTCTTGCATTGTCACTCTCCTTTCCACCCTCTCCAGTGCCGGTCGAGTGATGGAAGCTGAATCCCTATTTCTCGAATTCTTCCCCCCGGACGGACCATTACGCCCCAGGGTCCATGCTTACAATGCCCTCCTAAAAGGGTATGTAAAAATTCGATCTCTAAAAAATGCAGAGCAGGTGCTTGATGAAATGTCTCATTGTGGAGTCAAAGCAAATGATGCCACATACGGTTTGTTGATTGATGCGTATACCGAGGCAGGTCGGTGGGAGAGTGCTAGAATTCTATTGGAGGAAATGGAGGCATGTGGGGCCCGTCCTGGAGCTTATGTATTTAGTAGAATTCTGGTCCGATTTAGAGATAAAGGAGAGTGGCAAAAATCCTTTGCGGTTTTGAGAGAAATGCGAAAGAATGGTATTAAGCCCGACCGCCACTTTTACAATGTCATGATCGATGCCTTTGGAAAACATAATGTGTTGAAGCATGCTGTTGATACTTTTAAGAAGATGGAGGTGGATGGGATCAAGCCTGATGTCGTCACTTGGAACACATTTATCAACGCACACAGAAGGTATGGACCACTTTTCAGTGGAACAAGATAGATTTATCCATTTTCAAGTTAAAAAATTAATAAGAGTATCTGGACACTGGCTAATCTTTTATCAAAACAATACTGCTGCACAATATATACAGTATGAGTACCAGAAAGGCAGAAACTATCTTGTCTGGAAACAGCACAATAAATCAACAGGTAAATACAGGTTTTTCGCCATGTACTGAAAATATATTCAGTATGGTGGGTGCAGTAAGGATATCTTAGACTATACACCTTACATTTTAAGGTCTGGGATTGGTTCCATCTCCAGCCTATTAAATACAGGACTTGTGTAGCACTGGCCGCACAATAATAATGACAGCGATTCATTTTCTCTCAAGTTAATCAGCTAATTCCAATTACTATGATATCATTCATTTAATAACAATATGACACACAAACACACACACACACACACACACACACACACTGACAAAACTTATTGGTATGAATATATCAGGGCTGGGCAGTTTGGTCGGGTGATGGAACTGTTTGAAGAAATGCAAGAGGCAGGTGTTGAGCCTGGTACAACCACATACAATATAGTAATAAAATCACTTGGTGAGGAGGGTCGTCTGGAGGAGATGGATAAAAAGCTTACTGAGATGAAGGAAGCTGGATTATTACCTAATATAGTCACATATACAACACTTGTCGATGCGTACGGCAAGGCGGGATATTATGGGCATGCTGTTGGGTGCCTCGAAGCGATGAAATCTGATGGATTGAGGCCTACCAGGAGCATGTATAATGCACTAATTAATGCATACGCACAAAGGGTATGTAGCTGTTAAATTAATTTGCCTTTTCTTCCAACTTTTTTTTCCTAAATTGCTGAGACAAATTTTCTTTTCCAAAGTTGACACTAATACTTAATATTTATGAGATGTACCTGTAATACCACATGTTTCTCATGTTTGCAATTAACAGGCAGTTTTTTTCGGTTATTTACAAAAGAACATTAAACAGTTAGAGCCAAACTTAAGCGAATTACTTGCAAATAATACCATATCATTGATATTAAGTTTAAGTTGACACAATAAAATGGCAAACTCACCCTGACTTTTTTTTTATATCAACTCAACTGGGTACTGTGTGACTCATTTGTGCAAACTTGAAACTAGCACCTACATATTCTAGGTTTTTATTTATTTCAATTTTGAAAAAAAAAAGTAATAACAACGCAGGGTTTTGCCTTTTTGTTTATTATACTAAGAATTTTTGGGTTTTAATTGCAAACTGACAATTATGGTTTTTTTTTTTTTTTGAAATAAAGTAAGCAATTGGGTGTTATTACACAAGAGACCTAAAGTACATGCATGTAGCTAATTGCTTTTATGTTTTTTTCTTTTGAAAAATCACAAGTTAATCCGCTATTTGGGTTTTGTTAGGGTTTATCTGATCAAGCAGTTGAGGTTTTTAAAATGATGAAGGCAGATGGAATCAGCCCTAGTGTTATTGCACTGAATTCTTTAATTAACGCATTTGGTGAGGATCGAAGAGATATAGAGGCCTTCTCAGTTCTACAATTCATGAAGGATAACGTAAGTTGTTCCTGTATCATTTTAGTTTGTACTTCTGCATATGTACTGTACTGGATATCTAAATTTGCAGATGCACTACTCCTAAATTTACTATTCACTTGTATTTCCGTGGTAGAAATGCTTTTTCTTATTCCAAATAAGGGTACTTCATCTACGATGCGGTAAATTAGTTATACATAGGTCAAAGGCATGTTTACCAACTAATTGGTCTTGGCATTTGTTTATTCGATTGTAGGCTGTGAAGCCAGATGTGGTGACATACACAACCCTAATGAAAGCCTTGATTCGTGTAGAGAAGTATGATAAGGTATTGACTTCGTTATTTGTTCCAATTATACTCCTTTTACTCTGTTTGTTGGTTGATTTTATTTTATTTTAATTATTGTCTTTTTGAATAGGTACCATCTGTTTTTGAAGAAATGATTTCATATGGCTGTCGACCAGATAAGAAAGCGAGAGAAATGCTTCGATCAGCATTAAAGTACTTGCGCCAGCTTCGCCGTCCCTAGGGTTTCATGATTTTACTGGAGCCCCATTCTTATAATGCAACACAATTCTGATGCAATCACTGATGTATTGAATAGGTTCGCTATTTATGATTCTTTATTGGTATCTTAGCTAAGAAAGGCATCTCATCACTTACGGTTGTAAAAAATGTCATGCCGTGACCGGATATGCCACAGTCACGTGTTCGGTGTCATGACCATTCGTGTGACGTGACCATCCTTCGGAAAATTGGCACGGCATAGCATGGCACGTGGTCACGTGTGACCAGGACTGTTAGATCTTAATCTAATGGTAAATTTTGAATAAACTAACTTAAATTATGAAAAAAATAGTTAAGCGTGACCAGTCACTTTTGGACACAACACTTGTGGTCACGGCGTGACTAACGTATCATGACCGTTCACATGCCATGACTGCCTTCCCAATTTAGTCACGACAACGCACGACACTTATATACATCCTTATCACCACTTAGTGATATTGTAGTTCTGGCACATGCCTCTTGAATCCAGACCCTGTACAAAGGACCTTGCAATTACTTTGAGGTAATTGTGTCATCACTAGTTTAATACCTCTCTTTATTGTACCTATATATTCTTGCAGGAGCGAGGAAAAGATAGAAATTATTTGGATTATTCAACAAGGATAAGAATTCACATTGCATCAACAGGTAACAACTAGTACACGCTGTGAGAACTGTGGCACATGAAAATCATTATGTGCATTAATATGCCTTTTTGACACATGTTTGATGTAAATGGATTTGTATACACCAATGGCTTTTGGCCTTGTCAATAGAACACATTTTTTACTAATCACATGACAATTTTTTACTAGGGCAATAGTTATTTAGGTTTGAGCTCAATTACGTGATATTATATGGGAATTCTGTGGGTCTTTTTTGTTACAATGGAAATAAATATAAGAGGGGAAAAAAACTACCGATTGTATATATATATATGAGGATATCAAAAGAGGATGCATTATGCATATACTACAACCAAACAGAAAGAATTTGGATCCGCCCAGGCACCTGAGGTGCAATTAGTAAATCTGGACCGTTCTTTTATCCTGGCACGAATCTCAAAACAGACCCCTATAGTTTCCATAGGCACTGTATTGAGTTTGGTCCGGCTGGAATTTATCTGGGCCGTCCGTTTATATATATTGCACCTCAGATACCTGGGGGGATACAGACTCAAACAGAAATGGGCTGTGTTTGATCAATCTGTAATAGCAGTACATAACATACAGATTTGATCATTGCAACTATAATTTCATCAAAAGAACATACAAGAAAACAAAGGCAACAATACACAGATTATTACTCATCAGGGTTCTATAACTGTAATGCTTGTATCACATACTGTGCAAGTAGAAGTTGACTCCATGTTACTAAAAGCCTTGTTGCCGAAATAAGCAGGCTGCCTCGGTTGCGGTAAAATCATGTTCAGGCTGTTTAACATCAATATAGCTTCTGACATGTGGGGTCTATCCTCTGGGTTGTCCTGCACACAAAGAAGCCCTACCTGGATGCATCTTATGATCTGTGACTTGTTCCTTGAGTTCATAGCAATGGATGTATCTACCAGCTTCAGTGCCTTGCCATCATTCCATAATGTCCATGCCTGACAACATTGGTTCATAATTTTGAAATCATAAAAAATATTAGTCTTAAAAATGAAAGAGATAGAAGTATAGATTCTTACCTAACTAAGGAGGTTTAATGAGGGCTAATATCTCACAGATTTTCTTTCCACTAATAATCTCGAGGACTAAACACCGAAGCTGAAGACATCGGACTTAACTGAAAAAACACCATACATGGCATACTCTGGAGACATATATCCGCTGCATAATATCATTGCATACAAATTTTTTAAAAATCCCGGAATATTTCAAGATATAGTTTTGTATAGTTTCGATTGCAATTTAGGTCTTTCATTCTTTGATCAGTAATATATAACAAGTAGGAAGGTAAAACTGCACTTACTATGTACCAACGACTCTGTTGGTCACTATATTATTTTCGTGTCTACCGAATATTCTTGCAATGCCAAAATCAGAGATTTAGGGTTCATGTTCTCATCAAGTAATATATTGCTGGCTTTTAAATCTCTATGAATAATTTGCAATCTTGAGTCTTGGTGGAGGTAAAGAATGCCCCGAGTGATCCCCATTGTAATCTCAAACTGCTTCTGCCAATTGAACTGAGAAGATTTTGCTTCGTCTGTTCAAAATTATCAACCAAGGAATCACATCTAATTCTAATAGATTAAACAGAAAAATAAAGAAAAAAATGAATTGAGATTGATATAGTCAAATTCATTTTAATCTTAAAGACGGAATTTCTGTTACTTTGCTATGAACCCAATTTCAGTAATTTTCTGGCATATATCAGTACTTGTAATGGCTGATATCTGGTATAAACTGGTGCAGTACTAAATTTGTAAAATTTAAAAGGAGGAGATTAAAGTAAAATGTTACCTTTTGCTTTTTTTGTTTTCTTTTCATACCTGAGGGGAATGTATATTTTACCTTATTATTTTGTTTTTCATATTTTATACCAATTGGAAAGTACCAAAAGCATTTGACAGTATGGAGTGCACTGTCATTTGCATTTGTACCATCTTGGTCAGAACTCAGAAATATACACTTGCCAAAGAGTGAAATTTTTATGAAATACACGATTCAGCGAATTTTGAAACTTTCAAATATACATATGTACAACTGATATTACCATTCTTAAAGTAGGATATTACCTGTTTGTACAAACTTTGCATAATTGCATGTATACATAGAAATGCTGCTATCATGTGTAAAAGTGGCATATAATCACCAGAAAATACATTTCTCTGGAAGAGTATCTGAAAACAAAAAAATCTTACCAAAGAGAATAGTATCCAAGCTTGTGTTTTCCATGTTTATTCATAAATTAGCATCCGTTCTTCTCCTTCGATACAGCACCCCAACAAGCGCACCAAATTAATGTGTTGAAGTTCAGTGATTAACATGACTTCATTTTTGAATTCGCTAAGACCTTGCGTCGATGAATAGGAAAGCCTTTTTACAGCCACTTCCTCTCCTCCTTCCAGTTCCCCCTGTTTTTATAAAGATAATATCATAATTTCTTAGGAAAAATGTAATGTCCTGACTATAATAGAAAATAAACATTTGCCAGTACCGATCAGTCTGGTACAAGTGAATTGTCACTGGTACCACCATACTCATATTTAGGTTGCTTTCGCCTATCTACTGGTCCTTAAAAAAGGCCATGTGAGGTTTTTTTCTCCTGACTTCATGAAATATTTCAAACCCGAACTTTTGAAACATTATAAATTAAAAAAAGTTCATGAAAAGATCACAAATTTACTTTGAATACTGTGCCGAAGCCACCTTCACCAAGCTTGTTTGATAGAGCAAAGTTTTTGGTAGCTGCTAATATAACACTTGCATCAAATATGGGGAGATTCATCATACTTCCTTTTGAAGATCCCTCTTCTAGAATTTCCTTCGACATTGCAAATGGCTGTGCTGATTCTTGTGAGATTTGACTGTGGCTTTCTGAATATGCCAAGTTTGCTTGACACACAAAGCAGTCATGGCATGTGTCTGGCACTTGATAATATCACTTAGCAGGAGCGCCAGCCAGGGGCAGATCTTCATATAGGCCAAAGGGTGCTTAGTCACTCTAATGGTTTTAAAAATTTTATATATTGAAATTTAATTGAATATTATGTTCTTTAAAGTTTTTTTATATATATATATAGTTCAATCACTTCATAAACCACTGAATGTGTGCTTGTAGACTAATAGTTAGAATTTTATTTTGTGGTCTTAGAAACTTGGGTTCTAATCTCAGCTGTCATACATTACGCATTTTGCGTTTCAATCTCAGCTGTACAGAAATGATAAGATGGTAGAAGCTGGTTTGATAACTTACACAAAAAATATTGTAGTAGAAACTTAAAATTCTCGTCATACAATCATTTAAACTCTACTACAATGCATTTGCCTTGTGCAAAGATCAAACTAATTAGATTCGAGAAATACTATTCCTTTACTGAGAGCAAATTAAAACAGGGTAAGCAAAATATATAGGTTATTTATCAGCGCGGCTCTACGATTGTAATAGTTGTATCATGTACAGTACAACTTGACGATGATTCCACGTAACCCGGAACTTCCATGTGAGCCACAATGCTATTGATGAAATAACCAGGCTGTTTCGGTTGCGGTAAATGTGCATCGGGGCTGTTTAGCATTAATATAACTTCTGACATGTGGGGCCTATCAGTTGGTCTATCTTGCACACACAGAAGCCCTACATGGATGCATCTCATGATCTCTGAGTTATTGTTTGAATTTGCAAAAATGGAGGTATCTAACAGCTCCAAGGCCTTCCCATCTTTCCATAAATTCCATGCCTGAAAATATGGTACTAATTGAATTTTAAGAGAATAAGAAAAATTGCTTTATTGCATTTATTATATTCTTACATAATCAATTCTCCTCTATTTATAAACTACTCCTTGTTACCGTTATTGTGTTGCTATTAATCTTCCTAATATAACTCTAACGGTTTTTTTTTACGAAAATCTTCTTTATTCTCAATGGTACCTTTTTTTTTTTTTCAAATTCATCATAAAATGCTAATTTAAGAAAAAAAATTGAAATAAAATACTTACATAACTGAGGAGGTTTAACATGGATTCGGTACCGAATATCTCGCGGCTTTTCTTTCCGCTAACAATCTCGAGGACTAAAACACCGTAACTGAAAACATCGGACTTCACTGAAAAAATACCATCCATTGCATACTCCGGAGACATATATCCACTGCATTGTAGCCATTTATAACACAAATTTCTGAAATTAACCCCAAAATTTTCAAGCTTTATAAATTAAGAACATTTTTTTTTTTTGAATTTATCTACAGATAAGATGTATATAACAAGTAAGAAAGTATGATTACACTTACTATGTACCAACAACCCTATTTGTTTGCCATTTCTTATCATCTGCACAAAATATTCTGGCAAGACCAAAATCAGAGATTTTAGGATTCATATTTTTGTCCAGTAATACATTGCTGGCTTTCAAATCTCTATGAATAATTCTCAATCTGGAGTCTTGATGGAGATAAAGAACCCCCCGGGCAACCCCCTTTATTATTTCAAACCGCTTCTGCCAGTCCAATTGAGAAGCATTTGCTTTATCTGAATTATTGAATTAAGGAATAAATTCAAATTCTGATAAATAAAAACAAGAAAAAATTGAGAATGAAACTGTCAAGAGTCGAGACCTTTGTAACTATGCTTATCTTCACTACTATGTTATTAGAATTTATGACATTTCTGATACTGCCATCTGTGAATCAACTTTGTGTAATTTCTACTGGTAAAGAACTTACCAAAGAGAATGGTATCCAAGCTTCTATTTTCCATGTATTCATAAATTAGCATCAGCTCTTCTCCTTCAATGCAGTACCCCAACAAACAAACCAAATTAATGTGTTGAAGCTCTGCAATCAAAAGGACTTCATTTTTTAATTCGTCGAGCCCTTGTGTCGAGAAATTTGCTAGCCTTTTAACCGCTATTCTCTCCCCTCCATTCAGTTCCCCCTGTTTTATAGAATATAACCATTTAAGGACATATTAGACTGCTCTATTAAGTAAATAGATGGTTTGTACCTAGACAAAAAGGTGATTTGGCAATGCTAATCCAGTTTATTGCATTCTTCGTGATAGCGAGTAGAGGTACAAGCCATGATGGCAAGTAATGGTACTGGTAGCATTTACCAAAATTTTAAACAGCATTTGAAATAGTTTAATGCTAATTTATGATTTAATTTCTAGGAAAAATTTCATGTATACCCCTCAAAAACTTCAAAATTACGTATCCCCCCTTTGAAATTCATAATATCATATTTATCTTTCTAAATTTATAAAACTCACAAATATACCCATTTTATTGCCTTTTCTATTAAAATTTATTTTTAAATTTATGAAGTAGTTATTTTACTCTTTATTATAAAGTTAAAAATATGTAGCCTATTTAAGAAAAATGTCAGTGTTCTAATTAGTCAGTTTTTGAAGGCAAATGGTTATTTCTCTTATTTTGATCCATACACAATGACATTTCGATATACGCTTATGTATGCATCAGAAGTACATAAATGAATCATTTACTAACGATATAACTTATTGAAAGAAACAATAGGAAGGGAAAATTGGAAAATTACTTTGTACACTGTGCCAAAGCCGCCTTCACCGAGTTTATTTGAAAGAGCAAAGTTGTTAGTAGCCGCCAATATAACACTAGCATCAAATATTGGGAGACTCAAAACCTTTCCTCTACTAGAGCTTTCTTCGAGAACTTTAGTACCAGCTGTTGCAAATGGCCGTGCCAATTCTTCTGATGTTTGTCTCAGTCTTTGTGAATGTGAAGAGTTTTCTAAATAATATAAAATTATAGTAAGTAATGACAAAGAAATAGTAATACGAGTACGAGTGAGGCTATGGTACTATGTATAGCGCGGATTGGTCCGTACTATGGATCCAAATTTCCGTTATCAAAGTTCAAATAGTTGATTTGAACTGTTCAATATGATCTCCATATGAAAATGTAATTTCAAACTAAATTTTGCATTTTTTAAAATTTTTTACTATTTTTTAGATAGGTAGAAAATCACTTGATCTAAAAATCCTAGACCCTTCAAAAGTAGGGATTTTATACCTATCTAAAAAAATAGTGGAAAAATTGTAAAAAAAAATGTAAAATTTGATCTACAAGTACATTCATATAGAGATCACGTTGAACGGTTTAGATGACTGTTTGGACTTCAAAAAAGGAGATATTGATACATAGTACGGACCAATTCGTACTATGCATAGTAGCGTAGCCTCACTCGTATGAGTACTACTCGAAAAATACTAATACGAGGAGAACTATAATATGGGCAACAGTGAGTAATTAATCTAATTTATTTATTCAAGTTCAATATACTACTGAAAATTCAAAAAATGGAGAAACATACCATGATTTTTTGTCACCATTTTCTGAACAATGTATGCAGCAAATGCCAGCATTAGCAAACCCAAGATCACACATAATACAATTAGAGCTGTATCAGAAATATTCTTCTTTGGAGTTGCAGTGCTTGTAGCTGTATCAGAAATAAGCAAAGTCCAGTGAGTGCTGTACCAGAAAACATAAAACTTCTTTTATTCGGTCCCTATTTTTTCCCCGAGAAAATAATAACAGCATCATCTTTCGATGACCTGTACTGATAGTCTGATACCTATATATTGGTATCTCAGAACCTGCAACCCGCAACCCGATAATAGAAAGGAGGGATGCTTACCAGGTATCTCAGAAGCCGCAACTCGATAATAGAGAGTCCAACCGCCACCATTAAACTTTCTCATATCAACCAAATCACCGGTCCACATAGCACACCCACTGCCCCCATTCGACATGTTTGAATTTGAGTATGCGGTACACGAGCAATTCATCAAACACATTTTCCTGCATTCGGTCAATCCAATTGTACTATATAAAGTCACATTTGTTGAGTCAGGCAACTTCACATCATTAACGGTTATGAACCCGTCACCAGTACAATTCAACCCGACCCGTCTAATGCACCCGGCTGTTGTGTCATGTAGATTCCAGTTTTTGACGGATTTGGGTTCAAACCCGGTTAAGCAAGTACAGTCCGGTGAATTTGAAGAATCCGAATTACACACACCATTGGGCCCACATTGTGCATACATGTCACACTGGTCCCGAGGAAGTGACCAATAAAGGGTCCAACCTGACCCGACTGACACATACCTTTGGAGTGAAGACTGGTTCAGCACAAGTCTTGACATGAAGGCAGTCTCATTAATGTAAAATGTATAATATGTTTCATACTGGTTTGAAAAATATTCAAAAGTGAACTGCCCATTTGTTTCATCTGGGGTTCACCGCTAAATTGGATCCCGTTCCATGGCCCAGTGCGGTAGACCCGTTTCGACCCATCCCAAATGAAGAATTCAGGCCACCCGGTTAGAACCATTGTGGTTATAAAATGGTTGCTCGTTGAAGGATCATTTGAACTAGTCGAACTTTTCATTAAATTATATCGACCTGCTATCCACCCGCATCTCATACCCGGTAACAAAGTATCAGTAATGTAGTCAAAACTTTGCCATGCTATGTTGCTTGTGTTTTTCTCCACCAATACAAAATTTCCTGTATTTAATATTTGTGCAATAGGACTAACTATGTTGGATGAATTTACACTTACAGACCAAAAGACCTTGGCAGAGCGGGTTTGGAGTTGCAAATTCGACGCATTAGTGTTGACGGATAGAACACCGGTCGAATCGGGCATCGGATCATCTCGATTCGCAACCCACACAACCGTCTGTGGTGCAATTTTAGTGTACCAGATGCCCAAGTACCAACGACTCGAGTTGGTAGTTGTAAAAAAGCCGAGTGTGAATACACTGCGAGATGAAACTAAGGTATCTGGATATGCCAGAGGAGAGTCTATGGTTATGGTGTCTCTTGATAGAGAGAGAGAGGAGAGAGAGAATAAGGTTATGAGAGAAGGAAGTAGATGAGCAAGTAACCATTTTTTCATGGCTTCAAAAGTATTGTAAGCTACCAATTTGAACTTTGCCAGTGAAGCTCCTCTTTGTTTTTATCAATCTCCTCTTATATATTTTGTCATCTATTTTGGAATTTTATGGATTTTATGGATGCTTAGTGCTCTGGACTATAAAAATGTTACTTTACAAGAAAGCTATACATCTCTAGCATGTGGGAAGAAAAAATTGGTCTTAATTCATTGTTAATCATGTGAGAAGGTTACTTAGAAGCATAGCCTTTAAGGTATCAATAAATGCAAACAGCAATAATGTCTGTTCTACGCGGGAGACAATTATGGAAGCTGCAAGGTGCCTAAGTGCAAAATACCACCTTCTCTGTTCAGCACAGTTGGGGGTTGAGGTGGGGGTATGAATTGTAATTTATATGGAAAACTTTACCAGTGTTTTTTTTTTTTTTTACTCTAGGGGGAATTTCATGTATACCCTTCAAGAACTTCGAATTTATTTTGTCATCTATTTTGTAACATGTGAGGAAGTAATATTAGGAGCATAGCCTTTAAGGGATCAATAAATGCAAACAACAATTGTGTCATGTGCTACGTGGAGGCAATTATGGAAATTGCAAGGTGCCTAAGTGCAAAACACCACCTATGTTTCTATGAAAACTTCATCAGTCTCTTTCATTTTTCTTTACTTAGACGACAATTGTTGTAGTTGTAGAAGAAATTTATCTCCTTGCCTCCTCTTTGTTGGTTTGTGCATTCACACATTTGCGCTGCGCTGCGCTGCGGACTTAGCAATTTTTGATACATACAGCGGACAATATAGTCAAAATATCGTGCTGAATATGACTCAGTGCGCTGCATGACGCAAAAACTGCTCGGTTAATTTCTTTACCCTATTGATGATTGATTGTGTGTAGTTGGGAAGATGGACGGTTGGAGAATGAATAGTAAGTAAGATTTGGGAATCTTCATGTTGGGTACAATATTGTCGTATGTGTAGCGAGTCACTATCATCATGTAATCGTCCAAATGGTAAAACACATCTTGCAATAAGACAAATTCTAATATAGACCGAATAATTAATTAACCCAAAAGAATTATATCATTTGTGCATTCAACGACTGTAATTAAAATTGCTTTTGATTAAACTTTTGCTGAAATGTTTTATCGCAGAACGACTCTTACTCATATCATACATATGAAAAAAAAAATGATGAAAATTGATGAAGATTAAAATCTAATATATACTTTATTTACATCACATAAATGAAAATTGATGGAATTTAATTTGTTGAGGCTACCAATCATTAAATTACAGGAAATTCATAATCAAATATACATTTAACAAAATATCAAAAAATATTTTATAACATTAAAATTACTACACGACCAAATTACAAGACAAATTACAACATGTCAATAATTATTTTAAGTACTGTTAAAATTATCAAAGTTAAGTCATTGTTGCTAATATACATATATTAACCAACTAATGCTAGGGGCGTTAATGAAGAAATTTGAAAGAAAATAAAAATTTATTGATTTATGATATGATTTTAATCTCTTAATTACACTATGTCTATATATAGACCAGTGTTCTAAATAGCGCGCTATAGCGGCGCTATAGCGCCGCTATAGCGTTTTTGGACCCCAAACGCTACGCTATGACATCAAAATGCGCTATTTGCGCTACGGCCGCTATAGCGACCGCTACAGCGCTATAGCGGTCCGCTATTCGCGCTATTTGCGCTATACAATATGGGTTTTTTTTTTTAAAGCAATTTATATGGGTTTTAAATAAAGATAAAAAAAATCTCAAACCGAAATTGAATTTGTTGCTACTTGCTACAGATAAATCAATTTGAAATTGGGAATAGAAATTGAAATTTGAATAGAAAAAAAGTCCAAATCGAAAATAAAATTTGAATAGAAAAAAAAATTATGTCATGAATCATGATGCTTAAGATATTTTTAATAGGAAAAATCGATAGTTTATGATATTACTATGGATATTTTGAACCGCAATTTGAACTTTGTACTGGTTCAATATGAATATTATAATTTCTTAATTACTTTGGTGTTATTTATTGTTCTATGAGACTTTAGATAATGTTGATATTTAGTACAAATATTGAATATACGAAATGTAAAAAAAAAAAACGCTATTTGGAATAGCTTCCGCTATAGCGACGCAATTCGCTATAGCTTTTTTTTTAGCCTTCCCGCTACGACGCTATAAACGCTATTTAGAACCTTGATATAGACTATAGAATTTAAAGGACCATTCAAACATAATTTTCTTATTACAAGATTTGCTATATCCGCTAATTAATATTAAATGATCTTCTATTAATGTAATTGATTTGCTATCAATGTACGTTATTGACTAATTGATATTTTAATTTTCGTTGCATTAATCTGAAAAAAAAAAAGAATGCGTAAAAGTTATTCACTAATAGTGAAATTAATGGAACTCTAAATCCATATGACAAATGACAATCCTCAAGTCTAGGGGTGCAAACGGATCGGATAATATCTGACTGTATCCGGATCCGTATCTGAAAGTTAGATATAGATATCCAATATCCAATTATCTGTACGAATACGGATACGGATATAGTTTTAAATTTTAATTATCTGTATCCAAATAGTAAATATATACCATATAATTTAATATAATTATAAAAATATTTATGTATATATCTACAGATATCCAATATTCAATTTGTATTCGTATATATCCAGGGGCGGAGCTACATTGAAGGAATGGGGATCAATTGACCCCCATTTATTTTGAATTTTTTTTTACTTATACACTATTTTCTGTATAGTATAGGATAAAATGCTATAGATACGGTAATACTGACCCCCATTTGTAGCATGAAAGTTTTATATGACTGACCTCCATTCATGTTTGACCTCCATAACTTGAAAGTCTGGCTCCGCCCCTGTATATATCCATCAAATATCCAATTCGTATCTGTATCCGAAAAATAAAAACGGATACGAATATGAGTTTAACACTATCCGATCCGTATCCGATCCGTTTGCACCCCTACACAAGGCCCCATAATAAATGAGGCACATGCAATTCCAAAATCAAAATCTATGAATCTATCCTCTGTGAAACGGCAAATCAGATTAGATCAGATCAGATTAGACTCCTTACACAGCTTGGACTAAGTTGACTACAAGTCTACTTAATTGTCCTTTCAATTATTATAGCAGCTGTGTTTATGTGTGACATGACGTGTGTACTGTGTTGTTGTTGTTTCAGCATATCAGATAATTTTAGACTTAATTATTCATTGTGCTTTTCTTTTGGTTAATTTATTTTCAGAATACTCGGTATCAGATTTTATTTATAGAAACTGCTATCAAAAACTGGAATATAAATAAGTTTTTTTATAAATTTATAATGAGTTTTAATAGAAAACAAAAATCAATAAATTGGGTAAAGTAGTAAGTTTTTGGAATTTACAAGGGTAAATATAATATTATAAATTTTACAAGGAGAAAATTCGTAATATCAAAGTTTTGATGGGTATACATGAAATTCTCTCTATTTTTATTTTACAATGGTGTTGTCTTGGTTTTTTCTTTTAAGGTACTGAGCAATGGCTCACCAACATTTTGTATTAAATAATAAAAAAAGAGTGAGGCTACGGTACTATGCATAGCATGGTTTGGTCCGTGCTACGGCTCAATATTTGAATTTTCAAAATACTAACGGTCAATCCGAACCGTTCAACATGATTATAAAATGAATATGTAATTGCAAACCAAATTTTACATTTTTTCGAAACTTTTTACCTTTTGTTAGATAGGTAGAAAATCACTTGATCTGAAAATTCTGAACCATCCAAAACCAATGATTTTCTACCTATCTAAAAAATAGTAAAAAAATTCGAAAAAATGTAAAATTTGTTTTGCAAGTACATATTCATGTTATAATCATGTTGAACGGTTCGGATCGACTGTTAGGATTTTGAAAACTCAAATATTGAGCCGTAGCACGGCTCAATCCGTGCTATGCATAGCACCGTAGCCTCACTCATAAAAAAATATTTACAATGTTAGTTCACAGTACTTATTGGTTTCTTTTAATTTGTTCGGATTATTCATTTGATGGCGTTAAATACCCAAGAAACTCACAATTAAATCTGGCCGAACATCTCATTATTATCCATCTTTTCTTTATCATTTAAAACTTATTTATATTATGAGCCCATAAATTTCCTAGTTTCTTTTAACAAATTATTATTTTCGGTTCATAACAGAAACCAAATTTTCTTTTCAAAATTTCTTAATTACTTTCCTTCTTATTCTGGGCCTATTGTATCCACAAATCACAGGCCCAAGGCCTTTTTCTCTTCCTTTTCTTCAAAATTCGACTTTGGGAACTTTGGAATTCTATGAATTTGGGTGGTGGTTGATTAATTCTGTCCAAATTAATCTACTATTATAGAATTCACATCACCTCAGGTTATCTGACTCAAGCAAATTACGATCGGACGGCCCATTTAACATGGTACGAATCTCAAAACATATCCCTACAGTCTCAATAGACACCGGATTGAGTTTGATCCAGATAGAATTAATATGAGCCAGCTGTTACAATTTGCTTGAGTCAGATACCTGGGAGGATGTCTGTCCCTACTATGGGACCCCCATATGAGCTTTTATTTTCCAGTCTATGAGCAAAAAGTAAGAGTCCAAATTAATCTACTACTATGGGACCCACATATAGTGGAGCACTTAAAAAGCGTCCAAAATAAGAGTTGACAACAAGTGTGAAATCAAAACATGATATGAGGGAGTAATTATAATATCTTCTAGAAGCATGGACTTGGTACAAAGTCAAAAGTTGGCTGACAAACTTCCCTAAATTTGAACTTTCAAAGTTCAAACATGATATGACATTTTACTATTGGCACCCCAACTTAATTTAATTTGGTTCCATGTTCCTGAAAAAAACCTATATTTCTTTTTGTTTCATGTCCAGTCTATAAACATTGGTTGCCAAGTGTACAACCTTTTTGGAGTCATGAAGAAACAGCCATCTTTTAATCTGCTACCTGTTTATCAAACCTGCTTCTTTCTCTTCTCTTGCTGTACATGTAGAGACTCTATAACCATAGATGCTCCTCTGACATATGGAGATACCTTAGTATCATCTGGTGGGGTCTTCACTCTTGGTTTCTTCACCTCTGGTAACTTGAATTATCGGTACTTAGGCATCTGGTACACACAAATCACACAACAAACAATTGTGTGGGTTGCAAATAGAGATAATCCAATTCCTGATTCAACTGGTGTTTTATCTATCAGCACTAATGGGTCAAATTTACAGCTCCAAACCAGCTCTGCCAAGGTCTTTTGGTCTACCAGTTCATTCGACATGGTTAGCCCTGTTGCACATTTACTGGATACTGGTAATTTGGTGTTAATGGAGAATAACACAGGAAATATAGCATGGCAAAGTTTTGACTATCCGACCAATACAGTGTTAGCGGGTTTGAAAATTGGCAAGGTAAAGGGTCAAACCCATAATCTAACTAGTTGGGTTACCTCAGATAATCCTGCTTCTGGTAATTATACAGTTAAACTGGATTCAGCTGGTTTTCCAGAGTACTTCATTTGGGATGGATCAAAACGAGTCTACCGGACTGGACCATGGAATGGCCGTCAATTCAGTGGCGAACCTGAAATGGAAACAGATAGTACGTTAACTTTTGTGTTTGTTTCAAACTCAAATGAAACATATTACACATTTTATGTTAATGATACCTCAGTAATATCGCGGCTTGTGCTAAATCAGTCTTATCTCCAAAGGTACATGTCAGACGGGTCAGGCTGGACCCTCTATTGGTCACTTCCCCGGGACCAATGTGACAATTACGCACAATGTGGGCCATATGGTGTGTGTAATGTAAATTCGTCAAATGTCCCAGATTGTGCATGCCTGACTGGATTTGAACCAGAATCCGAGACACTATGGCAGCTACATGACACATCAGCCGGGTGCAGTAGACGGATCGGGTTGAACTGCACAAGTGATGGGTTTATAAGCATTAGCAACGTGAAATTGCCGGAAACAACAAACGTGACCTTTGATAGTTCAATAGGATTGGAGGAGTGCAAGGAAAGGTGTTTGATGAATTGCTCGTGTACCGGCTACTCAAATTCGGATGTATTAAATGGGGGAAGTGGCTGTATGATGTGGATGGGTGATTTGGTTGATATGAGACAATTTAGTGGTGGTGGCCAGACTTTGTATTACCGTGTTGCGGGTTCGGAAATACCTGGTATTAAATGTTTTACCCTTCTTGATTTCTTTTACTGAGCTTTATTTATTAGAAAAGGGGTCTTGAGAGAAATTGTTGAAATAGCTGCAACCATTTTTTTTTTAATTTAATATTCTTTTTCTTCTCTTGAAATAGATGCAAGCAACACAACTGAGAAGAAGAAAGCGAAGAATGTAGCCATAGTTGTGATATGTGTCATTTTGGGTTTTCTAATTTTGGCCTCTTTTGGATACGTTATTATTCAAAGAATTCTAAGGAAAAAATCCAGTAAGTTTATCAAAATATTTGAAAATATCAATAGTGGACCAAAGCAATACAGTTACAGTTACTGGTACATAGTTCAAAAATTTCTGTCTCATATTAAGTGTACCAGTCAGTCCAATTAAACAATTAGGCATAGTGTTAGTACTTGCTGCCTACTACATAGATAAATCACCTAGTCTAGTTAGTCACAGATCTTATCTCAGATTTTGTGTACCAGTCAGAATTGTTACCAGTATGTACAAATACTGACAGAACTTTTAAGCACAATGCCAGTCCAGGTAGCCTTGCATACAGGTTTCCTCTGTATGATCTCTCATCTAACTTAATTCATATTACAAACCAAAATAAATATGCCAATAAATCAATGAAACAAACAAATAAGATAAGGACCACCTATGCTAAGCTGTTTCATAATTTTCCCTGAATAACATATTTCACAAAGCAACCTTTTATTCTGATTTAGAAACTTTTGCTGATTGGCCAGGACAAAGACAAACCTCAATGGAATCGATACGGTCATTGGCACTGGATCGAGGTGAAGTTATAAATGAGGGATCTAGAAGCAAAGGAAATCTTTCGAGTCTCCCAATGTACGATGCAAGTATCATATCTGCTGCTACATATAACTTTTCTCCATCACAGAAGCTTGGTGAAGGTGGCTTTGGTACAGTTTTCAAGGTACTCTGTAGTTTTTTCATTGAAGTTTATTTATTTTTCTGTATTTTTTTCTTTCAATTATAGTTTGGATCTTTCCTTGAAAACTAAACCCGTAGAGTTAGAATACTTTTAACAAGGAAATTACAGCATGAATGTTTGCATAAACCGCAAAAGGGTGTACAAACATATATATCATCTCTGAATTGTTATATTTTGAAATAATAGGGGGAATTGGAAGGAGGAGAGAAAATAGCCGTAAAAAGGCTTGGGAACTTATCAACACAAGGCCTTGGTGAATTCAAAAATGAAGTTATTTTAATTGCAAAACTTCAACACATCAATTTGGTGCGTTTGTTGGGGTGCTGTATTGAAGGTGAAGAAATGATGCTCATTTATGAATACATGGAGAATAAAAGCTTGGATACTTTTATCTTTGGTAATTTTTTTTCTTTTTCTTTAATTCATTTTATAGACACAGACACTTACAAAACTGAGTTTATAATTGGTATAAATCCTATACCCAAATTTATGTTGCTTTTTATGAACAGATAAAGCAAAATCTTGTGGATTAGATTGGCAGAAGCGGTTTGGGATAATAAAAGGGATTGCAAGGGGAGTTCTTTATCTCCACCAAGATTCTAGATTGAGAATTATTCATAGAGATCTGAAAGCCAGTAATGTACTGCTTGATGAAAACATGAACCCAAAAATCTCTGATTTTGGTCTTGCCAGAATATTCAGCACAGATGAAATGAAATCGCATACCAATAGAGTAGTTGGTACCTAGTAAGTGTAATTAATTACCTTTACATTTTCATTTTGTTTCATTCATTATAGTGCTTGTAGTGAAGGTTGGTCTTTATAACTAATGAATAATTATTTTGCAGTGGTTATATGGCTCCAGAGTATGCGATGCACGGCATTTTCTCAGTAAAGTCGGATGTTTTCAGTTTTGGTGTTTTAGTCCTTGAGATTATTAGTGGAAAGAAAAATCGAAGAACTTTCGATGTAGAGCCTTCTTTGAACCTCCTTAATTATGTAAGTATTATCTTTATTTCGGGTAAAGATATTGACAGCTCAGTTTTGGCTTTATGCAGTGCACATACAATAGATTCAAAACAACACTGCATATCATTTATGCGCTGCATGAAGCCAAACTACTCTGTCAATATCTGTACCCTTATTTTCTTCATGCTCTTCCTTTATTTGTACTTTATAATAGCAAGTTTGAAAATATATAATGATGCATTAATTCAGGCTTGGACACAATGGAAGGATGGAAAAGCCTTGGAACTACTGGACACCTCCATTTTGGAAAACTCAAACCACCACAGGGAAGAGATCACGAGATGTATTCAAATAGGTCTCCTGTGTGTACAAGATAGACCAGATGATAGGCCCCACATGTCAGCAGCTGTGTTGATGCTAAACAGCCGGGATGCGGTTGTACCGCAACCAAAGCAGCCTGCTTATTTTAGTGATAGGGTCACTAGTGATAGAGAATCATCATCTTGCTGCACGGTCTATGATACAACGCTTACAATTGTAGAGCCCCGGTAAGTTGGTCAAGATATTGACAGAGCTCATTTAACTTCATGCAGCGCATCAGTTATATATATATATATATATATATATATATATATATATATATATATATATATATATATATATATTTTGTTTCTATTAATTATGCGTTGTATGAAGCTCTGTCAATATCATTACCTCTAGAGTGGATAAAATGGCACGGTGGAGCTGGTTCCGTTACGGAACGGCACAGCTACAGCACGGAACGACACGGCACGCGTGTTGGAATTAAATTTATTCACAAAAATATCAAGTTACATTGCGTTATTGTTGGGATTAAATTTGAGTCTGATTTATTGTTTGCATGTTTAATCTCTATTTTATTTTATTTATTTAGTATTATAGGTTTAGTCTATTAGTTTTTCCAACAAAAATGGTAGGTAAAAGAGTAATAAAATAATGCTATTGGATAGTGATTAGTGTATTTAGAAATGAAAAATAGAATAATACTGAAATGAAAATGTTTTATTTTATGTCTTTCTTAATTTCTTCAATTTTTCTTTCGCTATTTTAATATTTTCTTAAATATTGAAAGAATGTAATTCTAAATAACAAAATTGCTATTCTAACGGTCCTCGAATGTATATATCACGATGAAAAGTGTTGAGATATTTGTATGTTTAAGGTTTTTGGATTTTCTAGGGACCTACGGGTAAATAGGCCATTATGGAATGGTCTAGGGTGTTATTTGTAAGAGTGCATTGTAAGGCTCTATATAAGCCAAAGTCATTAATCAATAAAGATAAGGTTTAAAATCCAATTGAAAGAAACACTTTCCGTTTCTAAATGGGAAAAATTTAATTTTGTTCTAAAATTTGAGATTACAAAAGTTGATGAATAAATTTTATGTAATTTTATTTTATGAGAGAGCTAATAGTAATATTTTTTTTTATAAAAATAAAAAGTTTAAAAGGATACAAATGAAAATTTTCAAAGACTTGGTCCTCTTTTTCCAACGCTTACTCTCGCCACCTGTGCACTTGAGAGTACGTCCGATGGGCATCGGACCTACTCTGGTTCGATGGGTTTAATCACTGTCTATTTTCTTTAAGATTCGTGCGGAACGCTTTAAACTTCGTGCAATCTGTTTCAATTTCTGTGCGCACAAATCTTAAATTAGATTGGACAGTCATAATGCTCGTTGAACCTAAAAGTAGGTCCGATTGACATCGGACCTACTCCGTTCTCCCTCCTGTGACTTTGGTCCATGATTGTGTGAATACAGGGAGAGGCAAGTCCTTGTTGTATACTTTTTGACTTAAAAAGGAAGAAAAATAGTAAAACCCGTTTTAGTTTTAGAGTTAATAAATAATATGTATAGGTAGTTAGGTACTGCATATTGCATGTGATATTTTAAAACCAAAATCACAAGCCATTTCAAATTATCAGTCAAAAATGTCAGCGTTGAACCAAATCAAATATTTCCTCTGGTCCCTGGTGGTGGTGGGTGAACAGTTCAGTCAGTAGCCGCCTCATCATTACCACACCTAGATCAAATAGAGTAAAGATGTTGTCCCCCGCACTTCAGTCCCCTAAACGTTTTCCTATTCTAACTAACTTTGTCAATCATTAAACCACCTTGAAAAACGTGTAAAACGTGTAAAAGATGAGTCCAGTTTTTTCTTTAAATACTTGATATCTTAGGTATGAATACTTGATGAATTATATATGAATATTTGATATCTTAGGTATGAATACTTTCCATTTTGGGAGAATACTTTCCATATATGAATATTTGATGAGTCCAGTTTTTTCTTTAAATACTTGATATCTTAGGTATGAATACTTGATAAATTATATATGAATATTTGATATCTTAGGTATGAATACTTTCCATTTTGGGAGAATACTTTCCATATATGAATATTTGATACCTTGAAAAACGTGTAAAAGTATGTCATCATGGATCTCATTTGAAAGAGAAAATTGTGTAGAACACGTTCGTGATTTTAGATTTGCAAAATTCCTCATAGATCGTCAGAAATATTGGTTAGATTGAACGGAGAAAAAAAAAACTACCTTGAAAAACGTGTAAAAGATAAGTTATGTGTCCAGTTTTTTTTTAAATACTTGATATCTTAGGTATGAATACTTGATGTCTTAGGTATTCATACTTTCTATTTTGTATGTGAATTAATTTAATCAATGAATGTAGCACTGGTGGTGTGATCCACGTGACTTTTTGGTTGTGGTCCCCAATGCAGTCTGACAGTTACTGCCTCCGAAAAGTAATGGTCCCAAGTTTGTATGTGAATTAATACTTGATATCTTAGGTATGAATACTTGATGAATTATATATGAATATTTGATATCTTAGATATGAATACTTTCCATTTTGTATGTGAATTAATGTATGTTGAATATATGTCTGACAGTTGTACTTTGACCATTAGGGAAACGTTTAGGGGACTGAATGGGAGGGACTGTTAGTCGATCCCGATCAAATATTATATGACTTGACATGCACGACTCGAATACAACACTGCACGTGTAACTATTGGTATGACACAATACAACATTAGAACTTGTACGCATGTGTTGTGTCTAGATGTGTTATTCATACCATGTTATGTTTGTTCTCGTGTTGTGTACAGAGGTAGAAGATTTAATTATACACAACACATATTTCGAACTCAGTGAACACATTAGCATCTAAGCGCATTTTCACTTGTATAACGTTCTTTCACTACACTGACAAAACAATATATCATACTGGTCGCTGAAGCTCCTTTTTATTATAGTGTTTGTCCCGATTTAAATCAAACAATATATCATACCGGCACCCACTAAGTGTTAACACTGACAAAACCGACACATCTAATATACACAACTAAGCACAACACAACATTAATACAACACGGTACTAAATAAATTCAGCACACGGGAAAATCTCACTGGATGAGTTGCTGCATTTTCATGCCACAGAAGATCCGTAAGCCACGTGCAACCTGGTCTTGCGGCTTTTGACTTTGGAACGGTTGAATCAGAATCATTGTTAGAGCATCTACAACGGTGATTTCTTTTAAATTGCTAATTTGGTGTGTTAATTGCTAATATAATTGCTGAGATGTACCACAGTTTTTAAATTAGCAAGTTTGTTTTAAAAGCAACTCTCTACAACGGTGATTTCTTCTAAATTGCTAATCTGATGTGTGTTAATTGCTAATATAATTGCTGGGATGTACCACAGTTTTTAAATTAATAAATTAATTTGCTTTAAATTAAATAAGCAACTCTAATTAAATTTTTGGAATGGAGTGATTTAGAAATTATGAATCTCTTTAATTGCTAAACTTAGTGACGTGGTCCAAATTAATTGTTAAACGTTTATTGAAATGGAGATGCTCTTAAGTTTGATTAATACAGCCAAGTAATGCCACAAGATTTTCTGAGAATTTTATATGTGACAAAAGCTATCCCGAACTTTTATTGTTAACAATTATCCTCCTAATGTTTTTAATCCGAGATAATTAACCTCCAAATTGTTAATTTCATTCATAATAGTTAATTTGGAAAATGATTAATCGAACAGCCTTTGAATGTTTATAGTGTCATTATTTAAAATTAATAATAATCTAATTTAGAAATAAAAAAAATTGTATAACATATTCGAAAATAATCAAATGTTTGATTCATTTTTTTCATATTTTATTTTGTATGGTTTACTTTATTTTATATAAAATGTTCTATTTCATGAAGAACAAATTTCATATAATTATTTTTTTTTGTAGAAAATGTTCTATTTTTATTTTCACGTGGTTGTTTTCCAAAAAAAAAAAAAAAAATTTGACTGTCTATGTGTACACTTAACATATTTTATTTGTATGGAAAAATGCTAGAAAATCATAAAATCATAAGTTCAAACTCTAATTTGGACAGTTCTTGATACACGGGAGCTGAAATATCACATATTTGCATCTCATATATAATTGGAATTGTACTTTGAAATCTCAAATAAATTAATTTTGAGACACAAATATATAGTGAATATAAACCTTTTAATATAATGTATATACTCAAGTAGTGGAGTTATTTTTTACACTTTTTCAAGTTATTTTTACTATAACTTTTATAGAAATCTATAATTCTACTTTTTTTTATTATTATTTACAGAAGTAATGTAACATTTAAAAATAAATATAATTAGTAGACTTATTTAAGATTTTCTATGTAGATATATATATATATCACATGTAAATCAGGCTTGGTTGTTCAAGGAAATTGAAGTCGCAATATTGATGATATGTACATAATGTATAATACTAGATATTTACAGTATGTTTGAAATTAAGTTTTTTTTTTTTTTAAAGTTGGCAGAGAACTGCCAACAATTATATTGATAATGAAAAGATCAAAAGTTACAAGAATTACAATAAAAATTACAGTAGCCTACAAACTAGCACAAACTATCTCTATAAATATAATTACAAATTACATAGTCTAAACAGCTAGACCATTTCTAATTTGTCACTGTTTGTGCTGGTAGCTCACCCTAGTTAACCATCCAGTGCAAGGTGTCCATTACCGCGCCCTCTATAATGTGATGCACAAGCCTATGTTTATTTGTGAAGAGCCTCCGATTCCGCTCTTTCCATAGTGCTCAAACACTGGCCGCTCACTTCTTGATAGAAGTTAATATATGTGAACTCTAACTTATTTTATTGAAGACGGATAAACTTAAGATTTAAGAATCAATCTTTGATCTATTGGTTAAAAAATAAATAGACTCCGTGTAAAATGTCACCTGTTTGAAATCCAGATAGAAATCTCTTGTGAATATTAGACATTTGACTTGTTAATACCAACTTCTCAAAAAAAGAAAATACATATATATAAGCATGTCATCATTGCAGCATGACCCGCTACACATTTGGTCGTACCACAAGAAATCTGGAGCAGCTGAAGTTGGAATTGTGGTGTTCACACTTTGTATGACCTTTTTGTGGCTTAAAAGTAGTGCACAAAGTTATTGGCCTACTTTGGTGACATGGACTTAGCTCGCTTAAGATTTTTGTTCAAGATTTTGCTTTATAGAAGAGAAATTCTATTAGTATTTTGTTATTCTTTTTTCTAGGTTTGATCAGAATGGATTGCTCAGATATTTTTTTTTAGGAAAGTTTGATACCGATTCTCCATTTAAGGTAAAAATTCATGTATAATTATTTAATTATTTTTTTAAATAAAAATGGAAGGCAAATGTTTTATCTTTAAATATTTATAAAGAATTTCTATTCGAATTTTGAATCTATGATCTCTCATAAAAAAAAAAATTGCATTTTAGATTGCAGTTTAGTTAATAGATCAAAGGCTGTGAAATGCTTTATTTAATAGCACTAAAATGATTTAGCACATTTACACTGTTATACCTTCAGAAATCTATAATTCCTAATTACAATATCATTTGCATTTCCATCTTGTTTATGTAATTTGAGAAAATGACATTGAAATGATATACTTAAAAAAAGAAAAAAAAAAAAACTGTAAGAGGGATCAACTCAGGTACATCCGGTACACAAATGGAAGCGGGAAGCAGCAAGAGAGATACTAATTTTTAATTTAGCACATTACACTATTATACCTTCAGAATTCTATAATTTATAATTTACCAGATCATTTGTCTGCTGTATTTTCATAAGAGAACTTTCTATCTGTAGAGACAAAATTTCTGTACAAAATCAAAGAAGTAGAAAATATCAAAATACAGAAAACACAAGCTATCTTGGTTCTACAATAGTAACCGTTGTATCAAAAACTGTGCAACTCGACGATGATTCCATGTCGCTAACAACTCTGTCACTAAAATAACCTGGCTGTTTTGGTTGCGGTATATAAGCATTCGGGCTGTTTAGCATCAGTATAGCCTCTGACATGTGGGGTCTATCCTCTGGTCTGTCTTGAACACATAGAAGGCCCACCTGGACGCATCTGATGATCTGTAAATTGTCGTTCGAGCTTCCAGCAATGGAGCTGTCCAGTAGTTCTAATGCCTTCCCATCTTTCCATAAGGTCCAAGACTGGAAAATTGTATTCAAAATAATAATTAAACTTGTATTATTAGTGAACAGAAAAAAGTGATAAAATGAGAAGTAATAGCTTACATAGCTAAGGAGATTTAGCAAGGGCTCTACACTAAATATTCCCCGATTTTTCTTTCCACTAATAACCTCTAGGAGTAAAACGCCAAAGCTGAAAACATCGGACTTTACTGAAAAAACACCATCCATTGCATACTCTGGTGACATATACCCACTGCAATATGCTCACTTATCAGTAAACAATTTTCAAAATATATGAAAACTTCCATGTCGAACATGCATCGAAACCTCTGAATTTTAACTAACTAAAAAGAATATTATACTTACTATGTGCCAACAACCCGGTTTGTATATGATTTTTTCTCGTCTCCACCGAATATTCTTGCGACACCGAAATCGGATATTTTAGGGTTCATATTTTCATCAAGTAACACATTGCTGGCTTTCAAATCTCTATGAATGACTCTCAATCTCGAGTCCTCGTGGAGATAAAGAACCCCTCGAGCAATCCCTTTTATTATCTCAAACCGCTTGTGCCAATTCAATTGAGAAGATTTTTCTTTATCTGTTTGAAATTTTGATTAAACATTATAATATCAAAACAGGAAAAAAACCCAAATATTTGTAACCCGTAAACAAAAAAGTTACACTAATGCATAAACCACACTAAACTTAGATAATTTTTAAATTGCCGAAGGGCTTTTAAGTACAAAAAAATGCTTTACCAGTACCAGTGTCAGGGGCACTCTTTACTGTTTGTTTGTACAGTATATATAAGAAATGGTATGTAAAAAAAATGCACAAGTTTGCAAATTATATTTTCTTGGAGGGTATATAAGAAAAACTTACTGAAGATAAATGTATCCAAGCTTTTGTTCTCCATGAATTCATAAACTAACATCCTTTCTTCTCCTTCAATACAGCACCCCAACAATCGCACCAAATTAACGTGTTGAAGTTTTGCAATTAAAATTACTTCATTTTTGAACTCGTCAGTACCCTGTGTCGAGAATTTTGCTAGTCTTTTTACTGCTACTATTTCTCCTCCTTCCAACTCCCCCTGTTTTAGCAAATATATAATTTATGAGGACAAATTGCTAGAAAGCCCCTTTTATTTTTATTTATTAAAAAAAAATTGACAATAATTGGTACAATACCAGTTCCACCATTAAAAAAAACCATCCTTTTTTCAGGAAATATTACAAAAAAAGTTCGTATTATACACTACCAAGAATCATAGTTTTTCAAGAATAGATGGTTTAATTTACAACAAAGGACCTTTGATTATAAACATTAAATTTTTGTTGGTTTTCATGAAAATACTTTGTTTGACAATACCTTGAAAACTGTGCCAAATCCACCTTCCCCGAGTTTATTTGCCAGAGCAAAATTATTTGTAGCAGCAGCTATAACACTTGAATGAAATAGTGGGAGACTTGAATCATGTCCATGATCAGTACTAGATCCCTCTTCTAAACCTTTATCCCGCGCCGCTGCCAGTGGCCGGACTGAGTCAAATGAAATCTGTCTTTGTCTTTGCAAATAAGACACGTTTGCTGAATTAAAGAAATAACAAAGTTTTTAGTTCTGGAGAGACATTTCAACAGTGTCAGAAAAGAAAACAAAACGAGCAATATAAACTATGGAGGAATAAAATATTGATATCTCTCAATCAGTCCATGTACCAGTACATTACAGGCGATGTGTGCCTTGTACCAGTGAGACCAATGACCCAAGAAACCATCATTTTACTTTGGCATATTTTGTGTGGGTACATGTTAACCCTGATCGGCACGACAGTATTTTTAAGCTAGTGGGCAGTGGTAGTACTGAATTGAAGTAACCTTATCTTAGTCGGTCATTTATCCATTTTACATTTATAGGTCGTTATGTTTATTTTGAGCCCGTCAGTCTGTAAAAATCTGAGATAGCTTTCGTCGAATTAAAACCGTTGGATACTTAATTACTTACCATGATTTTTCCTCAACTTTCGTCGAATAAGGTACGCAACAGAGGCCAAAATTATTAAACCCAACACTACAGTTAGCGCAATCATGGCAGAACTATTCTTCTTCTTCTTTGTTCCGGTACTGGTACTGCTTGTAACTGTCTCCACAAGAAAATGAAAAAAAGGAACAAAATTCAGTTGTTTAGCAAGGAAGCAACAAAATTGATTACTTTTATTGAAATATAATAGAAGATCTCAGATTTACTCATCATAGATCAAAGGACTAGGATTTTATCAAGTGTTAAAGAATATGTACTTTCCTACTTTACTAGAATTAGGAATATAACAAACGGTACATTGGTACACAGGTACCAAAGCATACCAAAAACATAAATTATACCAACGGTATAATAAACGGCTATAAGAGCCTTTGTAAAATAAATAGCACTTAGGGAACCTTGTAAAAATACACAGAAAATAATCAAAATATTTTTCTCCTCAGAATTTATAAAATTCAACATTTTTCAACTTTTCTCAAAAGACAGGTAAACAAATAGCATCCTCCTCTAGTGATGACAGGTACTGGTACACAGCAATATACTGGTTGCTTTTGTCAATCTAATATACTCTTTTAACTTTGTGTTGAGTGGGCTCTTTTAGGGGATAGGTCTACAATTTAAGCCAATAACCTTTCCAATAAACAAATCTGAAATATCAAGGAAAAATAAATAGTACCTGGAACTTCAGAACCGGCAACCCGGTAATAGAAATCCTGACCGCCCGAACTAAATTGCCTTAGATCAGCCAACTGACCTGCCCAGATCACACAACCACTGCCCCCATTTAATATATTAGAATTCGCATAACCAGTGCAGGAGCAATTCATCAAACACCTATTTCTACACTCCTCTAGTCCAATTGTAGTATCCACCGTTGCATTTGTCGTATCGGGCAACTTTGCATTACTAATGGTTATGAACCCGTCACCAGTACAATTCAACCCGACCCGTCTGATGCACCCGGCTGATGTGTCTCGTAGGTCCCAGTCTTTCTCAGATTTGGGCACAAACCCAGTCAAGCAGTCACAATCCGGTATATTTGAAGTATTTGTACTACACAGCGCATATGGCCCACATTGATCATAACTGTCACATTGATCCCTTGGAATTGTCCAATACAGGGACCAACTCGAACCCGAGGAAACATACCGTTGGATAGAAGACTGGTTCAACACAAGTCGTGACATGATCGATGAATCGTTGACATAATACGTGTAGTATGTTTCATTTTGGTCTGATACATATTCAAATGTAAATGTGCTGCCAGAATCCATTTCGGGTTCACCACTAAATTGAACCCCATTCCAGGGCCCATTTCGGTAGACCCGTTGCAACCCGTTCCAAAGGAAGAATTCAGGGAAACCGGATAGATCCACTTTAAATGTATAATTGCTAGACGAAGGATCATCCGAGCCAGACCAACTAACAAGATTTCTATATTGACCGGATACGAATCCAATTTTTAAACCCGGCAAAACCGTATCAGTCGGGTGGTCGAAACTTTGCCACACAGTGTTGTTTGTGTTATTCTCCTTCAAAACAAAATTTCCAGCATCTAGTAATTGTGCAACAGGATTTACCAAATTAGATGAAATACTTGTAGACCAGAGCACCTTATTGGAGCTTGTTATTTGGAGCTGTAAATTCGATCCGGTAGAGCTGAGGGAAAGAACCCCGGTGGAGTCGGGTATCGGGTTGTCTCGGTTCGCAACCCAAACGATTGTTTGTTGCACCATCTCTGTATACCATATGCCTAAGTATTGGTTACTGCCGGTGGTGAAGAAGCCGAGAGTAAAGACTTGGCCGGATGAAACTAAGGTTTCATTACTAGTGAGAGATGAATTGATGGTTAAGGTGTCTCTACATGTAGAGATAGAGAAGAGAGAGAAGAAGGTTAGGAGAAGAGGAGGAAGTAGATGGAGAGGAGGCCATTTCTTCATGGCTCCAAAAATGGTTTCTGGTTGGTTTGTAACTTGTAAAAAATGAATGTTGATGGAATGAAAAGAAAGTGCAACAATTAAATGTTTTATTTATGATCTGTTTCATTTCATACCTTGATGGGTATAGTTACTAATTCCATGTCCCACTACAATTTGCATTTTAATGCAATCCCACCCCAACAAGTATTCAGTTATTGCATATATACCCATGTACAGAAACTTAACTGAAATTTTTTTTTTTTAAAGTTTGTATATAATTC
This sequence comes from Carex parvula, assembly GCA_025461045.1. Taxonomy (NCBI): domain Eukaryota; kingdom Viridiplantae; phylum Streptophyta; class Magnoliopsida; order Poales; family Cyperaceae; genus Carex; species Carex parvula. The sequence goes on along the minus strand of JAJGRW010001252.1, from coordinate 220,157 downwards.
AACACTCCATAAATGTATATAGAATTTTATTTTGTGGTTTTGGGGACTTGAGTTCAAATTATAGTGACCACACATTATATATGTAAACAATTAGGCAAATATAGAGGGGTCTTTGTGCAAAAGTTGAGCCGGTGTTAGTTAGTTCGGACTGTAGTTAGAAATAATTGTTGGTATTGAAATGGGTAAGCAAGCTTGACCGGTAACGTTGAACTTATTTACGCAGTCTATTGTTCCTGTCTACCAGAAGATATCTTTTTGTGTTGTTACATGTTTTTTACAGTCACATGTTTTATTCTACATCACTTAACCGGTCCAACTTTTCCGGTCCTATTGGTCTAAAGTGGCATTTTTCTCCTTTCTTTCTTCATTTATAATAAAAAGTGACAATTGATATTGACCCGGGAACCAAAGTCTAAACATTGGGATTCTCTGTGGCAGGCATTTTCAGTCCTCATTTTTAGAGCATCTACATTTATGATATTATTATATTTCTAATATTATTAGAGTTTTTAATTTGATGTGGCAGTTTCTAATTCAGTTTCAGAAATGTGAGAGGGTTTCTTATTTAGAAACTATACAGTAAAATTTCTTCGAGCATCTACATCCCAGATATTATTAGAGTTTCTAATCTGATGTGGCAGTTTATAATCCAGTTTCAAGAATGTGGGAGAATTTCTTATTTAGAAACTATGCATTAAAATTTCTTATTAAGAAACTGTTTATAAACTCCATATTAGCCAAACGATTGGCTCAAATTATTTCTCCTTTTTAATTTGTTGCTGACGTGACTTAATGGAAACTCTAAAATTAATTTCAGTAATGTAAAAGTTAAAAACTTTAGAGACTTTAATTTCTAAAAAGTGGTTAACATTTATTTAGAAACTCATTTGAGTTGCTGAGATGTAGATGCTCATGGATAATATAAATATTGAATTTAAAGTTATAATAATTTTTATGAAGATCTTCAAGATTATAAAATTATTAATGGATTTTTTTATGAAGTTTATTATAAATATTGAACATGGAGTTTATTAAGATCGTCAAGATTATAATATAAATATTGAACATGGAGTTTATTATAAATATTGAACATGGATTTTTTTTATGAAGATCGTCAAGATTATAATATAAATATTGAACATGGAGTTTATTAATGGATTTTTTATGAAGATAGTCAAGATCGTCAAGATTATGAAGATCTCTGGTACTATTAGAGTTTCTAATATGATGTGGCAGTTTCTAATCCAGTTTCAGAGATGTGAGAGAGTTTCTTATTTAGAAACTATGCAGTAAAATTTCTTATTAATAAACTGTTTATAAACTCCATGCTGATCAAATAATTGGCTCAAATTATTTCTTCTTTTTAATTTGTTGCTGACGTGACTTAATAGAAATTCTAAAATTAATTTCAGAAATGTAAGAGTTAGAAATTTTAGAGATCTTAATTTCTAAAAAGTGGTTAACAGTTATTTAGAAACTCATTTGAGTTTCTGGGATGTAGATGCTCTTATTAAGAAACTGTTTATAAACTCCATGTTGGTCAAGTGATTGCCTCAAATTATTCATCTTTTTAATATGTTACTGACGTAGCTTAATAGAAACTCTAAAATTAATTTCAGAGATATTAGAGTTAAAAACTTTAGAGACCTTGATTCTAAAAATTAGTTAACAGTTATTTAGAAACTCATTTGAGTTGCTGGGATGTAGATGCTCTTACTGTTATTTTGGGTTAAAATATTTTAAGGAATAAAAGAATCAAAATAAATATATATTTGAAAGTTCAAACAATACTTTCAGTATTTTATTAATATTGACTGTCTAATTTGAACTAATGCATTGGATAAATTTGTTACTATATATATAAATAAAAATCTGTCTAAACGACATCAGAAGTGGATATTAAATTTTTTGGTACTACAAGATGCCACAAATTTATTATTTTATTTATGTTTTAAAAAATATAATTTAAATATTAAATTTAAATTGTTGATATTGATTCATTTCTTTTCTTATGAAGGATGCTTCAATGTAAATTTTATGATTCTTGGAGTTTATACTAGATGAAGAAGTTAAAAAAGTAACAAATTTAGTTGACTATGATTAATTAAATTTAAAATTATAAAAGTTAATATGGATGCATTTCTCGTAAAAATAAACAAGATTAATAGTTCCAATTCATAATTTGAATCGCCAATTTTGAAATAGAACTAGGGTGTTCTTATGTTCACTAAGCTCCTTTGTGAACTCAACTCTAAAAATCTATTGAATTTGCTTCAAACGACGAATTTGAACCGTTGAAGTCCATCTACCTAACGAGTGATGTGTCTACATGCAAAAATTTTAAAATTTTAAATAATTTTGTATAGAGTCAAGCAGTAAAAAAGTGTTTAAAAAATGAATGCATTAAAATTATAATTGATACCCTAATTTTACTCTAAATAAAATAATAAAAGTTTGTGATATTTTTAGGGGTGAAAATGGGTCGGATATTATCCGACTGAATCCGAATTCGTTTTCGAATATTAGATATGAATATCTAATATATGAATATCCGATTATCTGTATCTGAATAGTAGATATATATTATTTATTTTAATATATTATGAAAATATTTATGTACATATCTACAGATATTCCATATTCAATCCGTATCCGTATGTATCCGTTTAATATCCGATCCGTATCCAGAAAAAAATATACGAATATGATTTTACTCCTAGATATTTTGGAGAGCATTAACTTTCTTATTGAGCACTCACAATCCTCTTGATTGATACTCCCGAATTTATCATGAAAAAAATGCCATATAACTTAGGTTTGGCAAGCCTAAGGAGTATATATAATTGATAAAATCACGAAATCAAAAGCAACCAACATTTTTTTCATGCAAGATACGCCTAGCTAGATGCAGTGACAAACATTTTTTATATGGTAAAGCTTGTTACTAGAGCAATAACTATATATATATATATATAGGTAGTGCATGAAAATGACATCACATTCTTAGATCATGGAGTAAATCATTACTATTTTATTTAGCAAATTGTAGCATTTTATTTTTACTACAAATTTTACAAGATTTTATTTAAATAGATATAAAAAATAGTGATTTTCTACCTATCTTAAAATATAGTAAAATGATCATAAAAAATGTAAAAATTAGTCCACAAGTACATATTCATATAGAAATCATGTTCAATAGTTCGGATCGACTGTTAGAATTTTAAAAATAAAAATATTAATATGTAGTATGGATAAATCCGTGCTATGCATAGTACCATAGCCTCACTCTATATAATTTGCTAATAATTGAATATTTGATAATTGACTTTACATTTAAATCATATAAAAAGAAGAAGTTTATAGATATGTTCTTGGAGCTTATGCGTCGAATGTATTTTAAAATTCGCACAATTTGAATAGTATTTTGTAATGTATCAAGATTCATAAATTCATATGGTAGAAATGTTTAAGTTATCCCATTAATGGTAACAGATATATGACTAATTTTTTTGTTTCCTTTCATAAGAATGATATTTGTACTATGTAGATTATAGGTACAATGTGAGATTATAGATATTTGTACTAAATAAAAGCGTATATATTTATAGGAAAACAAAATATCACCAAATAAATGCAATATTAATTACCTAAATTTTATATGATACTGCAATAGAGCAGTTTTTTAAAATTTAAAATTTTATGGTTATATTCCTATCTTCATTTAATACCGGTTCGTATCCGTATTCAAGACTATTTATATCTGAATCTGTATTTTAAGTTGTATTCCAATCCATGTGGCATTTAGTAATAAACACCATGAATGGTTACACAGAAAGCACCACAACAAACCCACATTCCACTTAGGTGGTGATTAGCATTGGCATTGTCTGTGACTAAGCTACTGTTTGTTGACCTACAAATTAAAGGCAATTGAATAAAATAAATCAAAATCTTAATAAGAAATTGACAACTAAGTTAGGCAGATTGCCCATTTGGATGAATTGACAAGTTGGGTTCTAGAAATTGTTTGAAAACTAATTGCAATTTTTTAATGGGAAATTAATTTGTGATAACTAGTGAGTGGGCTGGGTAGGTAAATTTTAAACTGCTTAGAATTTCTGATAGCGATGCTTACTGCCTTACTCCATACTAAATGCTGCCTGACATGCTGTGTTAGTCCCACAAAATCAAAGAAGAAATAAACCGGCCAAGGGTTTTAATATCGGAAACAAAATTATTAGACGCATTTTACATGCAGTGAGATAAGTAATATTATTTTTATACTAAGATATAATATAATATTTAATTAGTGAAGAAAATTAGTTATGCCGTTATCAATTCTGTTATGTCATCGGCACGGGTACATCACATTTCCCATGTTGGTCACGTGAGATGGGTTCCGTGTCTCGTGACGTGTCTATTCACATGATATGTTTCCTTCGATCGAAAATGACACGCTACGTTACTAATTTTTTCAATATTTTTTATTTTAATTTATTTTTCAACAATTTATAATTTTTTAGTATTTTTTATTTTTTATGAACTAACTTATAACCGAAAAAATAATTAAATATAATTGTTTGTGTGATGTAATTATACATTATTATTTTAGTCATGTCATGTTACAGCATTTTGTTAAATAAAAAAAAAAATTATCACGTATTGTGACATGATGTGACCAAATTACGATGTATTAGTCAAATCGATCTCTTTTTAATTCCTTCATTATGCTTTATTCTTGATGTGTATATTGCGATATTACGAATAATGTTGGGGAGGATTTCTATGTTCATTACTGTGTAGCCATGTGTGTTTAAGGACGGAAAAGCTGGATATGAAGGATCTTCTATTGCGCTCGCCATTTTTAAATATATGTGGCAGAATATATCAAACAATTCGAGTGTTGGAGAAGAAGCCACATGTTCTCCCGCATGTAACATAAAATTAGGATCTGGAACGAGCGTGACTCATCTCTAGCTATTTCTATAGAGAAGGTTTCTATAACCAATCTCTTGTATCCAGTTTTTATCCATAACAATGTTGGTCCACTTCTAATGAATTTTATTCGATTCCTCCAACCTTCCTTTATAAGAAGTTTCCCAATAAACTTCCGATCTCTCCCTCTCCTCTCCTCTGTTCTTTCCGTCGGATTAGACAATCGATCTCTCTTATTGAGAGTGTTTCTCTCCTCCGACCTCTTCTTTGGCGGCCTCCTCTCCGACGGATCATCTCTCTCTCTAAATATCTCTCTCTCGCCTCGATCTGTCGATCGATTAAGAATCCATGGTGATGATGCTCCGATCCTCCTCTGTCTCCGTACAAAGACTCCTCATCCTTTACCGTGCCACTTTTCCCTCCTTCTCCGTTGTCCGATCTATGCAATAGTTTTACAAGATATATGCAATGGTTTATAGGATCTAAGCAATAGTTTTTTTTTTTCTTTATTTCACATATGTGGATTGATTTATGCAGATTGTTGAGTTAGTACTGCAACTATTGCAATATGAGACACCTATTAAGCATCCGTGTATATATCAAATGAATGTCTTGTTCTAGTGAGGAGGCTTTTTGACTCATTCTTATAATGTGCATCAGAGGGTTCTTAAGTAACAACCTTTTTATTCTAGTGATGAAACAATATGTTTATATATTTTTCTATTTGTGAATGATGTAATTGGTTAGAAACATTATGTTTGGTGAACAATATTTTTGTTTTAATTTGTAAGGAATGTTATGTTTGTTAGAAGACATTTATATTTTTGTTGAACAAAAATATAGTTATGAAGTAGTAACAAATTTTCAAAAGATCTGTAATTCTATCTATTGTAATATTTGTGTGTTGAATAATATGTTTTTGTTGAACATGTATATTTGTGTATTGAATATTATTGTTTGTGTATGCTAGTGTTTTTGAATAGTTGTGTTTTGTTGAACAATGTGTTTTTGACCAGTGACAATTTATGTTTGTGAACAGTTATGTTTGTTGAACAATGTATTTTATAGTATTCATGTTTTATAGTTTGTATCTGTTAGTTTATTGTTTGCATCTGTTAGTTTTAACCGTATTCATGTTTTATAATTTGCATTTGTTTGTTTCGTAGTTTGCATCTATTAATTTTACGGTATTTATGCTTTATTTCACTTTGCAATATCCATCTTCTGTTTTACAGTATACATAGATTTGTTTTACAGTATCCATAGTGTTATTTACATGATATAGATAGATATATAAATATTAATATTTGAAAAAGATATAATTTTGAAAAAAAAATTCAAAAAAATTTTAAAATTTTAATTTTGAAAAAATTAATTTTGCATTATTTCAGGGATTATTTCGAAAGAACTACAAAGTTTTAAAAGTGGTCCCGTTTTGAAAACTTCTATAAGTTGTCTCATGAAAGTACAACAAGTGACCCCGGTGAAAGTACAGGTAGTTTGACAAGTTGTGCAAGTTGTAAACGGTTAACAAGTAACTCGGAACCACTTTCAAGTAGAATTTTGAATTACCTATTATATATAATTTGCTATTGAGATATACAATATGGAATATTATTGAGTTTTACAGTATTTGCACTAGTCAAATGACAATTGGTTTGAGTAAAAAACGGATACAAGTCACTGAATACAATTAGTCGCTTCCATTTCTATATTCGTGTTCTGTCTAAAATTAATTTTACTTATACAATACAGTTATTTATTAAGTATATATTAATTAGCCTTACCCGTAATGCTTATTCAAAAAGTATAAATAATTAAATATCCAATATCAGTTTGTCTATATTATCTTTGCAGTCTTCATGGTTCGCCTCGCTCTCATCAAAGGAATTAATTAGTGTTCTTCATTGTTAAAAAATACTCAAAATTAAAGTTTATCTATTGCATGTTTTTTAATTGTCAAAAAGTATATATATATATATAAATCCAAGATTGGGCTTAGTTATTGAAAAATTGCATGGCTTTGGATTTCTGCGGAAAATTATCGTAAAAAGATCTCTAGCCCTATCACATTTTCACCCATGATTTATCCATCCCTTGATCTCCTCGAGATGTTATAAGGTTTTAAACATTTCCCCAACTAGATCTTTGTCTGAACTCAACAGAGAAATTCATAATACATGAGGCCACATCAGATCACACTGAAAACACACAGAAGTGGAAAGTCATCTTGGAGATCGACCTATCTTATAATAAAAACGAGTAAATCCTGTTAAAATGTTGTCATTTTTTTTTTCAGAAAATATCAATAATTTTTATTCAAAAAAGGTCCATATGCCTTGTAGTAGTGGGAAAAATGGCACGACGGAGTCGGCTTCGTCACGGAACGGCACGGTTATAGCATGGAACGGAACGGTATGCTTGTCGGTTACATGCCGTGACCATTTTTTGAAAATTTGGTACGGCACGACAAGTCTGTCGTGCCACGAAAGATTTAGTCACAGCACAGCACGTGGTCACGCGAGTCATGTGTAATTAGGACCGTTAGATCTTGATCAAATGATGAATCTTGAATAAACTAACTTAAATTATGATAAAATTATCATGCGAGTCATGCAAGTCACGGCATGTTTGAACACGGTATGACTCACGTGGCGTGACTCACATGGCGTGACCATTCGCGTGCCGTGACCACCCATTGGTATTTTGGTCACGACACGACACGGCACGTGGAAAATTAACATAGTCACAGCACAATAAGGCACGGGACTAAAATCACGACGTATTAATCACGGCACGGCACGGCACGTTTTTTTCCACTCAGGTGCAACAATCTCGCTAGTGGTGCAGAGCAAATTAGAAAGAGATATCATCATCCCCTTGTTTTCTTGTTATGTGAATTTCATCATACATTGATGAATGCCTCTTTACTCTACCAACATCTCGGATTAATTTAATTACTAGTTTTCAACTTTTCATATATATATATATATCTTGAGGAGGGATCGGATGACACCTCTTTTTGGTGACATCTCTTTTACCACATCCATTTTTTTCATTTTCAAAGTCTAAATCGTCGATCCAAACCGTTCAACATGATTATCTAAATAAAATGTACTTGCAGATCAAATTTTACATTTTTTTGAATTTTTTTACTATTTATTAAGATCGGTACAAAATTCAATGGTCTAAGTATGGCTGTTTTTTTGTAAAATACTTAATAAATAGTAAAAAAATTCAAAAAAATGTAAAATTTGATCTGCAAGTACATTTTATTGTGGAGATCATGTTGAACGGTTTGGATCGACGATTTGGACTTTGAAAATGAAAAAAATAGATGTGGTAACAAGAGATGTCACCAAAAAGAGGTGTCATCCGATCCCTCCTCATATATCTTAATATATATATGTTGCTTCGAGCTTGTATTCCAATTTGCCAATTTTTTTAAAAACGATGATACTTTCCAGCCCATTTTCAGGCCCAACGACTGAACAATTACAATTCATGGCCCAATAAATTGGACAAGTTATGGCAGTCACGTGGGAATTTTTTCGTATTGTTTTTTTGTTTACGATTTAAATGCTCCAGGCTATGGCAATGGCCAGTGGGTATTATATAAGAATACAATTTAAAGCTATTATATGTCGGTATCCGATCCGTTTACATCCTAGATCTTAATTAGCAGGATCTTTGTTAGTTTGACACCGATCGCCATCTTACTTTGTTGGATTATATAGTGGACTGAACACATTTATTTCTCATCAATTCCATCTCAATTGTTCTAATTATCTGGAATCAGCGTTTAATTGATGACTGGTTCAAGTTTGCATCGCAGCTTTTTTGGTGACTCTTTTCAACTCGTATTGTAGCACATGCAGAGTGGAAAAAACGTGCCGTGCTGTGCTGTGACTAACACGCCATGACTTTGGTCTCGTGTCATACCGTGCCGTGCTGTGATCAAGTTAATTTTTCACGTGCCTGCCGTGCCGTGACCAAAATGTCAAGGAGTGGTCACGTCACGCGAATGGTCACGCCACGTGAGTCACGTCTTGCCTAACGTGCCGTGATCATACGTGACTTGCGTGACCATTTAATTATAATTTATCTTAGTTTATTCAAGATTCACCATTAAATCAATATTTAATGGTCATAATTACACGTGACTGGAGTGACTACGTGATCGGCCGTGCCGTGACTAAATCTTTCACGTGCCGTGTCGTGCCGTGTCAAAATTTCAAAAGATGAGCACGGCACGCGAATAGTCATGGCACGGAACACGCGAGTCACGCCACATAACTGACACGTGTGCCGTGCCGTTCTATGCCGTAACCTTGCCGTTCTGTGATGGAGCCGGCTCCGCAGTGCCATTTTTCCCACTCTAGTCCTGCATACAAGGTGACGAGGAAATGCTTATTTGAACGTTGATGATGAAGAAGACCACCAGAACCAGAAGTGGTTGCAACAAGAATGTAGAAGATGACCGGATCAGTACCTTGTCTGATGAGGTTTTGACCCATATCTTCTCATGTATTAGCATCAAGGAGGTTGTTCAAATCAAATGTGCATTTTGTCTAAATGATGGAGCAAGAGATGGGCTGTCGTGTCGGTTCTAGACATTAAGGAATTGGATTTTCTCATCCAAAGTCGGGCCCTACCGTTTGATTTACATTAAGATTCATGTCAACGTATTTAAAATTGGAGTAGAATTTGCAAAATTACTTGAAGAATGTTCTTGCATTCTTCTTCCTAAAGATATTATCTGCAAATTAAAAGATGCTGGTTCAATTTTCATGGTTAACATATCAATTAAAATTTGAATACTTTTTTTTTTTTACAAAAGTGGGATAAGTTCCACCAGTTTCATATATTGAAACTCAAAAGTGTTTAGTTACAAAAGACAGTGATATGGAAACCACTGTTAATAGACCGGCTAAGTAAAATAAAGGGGCCACAAGGATGACTTCTAAGTAAAATTTAAATACTTCAAAAAAAAAAATTGAATTAAAGCTTGAAAACATCAGCTATTAAGAAAGAGATTATTTATCAGTTTTAAGTCTGGCTCGGAAAAAAATTCGGTCGAAACAGACCAATTTCTAAGAACATCTGAGGTGGCAGTTTCTAATTCAGTTTCAAGAATGTGAGAGTTTCTTATTTAGAAACTATGCAGGAAAGTTTCTTATTAGAAATTCTAAAATAAATTCAAGAATGTGAGAGTTTAAAAACTTTAAATAACTTAATTTTTAAAAAATGACTAACAGTTATTTAAAAACTCATTTTAATTGCTGGGATGTAGATGCTCTAAAGATATTATTTTACCATCAGAGTATCACTACTTAGAGCATCTACATGATTACCTCTCAGCAACTCAAATTAGTTTCTAAATTACTGTTTACTATATTTTAAAATTAAGATCTCTAAAGTTTCTAAACTCTCATATCTCTGAAATTAATTTTAGAGTTTCTATTAAGCCACATAAGCAATAAATTCAAAATGAGAAATAAGTCAATTATTTGACCAGCCGTCATATTATTAAATTAGAAACTCTAATAATACTAAAAATGTACTTAAAACTACAAAGCACAATTTAGTGTCAATACACGTTCCTAGTATATAAAAGTCTCTTCTTGGTTTACAGTCCCCTGTGGGACTTGGTAAGTGAGCTCCGGACTCGGGACGAATTCGGATCCAGTGAAGTAACTCAATCTTTGGGTTTTGGATCAAGACCGTCCGATTTGAATCTGTGAAAATTCATCTCTCAAGTGAGCGCACAAATTCCTATGACGAATTCGAATCCCGAGACGATCTCGAGCAACGAATTTGAATCGGACGGTCTCGATCCAAAACTCAAAGATTGAGTTACTTTAGGGATCCGGATCCACTCCGGACTTGGTAAATGACCGCTTTTCTTTTACAGAGACGGATACTCTGTAGCAATAGTTGTGTGTTCTCTAGCGAAAACTGAGTTCTTCAGCCTTTCTACTCTTAATACTTTTTTTAATTAATAATAGAAATTTTGTCTTTAAATTTAATAAATTGTATAAATTGAAATTTCATAGATAATGTTTTATTTTTTTCATAGTTAATGTTTTATTTCTTTTATCTGTCCAATCACAATTTATTTGTTTATGTGAAAATTTAGCAGACTACATTTTTTTAATCTGTACAATCACAATTTAAGTGGATTATTTAAATATAATTTTTTGTCTTAACATTATTTTTTATAAGATAAACTATTATTTTCTCAATTTTTTTTTCCTATTTTTAAGTACAAAACAAGCATAAAAAAAAAAAATCCGAGTTTCTAATCCAATTCAACCGATTATGATCGATTAACTCGATTCCAATTTGATTCTGATTCTTATGTTGCGAACCATGTTTTAAGTTCCTTCCATTTTAGCTGTTAATGTAGAATAGTTAGGAACCTGCTATTTCAAATCTAACCATTAATTTTTTAGAATGCACAAATCTCAAAAGAAATTGATTTTTATACCCAAATCTCAAAACTGTTGTCATTGACTGTTTTTCTCGTTTGTCTCTGACTTAAGGTTTAGAAGTGGGACCCGCCGGTTACCCAGTAAATTATAAAACACATTTTGGACATAATACTTCTTTAATCAGTTTTGTTGTCATTTGACGTTATTTTTTTTAGTTGGTCATAAATATTTGTTAATAATTACTCGTGTCCTTTAGTCATATAACATAATACATTAAAAACATATAGAGAATTATTTTCCTTTGCCCAACCATACGCCGGATTTTTTATTAATACCCTCCAAAAAAAAATAACAAATCTACAATCCACATTTAAATTTTTTTTAAAAATAACCTAACTGCCTCACGTTTGGATGGTTTGCTATTATTTTTTTATTTTTTTTTATTTTTACAGATGTATAACTGACCGCCCTATGATTGGGCGGTTTGTTATTATTTTATTTTAGTTTTACAGATGTTCATCAAACCGCTCCACAATGAGGCGATTTGCTATAAATATTTTTTTTAGAGATCTTAATATTTTCATCTAATATGTATATTATATGACACCTATTATAGATAAGTATATATGATATGTAATCAATTTAAAAAACTATAAACGATCGACAAGAGCTAAGAGGATTATTACAGATAATGATCGTCTGATCCTTTGCAATGATCGGATTCTGTGTTGTTACATTGATTAGATTTTGTGATGGAATGTGTGGTGCCTCACAAGATCCTGTCACATTAGATTACTTCGAAGAGGCATTCTAATTTGTAATCTCAACTTGTTATAGCCTTATAGGTCTCATAAATAATGGAGACATCAAGACATAATAAGGCGAATACCAAACTGGAGCATCATATATACTTTTATAAAGAGTATGACTAAAAAACTACTATAAATATTAGATAAAACATTAGTACTCAGCTAATTAACAACATCAGAAGAGCTCTCACTTGAGATGAGACTATACGGTACTGTAAATATTAGATAAAATATTACACTACATATAGACAGTTTCCACAAGAAATTGTTTTTGTACACAACTTAATATCTTTCAAGCCACATTTCACAAGCAAAGATAGCGAAATAGTGTAGCTACGCAAATATAGCTCAAAACATCATAGCTCCTAATGAACAACACACAAAACAAATCCAAAAGAGATATTCGAACAAATTGCTTCACCAGAAATAATCCTAAATCAAATGATACTTCAATTAAAAAATAATTTCCCACAATTTCTAATTCAACGACTAACACATAAACCCAAATTTAACTTGGATCAATCTAACAAAACTATATATTACCTGGATCCGCGCAATATTCAATTGGCACACCTTATTGGATCCAGCAGAGATCCAACGGTGATTATGCAAATACTTGAACAGCCGCCAGGCACCAATTGGAGACGTAAAATTGACAAATGCCCCACTAAACATCTCTAAAAAAAATTGACAAATTCTATACACACTAAACATCTCTAAAAAAAGTTGACAAATTCTATACACACTAACATCTCTAAAAAAAATTGACAAATTCTATACACACTAAACATCTCTAAAAAAAAAAAATTATAGCAAACCACCCCACTGTGGGGCGGTCAGCTATACATCTGTAAAAAAAAAAACAAAAGCAAACCGCCCAAACGTGAGGCGGTTAGGTTATTTTTGAAAAAAATTCAATGCGGAGGGTAAATTTGCTATTTTTTTTGGGTACTAATAAAAATTTCGAATCATACGCCGAATATATGTAGAGGCTGATGTACCATTATGATTTAGACTTTAAAGTATAATATAAAATCTAAAAAACAGTTAATTTTAGATATAATTATTCCATTATATCTGCTTGTGTTTCATCTTTTATTAAGATTTTTAATTTATTGATATATTTTGACTAACAATATGACAATAATTAGTAATTATTTTTTTTATCATCATTATATAATTATTTTAACTTTTATTTGTTATGAAAATTTATGTTGATATTGATTATGAAAATATGTGATAATTTTTTTTAATATCTGAACTATATTTGTATTCAAATCTATATTTTTTTTGTTCAATCCATATTCATATTTATATTCAATTTTTTTTTGAGTAAATATATTAAAAAAAATTAAAATATAACTAACATTTCAAAACGTGAGTCCGTATATATATGCTAATTAAATAGATAAATACATATATAGTGAAGGTTGCATGCATGGTTCAAAACAACTGGTTTCAGCCTGTTAAATTTTATATTAATAAAATCGATCCCAACGCGCTGGTAAACTGCCAATATATACGGTCAAAATTAATCTGTCCCGTCAGATTTGGAATCAACGGTTTAAATATTTCTGCAACTTTTCAATAAATCAACTCATGAACGGCACGGAAATGAAATAAAATCATGAAATTCTCAGTCTGGATTCCCTGTGACTAATATAAAGAGTACAGTTCATGTGGCGGATTAATATATTTTATTCTTCTAGAAACCAGCCTCTTATTTAAACATCATGCGGTTGCCATGTCCGTACGTACCAGCACACAAAATCTTATCTTGAATTCTTGATCCGTTATCACTGCTACCCTGACTGGTGTGTGATTTGTAGTTTCGACTCGTGCCTCGCTCACGCAATTGGCATATTCATGTTTAATTGTTTCGTAGATCACAAAAACAAAAGGCCCAAAATTTTCATCAATCCACCAACCGCATGAGAAATAAACCTCGCCTGTTTTAAAGCCTCCACCAACCCATTTGTTAACTTACCACTCTCTTGCGTGAAAAGATATTCTTCTTTATAACTTCCCTACTCCGGTTCTGCTGTGGCCTGCTTGGTGTTGTCTTATGTGTGCTAATGAATTGTACTGAAGCTATAAGGCATGAATAATTGAATATCGATACTAGTTGTATGGCCACACTAAAATAGTAATAGAAAATCATTTCTTGTATGGCCACACTAAAATAACCAACTTTTTTTGGTCTCAAGTACATAACCCTACTAAAAAAGCTGCAACATGTCAGACTGATAGATACTTGTCGTTCTCATTCTCTGTCCCTCTGTCTCTCTCTCTCTGATACCTCTGTCTAGAAGACTAGAATCCATGAAAGATATTGATCATAAAACGCTGTTGTGTGATGAAGATCTCTTTCTCTCTAGCCCAACTTCTCCAAAACAAGCGCAAAGGGATTACTCCTTCAGTTCTTTCTCTCTGAATGCTAATGGAATCTTACAGGACCAAGAAGTAGAAAGAGAGGAAGTGTTCATGGATTATCATAGAAGAGAAAAGGATTATACTCCATGCAATGGGTACTCGATGAAACTCGACGTCTCGGCTAATTTACGTGCTGCCAGATCTAAGGCCGTAGAGTATATAATTGATGTATGCATGCTGTGTATTCAATATCTTACTCTATACTGATTTTCATGTAATTTGTTGGGTTGTTGCATTAGAGGTGAACTATTCGCTAGATAACAATTTATTAGTCATTTTTGAATAATGCTATATAAGCCTGTGGATTTGCCTGGTGTTGGTGTTAATTAATATATGTTTAAGTTATGCATGATATTACTGGCTAAAAGGTGAAGAGATGCACAACTAGCTAGTAAACAATATAATATATCATTAATTTATCTTAGGTATTAATTATTGACCACATGTCATAAATTTTCTGGTATTATTAGCACTAATGTACTTCATTATTATTTCTCATAATGATGGTTATATACATGTCCTTTTTTTATTGAAAATGAAGGTTTGTAAGAGACTAGACGTATCGGCGACAACGGTTTTTAATGCTGTCAACTACCTTGACAGGTTCTTATCCTTGTGCTCTTCCCTGGTAAGTTAGTATTAAAACATTTTTCTTTCTTTTTTGGATTTAAAAACCCTTTTCCTATCAATTTATCTTTTTCTTTTTGTGTCGATGTTACTCGATCGGTTTTACATATGATAGGTAACAGTAGTTGTTTCTGTGAATTGTAGAAATGGGAGATCTGGATGGTGGAGCTGGTTAGCATTTCATGTGCATCCCTTGCTTGCAAGTTTTATGATACCAGTATTCCTTCATTGTATGATCTCCAGGTTAGGAATGATATATATGTTAATTTGGTTTCTTTCATTTATTTAATATTTATTATTGGGGATGGACTATAAGTTGGAAATGCCTCCAATAAGTCATATAAATTATAGACAGCTGAAAATTTTACCAGCAATATAATACTCCACATTACTGAATTAGCTAGCATCAATTGTATTAATTTCTCTATCAGATGGAGCATCTAGAGCACACATTCAAGCCAGTCACAATCCAAGAAATGGAAATAACTATTCTGAAAGCCCTAGATTGGCGCCTCTCTTGTGTTACTGCCTTCTCTTTTGCAAACCTGATGTTAGGACCCACCAGAAGTGGGCCCATGATCGACAAAGTGACCCGTCTTCTCCTCCACTCCCTTTTAGGTAACTGACCCATAACAATTAATGTTTCTACTTTTTCTTCAGAATCTTAGTAGAATAATAATATTACTAAAAATGCTAACTATATATGATCATAAAAATGAATATATATACCATGCATGGTGCTGTGAAGATCCATCGATGACCAAGTTTAAAGCTTCCATCATTGCCACATCAGCTTTGAAATGTGCTACGGAGGAAAAAGATGGTGTGATAACAATGCTTAATAAGATTCATGTTGATGAAATGGTAAATTTATACTTTGATAAAATTCTTTTCTTTTATATTACAGTGTCATTATAAATGTTGTCTGATCATCTTTTGCTCATTAATTGCATATGTTCAGGATCATGTGGAGAATTGTACAAAGATTTTGAAGGCTCATATGCAAACCCTAGACAATGCAGGTGGTATTAAACAGTGCAGCCCAGTTTCTGTGATTCCAACAATAAATAATAATATTCTAATGTAGTTCTTCATTGCATTGGTTCTTGCTTTATGGAGAGGAAATTAAGTTTGATGGCGCTGAACATGTAGATAATGTTCAACAAAAGAATATATAGGAAAATTCATATTTTATTTCTATATGTGGTATATTCAAAAAGAGATGTATTGTTCTTATATTTGTGGTGACTAAGATTTAATTACAATTAATTACTGAATGGTATAGTATTATGGCAATTATGAACACATTGCTAGTAAAACAATGGATTTATCTTCTTTTTTTGTGTGTTCATTCAACTATTGCAATTTAAGGATATGATTAAGGAAATATTTTTTTGTTGAAGTAAATTTGATCGTACTTTGTTGAAAGGCCACAATTATAAATTTATAAACAAGATATCACCATCTGCGTTTTATCATTCTTGTGGGACTATATATTCAAAAACTGGAGAAATGCTCTCGGATTTTCGGATAAAACATATAGCACAACCTGGCCTTTTGAAGACTGGAAACTGGGCCGGATAATATTTTTATCTTTCTTGCCTCCATAGTAACAATATACGTGAATAATTCGCGTTTTGTTCGTTTTTTTTTTCCTTTTCTAAACTGAACTCCGAATAAGTTTTATTCGCGAATAAAACACGAATCACGAATTATTCGCGAGAAAAACGTGAAAAAAAATTTTAATTTTTTTTTGGGCTTTGTTTTGGGTTTTTTTTTTGCTTCCTTGTTATACCAAATCATTCCTGAATTATATCCGAATCACGAAATTTTGATTCTGCCGAACCGAACTCGAACTATTCGTTTGTCACTATGCATGCTTGCCCCCACTTTAATTTTTTTATTTTGGTATATCAACTGGACCGGGATCTTTTCCCAATATTTATGTATGTAATTTTAGTTAGGTTTATTCAGTGACAGTCTTTTTACATACAGTGATTGCCGTTAATCTGAATTTCTCTCTCTTTTTCTACATTAATACTGTCGTACATAAATTTTTTTCTTTTTTGAGAACTCTTTAAAATACATGTTCTTCTAATCAATATAATCAGGCAACTAACATATCACGCATAATGGCACATTTATTTTAAATAAAAAGATTCTGCATTTATATATTGGAGAACCGATCCGTGTAGTTTTTAAACTTGAGGCAATTTTTAAACTCTTTTTGCTAATTTTAAAAATTAAGTTTTTGTCACTTCAGTAAAATTGAAATTGTACAAGGATGGAAACATTCTAATTGAAATTTCTTAAAATAGCTGATATGATAAATAAATTATATATTTTTTGTAATCTCAAGTGTTTCCAACAATATATAAAATAAAAAGTCCAATTCTTCACTTCAATAAAAATAAATTGAAATTATAAATTGAATGATTATATTGAGTAACCGATCCGCTGAACCAGCAGTTATACCCAGAAAGTCACGTTCCCACTTCACACCCCTTCTCTCTCTCTCTCTCTCCTAAATTGTTTTTCTTTTTATAAAGGGGCTCTTTCAAATTCAACTATTCTCGTGCGTTACAAGTTGTAGTTACTCGAGGAAACGCAAGTCATGGCTTCTAATTATGAATACCATCTCTTAATTCTCTGTTTCTATCTCTCCATGACTTTCTCACGTAAGTATTTATCATTTTAATTATCTCCCTTCTGATACAGTAACTTAATTATGCTTTTCATGGCATGTGCGTTATTTTTCATTCAGGTAATTAAGTTCCATATATTTTGTTTGAGCGAACCCCATAATAGTCATAGAAATTTGAAAAATTCAATTTTGCAAGAAACTAATTAATTCTACAATTTAGGTGGAATCCAAGTTATACTAGTGAACCACTGCAACCAAAGCTTGTGGCCTGGTGTGCAAGGCACTGGGGACCACCCGGCACCAAATCTTGGAGGCTTCCATATGGGTCCCATGGAGGAGGCTTTCTTTGAGGTGCCATTTGGATGGTCGGGCCGAGTATGGGCCCGTCAGGGTTGTTTCTTTGACAAGTCTGGAAATGGTACATGTCAGACCGGTAACTGTGGCAATCAACTACACTGCAACGGCCTCGGTGCTTCACCACCCACCACCGTGGTATAGTTATAGATTAATTACTTGTTTTATTATTATGATTAATTACTTGACATAACTATCATTATTATTTCATCAGATTAACAGGATTCACTAGACATTATTATAAAGATTAGAATCAATAATGATTCTCTATATATACACCTGAAATTAATGTTATTCATACCTTTGCAGCAGCATTATCAATTTATCATATCAGATTGTTTTACCGATTTTACACATGGTTGACACTTATCCTATACAAAAGTACCTATTTTGCCCTATAATATCATGACAGAAAATATTAAATATTGTCGTCCATTTATGTTGAACAGGTAGAGATGACATTTGGGACCGAAAACTCTTCGCTAAGCTACTACGACGTGAGTTTGGTAGACGGTTTCAACATTCCAGTCTCGATGTCTCCAATAGGTGGTGGGCTTGGTTGCCGTGTGGCTGGTTGTGAAGTAGACTTAAACGTCTGTTGCCCGTCACGGTTTGAGATCAAGTCTAGTGATGGTAAGGTGGTGGGCTGTATGAGTGCCTGCTTGGCTCTACGAACTGACAAGTATTGTTGTACCGGCCAATACGGGTCCCCTGACACGTGCAAACCAACCCTTTTCTCGCACTTATTTAAGTCGATTTGCCCCCGTGCTTATAGCTTTGCATTTGATGACAAAACTAGCCTCAACGTGTGCAAGGCTACTAGATATTTGATCACATTTTGCCCACCTATGAGGTGAAAAATATATTTGAAAAATGTGCAAGGCTACTAGTATCTACTTTATCAGTGCAAATATAGAAAGAACTATGTACCTGCTGAACATATTAATTTTGGTTGACTTTCGTGTTTCTTTCTGTAGTTTAAAAATTTATGTTTTCAGAGGAATGGACAAATCTGATCTCTTCTCAAAAGTTAGAATATTTTCTAATTCAAATATATAATTGTACCATTTAACACACACCTACTTTAAACATGGATAACACTGCACTTGATTAGTTAACATGCAGTCTGAAATTCCAAAAACATTCAGCAAATGCTTAATTGCTTAAATAAACAATTCAGATAAATTGCAACCCATTTTCTTTAACACTTAAAGTTTATTCTTCTTGCCATCCTACATTAGTCTTTCATGCTCTTTCGGAAGCTTGCGAGATCCTCAGTTTAAAAATCTTCTCTGGAATAAGAAATTAAAAAGTTCAAGGTGAATTTTAAAAAGCTTGGGAGGCCCTTGGTTTTACCAGAAGAGCTTCAATGATATAATTTTCTTTGCATTTGGCCAGTTCAAAATAGTTAATTATTTACAGAATCACAGGGTACCGACTACTGAGTACTGACAAGTACATAATGGTGCTTATGTGTGATAGAATGAGAAATAAATAAAGGCTGAATACTCACCCCCTTTTTGGATAATCTTCTCAATCATCAAGATAATATTTGGCTCATAATTAAATCTCTTAGCAATCTTTCGATAGTTATTTATCCTGGATATCATATTTGTGAACTGCTCACCATTTGACACCTCAAGCGCAGTCTGGACCAAATAATTTCCATACTGGTCATTCACCATCATCTGTAAAATCAAAATTTACACATATTTTTGAAGGTTGGAAGCATAAAATCAAAATTATATATTAAACTAGGCAGTCATTAATAACTCAAAAAGCTGCATGCATGAGAAAGAATATGGCTGTAATTCCATATATCAAACAACCAAAGATAGAAATTATAAACCTGGAGAGTATCGGATCCACTAGCGAATGTCAGAATTTCATCGACCATAAGGTGTTGCTCTTGAGGTCCACCAAAACGCAAACATTTTTCAATCACATGTGATGCAAATTTATGCTTACTCATCTCCATTATTTTTCCAGCTAATGTTCGAATAACTGCAGAACGCTCTTGCGGCTTGCCATTCTCCAGGATATACTATGTGCCAAATCAGAACCCACAATATTAAAAAATTATACTTACTTTTGTCTGTTAATCACTTCTGGTTATAGGCATGGTACATGATGTATCTATGTAGCAGAAACAGAATTGTCAAGTAAGGTTGTAATATAGGGTTCCAAGAAGTACCTGGATGACATAATTTCCATACTGATCATGCGAAAGGGTATACACGTCTTGCAATATATTACTCAGCATTACTAGCCGATCACTTTCTTCTTCACAGCATTCCAACAGAGTCTGAATTTAAAAAATTTAGAGTCTAGTATTGGACTTCACTTCCTATTCAAGCTAGGTTTGTCAAATTGAATGGAAAAAAGGAAACAGAAAATGATTGGTGACCTGAATGACTTGGCAAGCAAATGGATGAGTGGATAGGAATGTTATCTCGTTAGATAGAGATGAGATGAGAAAACCAATCAGTTCTTCAGGCACACATTCTATTATTTTCGAGATGACATGGTTTCCATGTTGATCACATGAACATCGAATCACATGACCATCTAGCTCTTGTGCCATACTCACCCTTTTATCCATACCAACAACCTCTAGGGCCTACATATAGGCAAAATCATACATATATATGCATTTACATGCAGTAAAAATACAAGCTTGAAAACATAGGAAAATTTATTCTTTACATGTTAAGAAATTAATTAAAGGATCAAAAGGATGAGTACCGTTTCAAGCACATGGCAACCGTGTTTGTGAAATGCGAGCTTAACTACATTTCCAAGAAGGATGTTAGCAAGTTCTCTAATTTGCACCAGACTACCGTAGTCAAAGTACTATATGATAAAAGATATAAAGTAATTAAGTGAACACATCAATTATGCCAATATAATTCTCAATTTGGAGTTCTGAAATAAATGAAATATTTTTTTCCTGAAAAATGACTACAATTAACGTACAATTATAGCAAAGCTGTCTTCATTTTGTTATGTTTATCTGGGCTTTCCGTTGGTGCTATTAATATGTTTTTTATGTGCTCTTGCAACATTATTATTCCGGAAACAAGGACCGGATTCATGATCTTGCTGTGCTGCCTATATATCTTTTTGTTTCCAATCCAATTATTGATTTCAAATACTTGTTTAGTTTGGTTTTACACAACATACACAAATTAAAAAAACTAAATAAATAAATATCAATAACCTTCTGAATCACGAAGTTACCAAACACGTCGATTATAAGATTCATAGCAATTGGTATAATCTCCTCGAAAATGGTGTCCTTCTCTTCATCTGTTGCTGTCTCAAGCTTCTCCTGTAGGTATTGGCTCCCTTGTTGATCAAAGCTGTAATCAATTAGATTACACCAAATACATGCAGTTAATAATTATACAATAATGCCACAAGCATGTTCATGCATAATCCCCTCCCCCAATCCGAACTCAGAGAAATGGCTACAATTTATATATATTACCTGAACTCTTCTGCATGACCGATAACCTCACAAAGTTCAAGAGAAATATCACCACTCTTACACCGCTCCAATGGAGATCTAATTGATCCCAGTTGGACTAGAGTCTTACATCGACCTGATGACAAAGGCATGGCTAATAAGCAGGCCAGTTGAGGTGCAATAACATCCACAATACAATCATCCATAAGAGGGTTGCGACTTTTGAGACTCTCTGCGGCATAATTAGTTAGCTGTTGAAGGTTTCCCCGCTCTTCATAAGACAACATAGGGGGTGAAAAAGCAGCATTGCTAAATATTGAATCATATGGTGAGTCAATTTGATCAGAAGCCTCTTCTTCCACGAGCTCGCTGTCTTTTGACAATTCAAAATTTGAGAGATTCGAGAGAAAGTTGCTCAGCTCATCCACATCCATAGTAGAGGTTAGATTAGACATTGTTACCGTCTAGATCTGATCGTGATGAAAGGCTGGTTAGAGAATTAAAACATTAATTAAGAAAGTGACATTTATTACAATATGCTCCAGAAGAACGACAATTCGAGTTGATCCAAAAGTAACTCTCTTCCAAGTTTTGCCATCTAGAGTGAACAGAAAAGTATGTTGTTATATACTCTGTACGTACGTGTTCCACGCGCATTTGATAAATGGCTACAATCACTTTAATTAAGCTCTCCTGTCTCCAAAAGGGACTAAATAAATTTTTTGAATCCAAATACAGGATCATATACATAACTAGAAACAAAACAGTTCAATTTTTTTTTCAAACAAAAAAAGAAAAAGAAAATTAACATCCTAATGGAATCTAAACTAAGGTTGAACCATTAAATCTATATGTATGCTATGACAAATTACCTTTGATGATTATAGGATAAGAAAAATAAGCCGTTTTTGAATAAAAGGAATTGCATCAAATGTAGGTTTAATTCAATTGAGGACTTACTATTCTGACCTAGGTAGAGAAAAGGGGTTGAAATCACCAGAGATTAACAAAAAAATGTAGCAAAGGAAGGGAAGAGAGAATATAGGAGAAAGAGTTTATACGAGACAAAAATGAAAGGTAACTCTTAAGTAGGAAGCTTCCCTCACATGACATACATGCTAATTAATTTTAATCATTTGTGGAGCTTTATGTTGCCATTCAGCCTAGTAAATTTATTGGTCCGTTACTTGTTCTTAATAAAGCAAAAATTTACACCAACTTGTTTTAAATGATTCAACATATATCTCACCTCCACAAAAAATCTAGACTATTTTAATTTAATATCTGCTGCAAATCAATGGCGTTACTGTTCACTGCAACGGATAAGAATGACCAAAGCACGTTGATTTCGTAAGGATTTACATGATATATATATATATATATATATATATATATATATATATATATATATATATATATATATATGAGTGAGGCTACGGTACTATGCATAGCACGGATTGGTCCGTGCTACGGCTCAATTTTTGAGTTTTCAAAATCCTAACGGTCGATCCAAACCGTTCAACATGATTATAAAATGAATATATACTTGCAAACCAAATTTTACATTTTTTCGATTTTTTTTACTATTTTTTTAGATAGGTAGAAAATCACTGTTTTTGGATGGTCCAGAACTTTCAGATCAAGTGATTTTCTACCTATATAAAAAAAAAGTAAAAAAATTTGAAAAAATGTAAAATTTGGTTTGCAAGTACATATTCATTTTATAATCATATTGAACGGTTCTGATCGACCGTTAGGATTTTAAAAACTCAAATATTGAGCCGTAGTACGGACCAAACTGTGCTATGCATAGTACCGTAGCCTCACTCTCTATATATATATATATATATATATATATATATATATATAATATGAATGTATAATACAATTAGCAAAATATGAAGTAATAATTTATAGTAACACACAATAACAGAACCTATAGAAAAATAACACTACCGTAAAAGTACACATAATATATGGAGGCCTTTTTCTTTTTAAAATGTTTTCATTTTCTTACTTTTTATTTGTTGCCCTATATATATTTAATGAATGACGACTTTGATTTTTCTTTTTTCTCTTGCCTTTAATTATAAGTCATTTGTCTTTAAAACTATCTAGCAATTTTGTAGAGGTTCACACTATAACGTGATGTATATATGCCATTGTAACATCCCAATTTTCCAATACTTGGAGAATTATTTAACTTGAAGTGAAATGCATTTCAAAATAGCAACATGAATTTCCTAGTATATTTATATATGAACCTTTGTATTTCTGTAATTTTGAAACAATGACTGAGTTGTACAACTCCATTTCCAATGGAAATTTGCATATTGTATTGGCCTTTTGAACCTTTTATGAAGGGTGATGCTATTTTAAGAGCAGAAATTAAATTATTGAGCGCTCATAGAAAACTTTCTCTAAGTACCTGTTTTGCCCTTACTCTCTTCCTCTAACTTAATTCCCTTTTTGACTTAATTAAGAAACACAGCTAATATAGGAAGTGCATCCTTAGTGAGAGGAAAATTTCCTTTTAGGCAATTCAGTCTCAAATTCTCAGATATATGCTTTCTCCTTCAAATCTCATGCTCAATTCAAGATCGTTCTTTGTTTTGTATGCAAGAATAGAAATGAATTTACATTGTAGAATTAATCTAACTGTATGTTGATCCCTTGCATTTGGAAGATGAACTATTTATAGCTAACAATAATTAAATGTCATTAAGATGTTTGATGTATTCTTTCTAATTTTCTCTAATAAATTGTTATGCATGTATTAAATAATATTTCAATGAAATTGTGAATTTTGACAATTTAATAATTTAAAATGATCTCCATATTAATAAAACACCTAACATGTATGCAACGATACTACATTAGACTTTGATTGTGTGATGTTGATTCTTTCAAATCAGCTGTAATAAATTATTATGCAATTAATTAAAAAAATATATGAAGAAAAATAACAATGGGATAATGACTTTCATAGTAGTCCTCCAAACTAATTCCCCTGCCCCTGTTTGAATAAGAGGGAACCACTTTCTTAAGAATGTCGACAATCCAAACTCGTGTTGGCGCCGTTAGATCTGTTTTGAATTAATATCAACTAAACTCAAATTTTGAATTCGGACCGTTAGATCTGTTTTGGCATGAATATTAAAGGAGCCCGTGCATTTCATCTCGGAACAGATTGGTTCATATTCTGATCAGACGATCTGCATCTAAACTCAAAATTTGAGTTACTTTAGAGGATCTGGACTCAGAAAATGCACCACTGTCGTTTCTATAATTTCAAATTCGGTCTAATAAATTGTTGCGCAGTGATAATAATTAGATTATAGTAATTTGGTTATTCAATTAACCTAAAACAAGCACGAAATTAAGTAAAAACATCCAACATACAAGTAACATCCTGTAAAAGCATTACAACTGCATTTGTTTGCGTAAAAAACTATGAATCCTTTCAAATTCACTTTTATAATTAATACTTTGGGCAAAAACTAAATAATAGGAGAAAATGATACTTTTCGTATTTAACGACTTGAAATGAGCTTTGAGTTAATTAAAAATATCTAACAATGAAGCAAAACATTGCACTTTGGAAACAAAAAATATAGAGAACAAAGCATGATACATCAACATGAAGTCAATTAGAAACCTCAATGAACACTAGATGAGACGTGTTCCTGTAAGCACACACTGACAAAGTAGCGGTACATTGCAAATACAGAATGACAATTAACAAAACATTTAGGTTTCCAAGAGGGCCGAGCTGTCAACCTCTGTAGAGCGGTCAATGACAATATTGCCCCAATGCGAAGCCTGAACAGGCAAGGTTGGAGGATGGGTTGATTGGCATGTAAGCCAGTGACTGATTTGCCGCATGTCAGGCCTCCTATAAGGTTCTTCAAGAAGGCAGAGTAATGCAATGTGTATGCTTCTTTTTATTTCTCCATCAGAGCAGGGTTCTGTTAGTCTTGCATCTTTTAAGTCTAGTATTCTTCCTTCATTTAAGTGTTGAAGTACCTAAATGGTTGTACAAACAAAAATTTGATATTTCTCTGAGTGAGTTAGTGAGTGAGTGAGAGAGAGAGAGAGAGAGAAACTGCTGCTGCTGCCAAATTATAAGTAGAAGATTGGCTTCTAAAGCCAAATTATTCGATTGGCAGGCTGCTGCCAACATATCAAAAAAAGAGAGAGAGAAACTGCTGCCACTGTCAAGTTTTCAAAAAAAAAAAAAGAACAGAGAGACTAAAGGGTTTCAAAAGAGAGAGCGAGAATAATTTGGAAGCCTCTGCCAAGGTTTCAAAGAGAGAGAAAGAGAGAAAGAGAGCAAGGACCTTGATACTTGGCAGCCGCTGCCAAGGTTTTAGAAAAAGAGAGCACAGACCTTGGTTTTCAAAAAAAGAAAAAAGAGAGAGGGAGCAGGGACCTAGGTAGCCCTGCCAAGTTTTTCAAAAAAAAAAAAAAAACTGACAGAGAGAGAGAGAGAGAGAGAGGAGCTTACAAGACTAACAAGCCCTGAAGGACAGGAAGTGTTTCTTATACCACTGATTATTTCGAGAATAACAATTCCGAAACTGTACACGTCCGCTTTAGGTGACAGCATTCCACTTTGTAGTTCAGGAGCCATGTATCCTCTGAAAATATGAAGTTACGGACCAATACTCGAGATCAGTATTGTTACATATCAGAAACCATTTAATCTACTCAATTCCTTTGATTTTTACAGGGCGGCCAATTATACCAATAAAGGTATTACTAATTGTTCCTATGTCGATCCTTGAACTTCTCTCACAATAACTTGTTCTTTTAACAATAAGTTGGTTATTCAGAAAGAAGTTTGAGAATCAATTTACAGTTCATATTCAAAAGTTCAAGGGCCGGTTTCTTATAAATTAAAGTCAACAGACCAACTTGGTTGCTATAAAATTACAAGGACCAGTTTGCTACAAATAAATGTTTAGGAACCAGTTTATTAATATTTTTTTAGAATGTTTAATGACTAAAACCTATATTTATTTCTTTTTTTTAATCTTCTAAATCTATATTATTAGTGCCTATGAAAGCTTGAATCAATAATTTTTTAAATCATCACAGTATCTAATTGGTCTAGTACAGAAAGTTGCAAACAAAATAAAATGTAACCAGAAAGTCATCGACTAACCTTGTCCCACCACAAGTGTCGGTTGTAAAAAAGGAGCGATCTTCTTCAAAGAGCCTTGAAATACCAAAATCTGAGATTTTGGGGACCATATTTCTGTCTAGTAGAATATTGGCAGGCTTTACATCCCGATGAATTACTGTATCACCATTATCCTCATGTAGGCAAAGAAGGCCTGAGCTGATTCCTTGTATTAATCTGGATCTCTGTTCCCAGTTTAGTTCTAATACCTCTTCCATGAGTTCACTGCCTATTTAAACAAATCACACTGCTTTGTCAAAGTAAAATTAAAATTTGGGTTTATGGTAATGGACACATCAGTCTCTTGCATTGAGGGTTGCACAATATCTAAAGATTTGGGTGGAATATAAAAAATGAATGAATGACATCTGTCAAAGTGATCTAAGTATCTGACATAGGCTTAATATCATATATACACTTCAACACTTCTTAGATTTCATATTTGTCCTCTGTTGTTATTAGATATATCATACTTCTCACTCAACTCTACCAACTCTTTTAATTCTTAAAACTCCGTCACTGTACTTCAATTAATCCTAATATATGACGTGATTCAAATTGACAAAAGTACCCTCATCAGTGAACTAAACTATTTTATTAGCTTTTCCATTAGCCAGTATTCTTTTACCAGATTAGTGGAATACTGAAGCGACTCACAAGACTAAACTTCAAAACGGAAAAGAAAAACAATATGTATGACATACCAAACAACAATTGATCAAGGCTATGATTATGCATAAATTCAAAGCATAGGATTATTTCTTGCTGCTGTATGCAATATCCCGTCAATTTAACAAGATGCTTGTGCTTGAGCCTTGCAATAAGATTTAGCTCATTGTTAAGCTGTTCACTTCCATTATGTGCATTTCTTGGAGCTCTTTTAACTGCTATTTCTTCACCATTCTCAAGGATTCCCTATAGCAATGCACATAACCAGTGATCTTAATCTGGGACAGCTAATTTAAGAGTCAAAATAATGCAATGAATACAAAAATGTTGTAAGAAAGAAGATAAGTAGTAGTAAATACATAACCAAGTACAAAAAAATTGAATGACAATTCTTACCTTATTATTAATTGTCTTTTTAAATAAGTAACCTAACAGCAAACGGCGGCTTTCTTTAATAAAAGCAGTTTATTAGAACACATCCCAAATAAACTCAGACCTAATATAACCTTATAACTACATATATGACTCTCTGTCCGCGGGAGGCGTGATCATACCTTATATACTGGTCCAAGCTGTCCCCTGCCGATGATTCTCATGTCACTAAAATTACTAGTGGCAGCTATTATTGTATTGAAGTCGAAAATTTCAAAAAATCGAACTTCTCGGCCATTAGCTGGATGGTTTCCTACAACTTTAAGAAACTGTGAAGTATGATCAGGCAATAGGTATTATGATATGAGAATTGAACTTTCATCTGAGAATTGTTCTTAGACTGTTAGTGGAGTACCTGTTTGTGGAGTTCTTCGGAATGGCCATCTTGTTGTGATCACTCTTATTATCATATTTTTTTGTGGAGTTCTTCTGAATTTCCATACCAGAATAATAACTACTGCTAAGAGAACAAGAAACTGCAGCTATACTGCAAGGCAGGATGATGGGATGTGTTTTTCGATAAATGGACTCTGATAAGATAAGTGCAAAATAATCAATCAAGAATAAATCGACTTCTCAAGCTGGTTATTGTTCTTAATCATTGCAATAACCACTACCACTGTTAGAAGCAACACGGATATATAAATATCCCCTGCATTAAGAAATTTTTGCATACTAAATGATGTCTCCAAACCAAGCCAGACATCCTTGCCATCCGATATATGCATAAGCCATGCAAGAAGAATTCTTCTGGCACCAACTCGCACATTCACTTTTGCTCTTTCTTTCATCAGAAATTGCATTGATTGTGTCTGGCAGTTTCACATTAGTTAGAGTAACAAATCCAGGATGTGTGTCATTTAGAGGATCTTTCTTATGCAACCTCCAGCAAATATGCGTTTTTCCAATCTTTCCATCATGGGATGAAATAAACTTTCCTCACAACATTTACAATTTCCATCAATAAAAATCCCATATGGTCCACAGAGAGCATATAGAGGGGTCGATTCATCTGGAACTTTCCAAAATTCTTTCCAATCACTGCCGTTCAAAAAATAACGATATGTTGTACCATCTGAGTTCATGACCAAAACGCCATGGGACCAATAAGTCTATAGGCTCATACCAATAAAGCGCTCCATTATCACCTGATTTATTGAGGAAAAACCTCACCAAATCTTGTGTCATTTTGGGGAAACCATTCCATCTCGTACCATTCCATGGACCAGACCGATAAGTTACATCAGAGCCCCTATAAGCAACCAATTCATACCTTCTTGAAGGGTCCAATTTCCGAACATATTGCCCAGAGGAAGGATCAATCCCAGTAATGTTCCAAGAAGTGAGTTGAAATTCAAGCATTGAATCCAACAACTTGTATACCCAAGTGGTACATAGGGCAATAGGGTGTCAGAGAGTTGGTATAGACTCTGCCACAAAAGTTTCCCCAGTTTTGGTGTCATTAATTACAAGAAGCCCTATATCAAGGAGACAAGCTTGAGGTTCTACTCTGCTGAGCTGACTACCAGTAGACCATATATCTCGGCCTGTGCTATCTCGGAGGAAAAGGGTTCCATCTAAGGATAGGCTAAGCTCACCAGTGCCACTGACGATTGGATGGTTCCCATTGGCAACCCAGACGACCGTCTTACGAGGGTCGGTGTTCCAAATTCCAAGATATTGCATCTTGGAATTTGTGGCATTGAAGAAACCCAACTGAAATCTCCCATTCCGCTGAAGTTAGGAGCTCGTTATCTTGCAGCACCTCACTTATGTTTAGTGTATTCCCTGCAGATGGATTACACTAATTTAGGTTACACCCACTCTATTACACTAATTTAATCAGAATGGATTAATGAATCAATACTATATTAAGATATTATGTTATTTTAATTAGGCTTTGCACTGACCGAAGTAAATATGGTCCATATATATAGTCATGAGCTTACATAATTACCAAGAGCAGAATTGGACAGCTTTAATTCTGTGCTTTATTCAATGCTAGTTAGGGAGTCAATGTAGGTCTGGTTAAGAATGAATATAATTGACAAATATAAAAAACAACATACAATAGAAATGATAAAGATAGAAATCAGGCTCTGAGGCTCATTCGATACGAAATAGAAAGGCGCAATGACCAAGGTGATTCCGTGGTGCAATTAGGGCGATACCAAACAAACAATGAAGGCCTACCAAACAAAAATGAGGAAGCCATTAATGGCCCCTTTCAATGAACGCAAATGCATCAGAGCCCGTCAAATGCTTTAAATTCCATAAATATGGGCATTTATCAGCAAAATGCAACTCAACTATAAAACTAATAAACAAATATAAGGGGAAAAAAACTATGG
Source organism: Carex parvula (assembly GCA_025461045.1). Classification (NCBI taxonomy): domain Eukaryota; kingdom Viridiplantae; phylum Streptophyta; class Magnoliopsida; order Poales; family Cyperaceae; genus Carex; species Carex parvula. Next base: position 189,812 of record JAJGRW010001252.1, on the reverse strand, counting down.
ACACGGCTGAGGAGTTTTGACTCAGGTCAATTATCTGTTAAATCAGCTTATTTAGCCATAAAAATATACATAAAATCTGGAACATCAGAGTTCCACTAGTAACGTTCTTGGTAGTATTGTCCAATCAATTTTCAATTAAATTAACAATATAATGAAGATGTAGGAAGTAATGGAATCAAGAGGGAGATCTAACATTATAGGAGGATTTGGATAAACAGGAAGTCCATGGCATGGAAATCGACCGAGTACGAGTTGACTGGGTCGATTCAGGTCGAAATCGGCGGCTCTCTAGGCGAAGAAAAGCGTAAAAAGCGGCTGAATCGACCGATTCTTCCGACTCACCATCCGAGATGGAATGTAATTGGGGTTATCGCAGAGTTTCTTTCACTAGAGTGCGTTTGGATTAAGTGCGGGGTTAACGACTCAGCTGTCTCGAATTGAAATAATTCGCTATTTTGGTTTGGTTAATGAATAGATGGAGAAGAAGGGTCTGACAGTGGGACCCGATGGTGATAAGTGGGCTGCTGAGAAAATAGAAAACATTTTGGGCCGTGATTTTGATTTTTGTGGGCCAGCTGTTATTCTTTCTGTTTTTCTTTCCATCTTTGATTTAAATGAAACGAGTCTACTATATCAATCAATCTTGATAAAATCTAATTTCTTTAGTTAGGCTTTACCGTGATTAATTATGCCAAATTTCCAATGAAAAAATCAATATTTAATAGGAGATTTGGATAGAAAATGTGCGCAGTATTTGAATGAAATCCATTAATGAGAATGTCTGATCAACTTTTCAATAAGCTATCATAAACTATGTTTGGTTTTCCATCCACAAATTGTTTCGATGAATATTAATTAAAACATAAATCTAATTTATCAACATTGGTAATTTTTAATTTATTTTCCATTCATATCATGTCTATTCTAAATTAGATGTTCTATCATTTGTGTATTATATTCATTATAAATTGTGTCTTTCATTAAATATGTAATATCTTGTTTTCATTTGTATGTGTATATTACATGACACTATATCAAAATTATATTATATAAGTACATTATTTGAGTATATTCGTTTGCTTAAAATAATTTTTAACAAAATATTTATTAGTATAATTTTTCTATTTTTAAGCACAAAACAAACTATTACTTTTTAATCTTTGTATTTTTTTGGAAAATTTCGTTTCCGATATATTGTCCTTTTTTCATATCTCATAGTAGAACAATTGTGTGGAGCATTATCCATTTTTAGTTGAGATATTGTAACAATTGATCATGTGATGAGGGGTGGATTTAAGCGAGTGAAAAAGGGGATAAGTCTTTTTATAAATTGAAATTTTGTAATTGTGTCAATTAAATTTTATTTTTATTTTTTATGTATTAATACTTATTAACCCTCTTATAAAATAAAGTTACACTATAGTAAATTTTTCTTTCAAGCGCGCCATTCCCTATCATAATTTTCTAGCCCTTGCATGTAATAAGAATTTCATACACACGCACATCCAAAACCAAACTATTGCAAACAATCACCAAATGGTCTTGCAATCAAGAGAAACAACACAAATTAAAAACAGAAATGAAGCATAAAGAATACCTTTGCCATGAACAGTGATGAAAGACAGCAATAAAATTGCAATTAAGACCTCTATTCCATCCATCTTCTCCAACTATCTTCTCTGTTGATATATATTGTAGGTTTGTATTTTGTATACTAGCAATACATATCCTCCTACTTTCTATGAGTACATCAATTCATCTTGGTTTAATATATACTTCAATTAGAGTAGAAAATGAGAGCTCACCTAGTCAAGTATATTATTTAATTAATTAAGCATCATGTCAAACATCTAAAAAATGGGAAATGAGAAATTTTAAAATGGTCTAACAATGCTAGTGAATTAATATATATAGTTTCAATGTCCCTCTTACTGTTCACATCATATTGCAAATTATGACCTGTCATCCTTAAATAATCATGGCTTTTGAGGTTTAGACAAGGCTAATCTGGCTTTAAATAAGGTTTAAACAATAACATAAGTAAAAAAAATGCAAATTAAAAGTTGCTCCAAGAAACCAAGCTGGTTTATTGAACATTTTTATTCTGATTGTGCTGTTTTCCTAAAATCTGTAGTACTTTCATGGTTTAATGAAATAATAAGTGGGGGGTCAAGGAGTTGAGCGCTTCTTATTTAAATAAAATATTGGGTTTAAGGCCTGAGGAGACTATGAGGTATTACTAGTATGTCCTGAAATTAGTCAATGCACATAAAAGACAAAAATGATTTATTGATTATTGATTATTGATTATAGTCAATCTCATAAAGACAGAATAAAAGAATTTTTTATTTTTAGAATAAAAAAAGTTGTTATAATATACATATATTGAAAACATTTAATCGTGGAAGGGCACTTACATATGAACATTGCTAATTTTTTATTGATTATAAAAACAAAATTAAAAAAGTTAAACTTTTAGTGTATGTAGAAAAAATAATATAGATCACATTTAATTATTTCATTTTTGACATATACGTTTTAAAAAAATTATTATTAAAAAATAAAAAGTAGAGACATAATGAAGATATTTGAACTCTTATATCTCTATAATAGATTACCAGAATTTTATTTTTTTACTAGAATCCAGAGGAATAACAAGAAAGAGAATGGAGACTGAGGGTTAGGGGTGCAAAGGGATCAGATAATTAATATCCCGACCGTATCCGGATCTGTATCCGAAAATTAAATATGGATATCTGATATCTGAATATCCGGATACGGATACGAATATGGTTTTGAATTTTGATTATCCGTATCCGAATAGTAGATATCTACCATATAATTTAATATATATTATAAAATATTTATGTATATATTTACGGATCCGATATCCAATCCGTATCCGTACATATCCATCAAATATCCGATCCATCCGTATCCAAAAATAAAAGCGGATACGAATATAATTTTACCACATCTGATTCGTATTCGATCCGTTTGCACCCCTACTAAGGTTCCAATTAATTAATATGACCTCGCAATATATCCAAAATTACATAAAATAAATAAATCAGTTATTTGTTTGATCCCCAAAGAGAAAGATGTTGTCCTAATAAGTAAATATAGACCTATTAGTTTAGTAAATTGTAGCTTCAAAATTATTTCTAAGATATTTACCACAAGATTCGAACACATCATGAATAGAAAATAGATGTTAGTCAATCTGCTTTTATTAAACATAGATATACTAGACAATGTTATCCTTAGTCAGGAGCTTATACATTCTTGTCAATCACAACAAATTCTGGTGTGGTTATTAAAGTATACTTTGAAGGCATACGATAAGATACATTGGGACTACATTTTGGAAATTTTAGTAAGTAAAGGGTTTGGGGATAAATGGATAACTTGGATTAAGGATTGGTTATATAGTTCACAATCATGCATCAATTTTAATGGCGATTTTATACAATTCTTCTACTACAAAAGAGGAGTTAGACAATGTGACCCTTTATCACCTTTCTATTCATCCTAGCAGCAGATACCTTGTGTATATTTCATAAGAGTAGCAAGCTAATAAGTTGTTAGGATTAGGTCCTTCTTGTATAGCAGATAGAGCAATCACTAATTGTCATTATGCTAATGACACTATTCTATTTTAGAAGCTACTCATCAAAATGTGGTCAGCATGGTGGGGTATGAAAAGGTTTGAAGCTATATCGGGAATTACTATGAATTTACTCAACTAAATTATATCCTATTCATACAGAAGGCCCATCTTTTGCAGATACATTTCAATGTAAAGTATGAGTATTTCCATTTAAATATTTAGGATTACCTTTACACAATCAAAAACTAAGTATGGATGATTAGCAATTTTTAGTAGATAAGATAGAAAGTAGGTTACAAAATTGGAAATGTCAACTTTTATCAGGTGGTAGACTCACTCTTCTCAATTCAATAACTTCAGCTATCCCATTAATATCTGTCAGTGTATAGAGCACCTAAAACCATCATTAGAAGAATTAATTCTATTAGGAATGGGTTTCTTTGGCAAGGATCTGACAGATCTAGAAAATACTTTAGTTAATTGGTCTAAGGCTTGTATAGATAAAAAAATGGAGGTATGGGTATTCTAGATTTACATCACATGAATATTCGTTGTTGTTGAAAATGGTGGTGGAGGTTTCATGATAACACATATCAAGGATTATGGAAAACTGTGATTCAATATAACTATTATCAACACATACTCCCAATTTACCTTATTCTCCCTTTTGGAAAACAATTATAAAATTAGAACAATTAGGGAAAGTTAGTGTTACTTTTAAACCTGACCATAACTCCATTTTATTTTTTTGGCATACTCTTTGGATTGGAAACTGTAGTGAGCCACTCAATATTCTCAACTATACAAAATTTGTGCTACCCCTCAAATTACCATTACAGCTGTAATCAATTCACAAGGTTCTGCATTAAGATTTAGAAGACGATTAAGTGATATCTTACTTGTAGAATGGAACAATTACTAGCACTCATAAGTTCTTGTAGTTTTACTCACTTTATAGATAAAATTGCTTGGAGATGGGAGACAAGTGGGATGTTTACTGTTAGATCTATATACCAAATTCTTAATTTCAGAGGCATTAGTAAGAATAGATACAGTATTTGGCCGGAACTTCTTATGCCCCCAAAATTAGGATTTTTATGTGGTTAGTTATGCATAACAGAATCTTGACTAAAAATAATTTGCACAAAAGAGGGTGACAAGGGGATTTGACATGTCAATTCTGTCATAAGAAGGAAATAGCCACTCATTTATTTCTTAAATGTTCTGCAGCTAAACAAATTTGATTTTAGTTGGATCAAAGTCAACATAGCTTCACTCATTGGAAATCTTGTGCTAATATATTTGATTTTGCAGGTTCTTTAGATAGAGATAATAAAATTGCTTTCCTTGTGATTTTTAGTGCATTAATTTGGACATTATGGAAACATAGAAATGCCCTTATATTTCAATATACTTATATAATTATATCAAAATAATTCGAAATATAATTTTGCTAACCATTTCTCTTGTTGATTATTAGTCAGGACATATGGATAAGCGTATCAAAGCTGCTACTGCTAATTGGCTGCCTAATGATATCCATGCTATTCCACTGAGAGTTTGGGACCCAAATGATAACCAGTGGTTCCCTACCAGGGTGACCCTGTTGTTGATCCGCCTTTGCGCATCGAAGGAGCTGCTGGTTCTTCAGCTGAATGAGTTTATGAAGTTCACAACGTTTTGATTTGATGCACTGTTAGGACTGTGTTACCTCAGCCCCAAAGTCGGAGGCTTAGTATTAGTTACTTTATTTATTATTGTATTTTGGTGGATGCTAAAAGGTAGAGCGTATGTCTTTTGCACTATGTTAGCTTTTGTGGTTGCTTCTAAATGATGGAGATATAGCTATAACTCTAGTACTCTGTAATTACATCTTATGTTTCATGTATGAAACGGGCACTAGCTTCCTTTCTTTCCAAATTATATATATTTATATATTATATCGAAAATTAACGGTGCTCTTGGCTGATTGCATTATTGTTTTAAAGAAAAAATTAATAGAAAATAAATAGGCTCACATGCAGTCTGCCAGCTATATTTATTGGAGGGTGTGGAATAAAAATCAACTCATTACGCAAAATCAATGAACTTCAAGGGTTTGATTTAGGGGTGTAAACGGAGCGGATTCGGAGCGGATTCGGAGCGGATAATGCTAATACCAAATCCGTATCCGCCTTTCAATGAGCGGATACGGATACGGATACGGATAGTAAACGGATATCAAAATTTAAAACCATATCCGTCTTAAACGGATACGGATACGGAGCGGATAATTTACGGATACGGATTCAAATACGAATATAGAACAAAATAAACAAAATAAAGAAGTAGTAACAAAAGATAGTGTGGTGTAGTGGTTTGTATCTTGGTTGCTTAAACTTTCACCTCACATGACATGAGTTCAAATCCCCTCGAAGGCAAAATAATTTAAAACCTCACATGATATGGATACGGATACGGATACGGATAGTAAACGGATATCAAAATTTAAAATCATATCCGTATCCGTATCCGCATCTTCTGTGGGTAATTGATAATTATCCGTATCCGTATCCGCGATATCCGTATTCGTTTAAATCCAGATACGGATTATATGCGGATTCGGAGCGGATATCCGCCCGGATCCATATTCGTTTACACCCCTAGTTTGATTTCATCTTTTTATTTAAATAATAACTTGCAACAGAAATTCACAAAACATAATTAAATCAAGAGAACGTGTAGTGAAGTCAAGGCATTTTTTTTTTTTGCTTTTTTTTTATGATACGCGGCCGTCGTGAAGACATTGCATGTGCTTTAAAGGAAGAAAGAAGAAAGAGGCTTTCAAATTCAATCCCACACATCGTATTTGTGTGAGCACCTCGAGACGCTTAATTATAATTATGTCTCTAGAACGTCTATGTTCTAATATTATATATTATATATAGGGCTAGTGAAATATATAAAAGGGTCGTAATATATTAAACAAACAACGATCTCCTCTCCTCCTTTCTGTTGGAATATGAAATATCATGATGCATATGCAACTACAGATAAAGACTACTCGAAACTTTGCCCTTCATCTTCTGATGGGCCTTTATTTCTATTTGGGGTATGTCTTTCTTCTTTGGGTTTTTCTCTTTTTTTCTTGGGCTTCTATTTAACTGAATAAGATGGAATGGACTATACAGCGGGTCTTATTATCTCTTCTTTGTTTTTTTTTCGGCTGTTCTTAAATCAAGATTCGTGTGGCGTTGTTCACGATTGCTTCATTCTTCGGTTTCCATTATAT
>JAJGRW010001252.1:101682-177045 GCA_025461045.1 Carex parvula | reverse complement strand
CACCCTGGTAGGGAACCACTGGTTATCATTTGGGTCCCAAACTCTCAGTGGAATAGCATGGATATCATTAGGCAGCCAATTAGCAGTAGCAGCTTTGATACGCTTATCCATATGTCCTGACTAATAATCAACAAGAGAAATGGTTAGCAAAATTATATTTCGAATTATTTGATATAATTATAAGTATATTGAAATATAAGGGCATTCTATTTTCCATAATGTCCAACTTAATGCACTAAAAATCACAAGGAAAGCAATTTTATTATCTCTATCTAAAGAACCTGCAAAATCAAATATATTAGCACAAGATTTCCAATGAGTGAAGCTATGTTGACTTTGATCCAACCAAAACCAAATTTGTTTAGCTGCAGTACATTTAAGAAATAAATGAGTGGCTATTTCCTTCTTATGACAGAATTGACATGTCAAATCCCTTGTCACCCTCTTTTGTGCAAATTATTTTTAGTCAAGATTCTGTTATGCATAACTAACCACATAAAAATCCTAATTTTAGGGGTATAAGAAGTTCCGACCAAATACTGTATCTATTCTTACTAATGCCTCTGAAATTAAGAATTTGGTATATAGATCTAACAGTAAACATCCCACTTGTCTCCCATCTCCAAGCAATTTTATCTATAAAGTGAGTAAAACTACAAGAACTTATGAGTGCTAGTAATTGTTGCCATTCTACAAGTAAGATATCACTTAATCGTCTTCTAAATCTTAATGCAGAACCTTGTGAATTGATTACAGCTGTAATGGTAATTTGAGGGGTAGCACAAATTTTGTATAGTTGAGAATATTGAGTGGCTAAACTACAGTTTCCAATCCAAAGAGTATGCCAAAAAGATAAAATGGAGTTATGGTCAGGTTTAAAAGTAACACTAACTTTCCCTAATTGTTCTAATTTTATAATTGTTTTCCAAAAGGGAGAATAAGGTAAATTGGGAGTATGTGTTGATAATAGTTATATTGAATCACAGTTTTTCATAATCCTTGATATGTGTTATCATGAAACCTCCACCACCATTTTCAGCAACAACGGAATATTCATGTGATGTAAATCTAGAATACCCATACCTCCATGTTTTTTATCTATACAAGCCTTAGACCAATTAACTAAAGTATATCTTTCTAGATCTGTCAGATTCTTGCCAAAGAAAACCCATTCCTAATAGAATTAATTCTTCTAATTAATGATGGTTTTAGGTGCTCTATACACTGACAGAGTATAAATGGGATAGCTGAAGTTATTGAATTGAGAAGAGTGAGTCTACCACCTGTTGATAAAAGTTGACATTTCCAATTTTGTAACCTACTTTCTATCTTATCTACTAAAAATTGCCAATCATCCATACTTAGTTTTTGATTATGTAAAGGTAATCCTAAATATTTAAATGGAAATACTCCTAGTTTACATTGAAATGTATCTGCAAAAGATGGGCCTTCTGTATGAATAGGATATAATTCAGTGTTGAGTAAATTCATAGTAATTCCCGATATAGCTTCAAAACTTTTGATACCCCACCATGCTGATTCCACATTTTGATGAGTAGCTTCTAAAAATAGAATAGTGTCATCAGCATAATGACAATTAGTGATTGCTCTATCTCCTATACAAGAAGGACCTAATCCTAACAACTTATTAGCTTGCCTACCCTTATGAAATATACACAAGGTATCTGCTGCTAGGATGAATAGGAAAGGTGATAAAGGGTCACATTGTCTAACTCCTCTTTTGTAGTAGATAATTGTATAAAATCGCCATTAAAATTGATGCATATTGTGAACTATATAACCAATCCTTAATCCAAGTTATCCATTTATCCCCAAACCCTTTACTTACTAAAATTTCCAATATGTAGTCCCAATGTATCTTATCGTATGCCTTTTCAAAGTCTAATTTAATAACCACACCAGAATTTGTTGTGATTGACAAGAATGTATAAGCTCCTGACTAAGGATAACATTGTCTAGTATATATCTATGTTTAGTAAAAGCAGATTGACTAACATCTATTATTCTATTCATGATGTGTTCGAATCTTGTGGTAAATATCTTAGAAATAATTTTGAAGCTACAATTTACTAAACTAATAGGTCTATATTTACTTATTAGGACAACATCTTTCTCTTTGGGGATCAAACAAATAACTGATTTATTTATTTTATGTAATTTTGGATATATTGCGAGGTCATATTAATTAATTGGAACCTTAGTAGGGGTGCAAACGGATCGAATACGAATCAGATAGTGGTAAAATTATATTCGTATCCGCTTTTATTTTTGGATACGGATGGATCGGATATTTGATGGATATGTACGGATACGGATTGGATATCGGATCCGTAAATATATACATAAATTTTTCATAATATATATTAAATTATATGGTAGATATCTACCTATTCGGATACGGATAATCAAAATTCAAAACCATATTCGTATCTGTATCCGGATATTCAGATATCAGATATCCATATTTAATTTTCGGATACAGATCCGGATACGGTCGGGATATTAATTATCTGATCCCTTTGCACCCCTAACCCTCAGTCTCCATTCTCTTTCTTGTTATTCCTCTGGATTCTAGTAAAAAAATAAAATTCTGGTAATCTTATTATAGAGATATAAGAGTTCAAATATCTTCATTATGTCTCTACTTTTTATTTTTTAATAATAATTTTTTTAAAACGTATATGTCAAAAATGAAATAATTAAATGTGATCTATATTATTTTTTCTACATACACATAAAAGTTTAACTTTTTTAATTTTGTTTTTATAATCAATAAAAAATGAGCAATGTTCATATGTAAGTGCCCTTCCACGATGAAATGTTTTCAATATATGTATATTATAACAACTTTTTTTATTCTAAAAATAAAAAATTCTTTTATTCTGTCTTTATGAGATTGACTATAATCAATAATCAATAATCAATAAATCATTTTTGTCTTTTATGTGCATTGACTAATTTCAGGACAATACTAGTAATACCTCATAGTCTCCTCAGGCCTTAAACCCAATATTTTATTTAAATAAGAAGCGCTCAACTCCTTGACCCCCCACTTATTATTTCATTAAACCATGAAAGTACTACAGATTTTAGGAAAACAGCACAATCAGAATATAAAAATGTTCAATAAACCAGCTTGGTTTCTTGGAGCAACTTTTAATTTGCATTTTTTTAACTTATGTTATTGTTTAAACCTTATTTAAAGCCAGATTAGCCTTGTCTAAACCTCAAAAGCCATGATTATTTAAGGATGACAGGTCATAATTTGCAATATGATGTGAACAGTAAGAGGGACATTGAAACTATATATATATTATTCACTAGCATTGTTAGACCATTTTAAAATTTCTCATTTCCCATTTTTTAGATGTTTGACATGATGCTTAATTAATTAAATAATATACTTGACTAGGTGAGCTCTCATTTTCTACTCTAATTGAAGTATATATTAAACCAAGATGAATTGATGTACTCATAGAAAGTAGGAGGATATGTATTGCTAGTATACAAAATACAAACCTACAATATATATCAACAGAGAAGTAGTTGGAGAAGATGGATGGAATAGAGGTCTTAATTGCAATTTTATTGCTGTCTTTCATCACTGTTCATGGCAAGGTATTCTTTATGCTTCATTTCTGTTTTTAATTTGTGTTGTTTCTCTTGATTGCAAGACCATTTGGTGATTGTTTGCAATAGTTTGGTTTTGGATGTGCGTGTGTATGAAATTCTTATTACATGCAAGGGCTAGAAAATTATGATAGGGAATGGCGCGCTTGAAAGAAAAATTTACTATAGTGTAACTTTATTTTATAAGAGGGTTAATAAGTATTAATACATAAAAAATAAAAATAAAATTTAATTGACACAATTACAAAATTTCAATTTATAAAAACTTATCCCCTTTTTCACTCGCTTAAATCCACCCCTCATCACATGATCAATTGTTACAATATCTCAACTAAAAATGGATAATGCTCCACACAATTGTTCTACTATGAGATATGAAAAAAGGACAATATATCGGAAACGAAATTTTCCAAAAAAATACAAAGATTAAAAAGTAATAGTTTGTTTTGTGCTTAAAAATAGAAAATTATACTAATAAATAATATTTTGTTAAAAATTATTTTAAGCAAACGAATATACTCAAATAATGTACTTATAATATAATTTTGATATAGTGTCATGTAATATACACATACAAATGAAAACAAGATATTACATATTTAATGAAAGACACATTTATAATGAATATAATACACAAATGATAGAACATCTAATTTAGAATAGACATGATATGAATGGAAAATAAATTAAAAATTACCAATGTTGATAAATTAGATTTATTTTTAATTAATATTCATCGAAACAATTTGTGGATGGAAAACCAAACATAGTTTATGATAGCTTATTGAAAAGTTGATCAGACATTCTCATTAATGGATTTCATTCAAATACTGCGCACATTTTCTATCCAAATCTCCTATTAAATATTGATTTTTTCATTGGAAATTTGGCATAATTAATCACGGTAAAGCCTAACTAAAGAAATTAGATTTTATCAAGATTGATTGATATAGTAGACTCGTTTCATTTAAATCAAAGATGGAAAGAAAACAGAAAGAATAACAGCTGGCCCACAAAAATCAAAATCACGGCCCAAAATGTTTTCTATTTTCTCAGCAGCCCACTTATCACCATCGGGTCCCACTGTCAGACCCTTCTTCTCCATCTATTCATTAACCAAACCAAAATAGCGAATTATTTCAATTCGAGACAGCTGAGTCGTTAACCCCGCACTTAATCCAAACGCACTCTAGTGAAAGAAACTCTGCGATAACCCCAATTACATTCCATCTCGGATGGTGAGTCGGAAGAATCGGTCGATTCAGCCGCTTTTTACGCTTTTCTTCGCCTAGAGAGCCGCCGATTCGACCTGAATCGACCCAGTCAACTCGTACTCGGTCGATTTCCATGCCATGGACTTCCTGTTTATCCAAATCCTCCTATAATGTTAGATCTCCCTCTTGATTCCATTATTCCCTACATCTTCATTATATTGTTAATTTAATTGAAATTGATTGGACAATACTACCAAGAACGTTACTAGTGGAACTCTGATGTTCCAGATTTTATGTATTTAGTACGTATTATTCGCCTATATTTTTATGGCTAAATAAGCTGATTTAACAGATAATTGACCTGAGTCAAAACTCCTCAGCCGTGTCCATAGTTTTTTTCCCCTTATATTTGTTTATTAGTTTTATAGTTGAGTTGCATTTTGCTGATAAATGCCCATATTTATGGAATTTAAAGCATTTGACGGGCTCTGATGCATTTGCGTTCATTGAAAGGGGCCATTAATGGCTTCCTCATTTTTGTTTGGTAGGCCTTCATTGTTTGTTTGGTATCGCCCTAATTGCACCACGGAATCACCTTGGTCATTGCGCCTTTCTATTTCGTATCGAATGAGCCTCAGAGCCTGATTTCTATCTTTATCATTTCTATTGTATGTTGTTTTTTATATTTGTCAATTATATTCATTCTTAAGTCTTAACCAGACCTACATTGTCTCCCTAACTAGCATTGAATAAAGCACAGAATTAAAGCTGTCCAATTCTGCTCTTGGTAATTATTGTAAGCTCATGACTATATATATGGACCATATTTACTTCGGTCAGTGCAAAGCCTAATTAAAATAACATAATATCTTAAATATAGTATGATTCATTAATCCATTCTGATTAAATTAGTGTAATAGAGTGGGTGTAACCTAAATTAGTGTAATCCATCTGCAGGGAATACACTAAACATAAGTGAGGTGCTGCAAGATAACGAGCTCCTAACTTCAGCTAATGGGAGATTTCAGTTGGGTTTCTTCAATGCCACAATTCCAAGATGCAATATCTTGGAATTGGAACACCGACCCTCGTATGACGGTCGTCTGGGTTGCCAATGGGAACCATCCAATCGTCAGTGGCACTGGTGAGCTTAGCCTATCCTTAGATGGAACCCTTTTCCTCCGAGATAGCACAGGCCGAGATATATGGTCTACTGGTAGTCAGCTCAGCAGAGTAGAACCTCAAGCTTGTCTCCTTGATATAGGGCTTCTTGTAATTAATGACACCAAAACAGGGAAACTTTTGTGGCAGAGTTTATACCAACTCTCTGACACCCTATTGCCCTATGTACCACTTGGGTATACCAAGTTGTTGGATTCAATGCTTGAATTTCAACTCACTTCTTGGAACATTACTGGGATTGATCCTTCCTCTGGGCAATATGTTCGGAAATTGGACCCTTCAAGAAGGTATGAATTGGTTGCTTATAGGGGCTCTGATGTAACTTATCGGTCTGGTCCATGGAATGGTACGAGATGGAATGGTTTCCCCAAAATGACACAAGATTTGGTGAGGTTTTTCCTCAATAAATCAGGTGATAATGGAGCGCTTTATTGGTATGAGCCTATAGACTTATTGGTCCCATGGCGTTTTGTCATGAACTCAGATGGTACAACATATCGTTATTTTTGAACGGCAGTGATTGGAAAGAATTTTGGAAAGTTCCAGATGAATCGACCCCTCTATATGCTCTCTGTGGACCATATGGGATTTTTATTGATGGAAATTGTAAATGTTGTGAGGAAAGTTTATTTCATCCCATGAATGAGAAAGATTGGAAAAAACGCATATTTGCTGGAGGTTGCATAAGAAATGATCCTCTAAATGACACACATCCTGGATTTGTTACTCTAACTAATGTGAAACTGCCAGACACAATCAATGCAATTTCTGATGAAAGAAAGAGCAAAAGTGAATGTGCGAGTTGGTGCCAGAAGAATTCTTCTTGCATGGCTTATGCATATATCGGATGGCAAGGATGTCTGGCTTGGTTTGGAGACATCATTGATATGCAAAAATTTCTTAATGCAGGGGATGATTTATATATCCGTGTTGCTTCTAACAGTGGTAAGTGGTTATTTGCAATGATTAAGAACAATTAACCAGCTTGAGAAGTCGATTTATTCTTGATTGATTATTTTGCACTTGTCTTATCAGAGTCCATTTATCGAAAAGCACATCCCATCATCCTGCCTCTCAGTATAGCTGCAGTTCTTGTTCTCTTAGCAGTAGTTATTATTCTGGTATGGAAATTCAGAAGAACTCCACAAAAAAATATGATAATAAGATGGATCACAACAAGATGGCCATTCCGAAGAACTCCACAAACAGGTACTCCACTAACAGTCTAAGAACAATTCTCAGATCAAAGTTCGTTCTCATATCATAATACCTATTGCCTGATCATACTTCACATTGTCTTAAAGTTGTAGGAAACCATCAGCTAATGGCCGAGAAGTTCGATTTTTTGAAATTTTCGACTTGAATACAATAATAGCTGCCACTAGTAATTTTAGTGACATGAGAATCATCGGCAGGGGACAGTTTGGACCAGTATATAAGGTATGATCACGCCTCCCGCGGACAGAGAGTCATATATGTAGTTATAAGGTTATATTAGGTCTGAGTTTATTTGGGATATGTTCTAATAAACTGCTTTTATTAAAGAAAGCCGCCGTTTGCTGTTAGGTTACTTATTTAAAAAAGACAATTAATAATAAGGTAAGAATTGTCATTCAATTTTTTTGTACTTGGTTATGTATTTACTACTACTTATCTTCTTTCTTACAACATTTTTGTTATTCATTGCATTATTTTGACTCTTAAATTAGCTGTCCCAGATTAAGATCACTGGTTATGTGCATTGCTATAGGGAATCCTTGAGAATGGTGAAGAAATAGCAGTTAAAAGAGCTCCAAGAAATGCACATAATGGAAGTGAACAGCTTAACAATGAGCTAAATCTTATTGCAAGGCTCAAGCACAAGCATCTTGTTAAATTGACGGGATATTGCATACAGCAGCAAGAAATAATCCTATGCTTTGAATTTATGCATAATCATAGCCTTGATCAATTGTTGTTTGGTATGTCATACATATTTGTTTTTCTTTTCCGTTTTGAAGTTTAGTCTTGTGAGTCGCTTCAGTATTCCACTAATCTGGTAAAAGAATACTGGCTGATGGAAAAGCTAATAAAATAGTTTAGTTCACTGATGAGGGTACTTTTGTCAATTTGAATCTCGTCATATATAGGAATAATTGAAGTACAATGACTGAGTTTAAGAATGAAAAGAGTTGTTAGAATTGAGTGAGAAGTGTGATATATCAAATAAAAACTGAGGAAAAATGTGAAATCTAAGAAGAGTTGAAGTGTATAGAGGATATTAAGCCTATGTCAGATACTTGAATCACTTTGACATATGCCGTTCATTCATTCTTTATTTTCCACCCAAATCTCTCGATATTGTGCAACCCTTCATGCAATAGATTGATGCGTGCATTACCATAAATGAAATTTCTATTTTTGCTTTGACAGAGAAGTGTGTTTTGTTTAAATAGGCAGTGAACTCATGGAAGAGGTATTAGAACTAAACTGGGAACAGAGATCCAGATTAATACAAGGAATCAGCTCAGGCCTTCTTTACCTACATGAGGATAATGGTGATATAATAATACATCGGGATGTAAAGCCTGCAAATATTCTACTAGACAGAAATATGGTCCCCAAAATCTCAGATTTTGGTATTTCAAGGCTCTTTGAAGAAGATCGCTCCTTTTTTACAACCGACACTTGTGGTGGGACAAGGTTAGTCGATGACTTTCTGGTTACATTTTATTTTGTTTGCAACTTTCTGTACTAGACCAATTAGATACTGTGATGATTTAAAAAATTATTGATTCAAGCTTTCATAGGCACTAATAATATAGATTTAGAAGATTAAAAAAAAGAAATAAATATAGGTTTTAGTCATTAAACATTCTAAAAAAATATTAATAAACTGGTTCCTAAACATTTATTTGTAGCAAACTGGTCCTTGTAATTTTTATAGCAACCAAGTTGGTCTGTTGACTTTAATTTATAAGAAACCGGCCCTTGAACTTTTGAATATGAACTGTAAATTGATTCTCAAACTTCTTTCTGAATAACCAACTTATTGTTAAAAGAACAAGTTATTGTGAGAGAAGTTGCAAGGATCAACATGGGAACAATTAGTAATACTCTTATTGGTATATTTTTCAGACCAGTAAAATTCAAAGGAATTGAGTAGATTAAATGGTATCTGATATGTAACAATACTGACCTCGAGTATTGGTTTAAAACTTCATATTTTCAGAGGTTACATAGCACCAGAACTACAAAGTGGAATGCTGTCAACTAAATCAGATGTGTACAGTTTCGGAATTGTTATTCTTGAAATAATCAGTGGTACAAGAAACACTTCCTTTACATCGGGGCTTGTTAGTCTTGTAAGCTCCTCTCCTTGCTCTCTCTCTCTCTGTCAGTTTTTTTTTTTTTTTTGAAAAACTTGGCAGGGCTACCTAGGTCCCTGCTCCCTCTCTCTTTTTTCTTTTTTTGAAAACCAAGGTCTGTGCTCTCTTTTTCTAAAACCTTGGCAGCGGCTGCCAAGTATCAAGGTCCTTGCTCTCTTTCTCTCTTTCTCTCTCTTTGAAACCTTGGCAGAGGCTTCCAAATTATTCTCGCTCTCTCTTTTGAAACCCTTTAGTCTCTCTGTTCTTTTTTTTTTTTTTGAAAACTTGACAGTGGCAGCAGTTTCTCTCTCTCTTTTTTTGATATGTTGGCAGCAGCCTGCCAATCGAATAATTTGGCTTTAGAAGCCAATCTTCTACTTATAATTTGGCAGCAGCAGCAGCAGTTTCTCTCTCTCTCTCTCTCTCTCTCTCTCTCTCTCACTCACTCACTAACTCACTCAGAGAAATATCAAATTTTTGTTTGTACAACCATTTAGGTACTTCAACACTTAAATGAAGGAAGAATACTAGACTTAAAAGATGCAAGACTAACAGAACCCTGCTCTGATGGAGAAATAAAAAGAAGCATACACATTGCATTACTCTGCCTTCTTGAAGAACCTCATAGGAGGCCTGACATGCGGCAAATCAATCACTGGCTTACATGCCAATCAACCCATCCTCCAACCTTGCCTGTTCAGGCTTCGCATTGGGGCAATATTGTCATTGACCGCTCTACAGAGGTTGACAGCTCGGCCCTCTTGGAAACCTAAATGTTTTGTTAATTGTCATTCTGTATTTGCAATGTACCGCTACTTTGTCAGTGTGTGCTTACAGGAACACGTCTCATCTAGTGTTCATTGAGGTTTCTAATTGACTTCGTGTTGATGTATCATGCTTTGTTCTCTATATTTTTTGTTTCCAAAGTGCAATGTTTTGCTTCATTGTTAGATATTTTTAATTAACTCAAAGCTCATTTCAAGTCATTAAATACGAAAAGTATGATTTTCTCCAAATATTAGTTAGTTTTTGCCCAAAGTATTAATTATAAAAGTGAATTTGAAAGGATTCATAGTTTTTTACGCAAACAAATGCAGTTGTAATGCTTTTACAGGAGGTTACTTGTATGTTGGATGTTTTTACTTAATTTCGTGCTTGTTTTAGGTTAATTAAATAACCAAATTACTATAATCTAATTATTATCACTGCGCAACAATTTATTAGACCGAATTTGAAATTATAGAAACGACAGTGGTGCATTTTCTGAGTCCAGATCCTCTGAAGTAACTCAAATTTTGAGTTTAGATACAGATCGTCTGATCAGAATATGAACCAATCTGTTCCGAGATGAAATGCACGGGCTCCTTTAATATTCATGCCAAAACAGATCTAACGGTCCGAATTCAAAATTTGAGTTTAGTTGATATTAATTCAAAACAGATCTAACGGCGCCAACACGAGTTTGGATTGTCGACATTCTTAAGAAAGTGGTTCCCTCTTATTCAAACAGGGGCAGGGGAATTAGTTTGGAGGACTACTATCAAAGTCATTATCCCATTGTTATTTTTCTTCATATAATTTTTTAATTAATTGCATAATAATTTATTATAGCTGATTTGAAAGAATCAACATCACACAATCAAAGTCTAATGTAGTATCATTGCATACATGTTAGGTGTCTTATTAATATGGAGATCATTTTAAATTATTAAATTGTCAAAATTGACAATTTCATTGAAATATTATTTAATACATGCATAACAATTTATTAGAGCAACTTAGAAAGAATACATCAAACATCTTAATGACATTTAATTATTGTTAGCTATAAATAGTTCATCTTCCAAATGCAAGGGATCAACATACAGTTAGATTAATTCTACAATGTAAATTCATTTCTATTCTTGCATACAAAACAAAGAACGATCTTGAATTGAGCATGAGATTTGAAGGAGAAAGCATATATCTGAGAATTTGAGACTGAATTGCCTAAAAGGAAATTTTCCTCTCACTAAGGATGCACTTCCTATATTTAGCTGTGTTTCTTAATTAAGTCAAGAGGGAATTAAGTCAGAGGAAGAGAGTAAGGGCAAAACAGGTACTTAGAGAAAGTTTTCTATGAGCGCTCAATAATTTAATTTCTGCTCTTAAAATAGCATCACCCTTCATAAAAGGTTCAAAAGGCCAATACAATATGCAAATTTCCATTGGAAATGGAGTTGTACAACTCAGTCATTGTTTCAAAATTACAGAAATACAAAGGTTCATAAATATACTAGGAAATCCATGTTGCTATTTTGAAATGCATTTCACTTCAAGTTAAATAATTCTCCAAGTATTGGAAAATTGGGATGTTACAATGGCATACATCACGTTATAGTGTGAACCTCTACAAAATTGCTAGATAGTTTTAAAGACAAATGACTTATAATTAAAGGCAAGAGAAAAAAGAAAAATCAAAGTCGTCATTCATCAAATATATATAGGGCAACAAATAAAAAGTAAGAAAATGAAAACATTTTAAAAAGAAAAGGCCTCCATATATTATGTGTACTTTTACGGTAGTGTTATTTTTCTATAGGTTCTGTTATTGTGTGTTACTATAAATTATTACTTCATATTTTGCTAATTGTAATATACATTCATATTATATATATATCATGTAAATCCTTGCGAAATCAACGTGCTTTGGTCATTCTTATCCTTTGCAGTGAACAGTAACGCCATTGATTTGCAGCAGATACTAAATTAAAATAGTCTAGATTTTTTGTGGAGGTGAGATATGTTGAATCATTTAAAACAAGTTGGTGTAAATTTTTTGCTTTATTAAGAGCAAGTAACGGACCAATAAATTTACTAGGCTGAATGACAACATAAAGCTCCACAAATGGTAGCACCTCAAAGGATTAAAATTAAATAGCATGTATGTCATGTGAGGGAAGCTTCCTACTTAAGAGTTACCTTTCATTTTTGTCTCGTATAAACTCTTTCTCCTATATTCTCTCTTCCCTTCCTTTGCTACATTTTTTGGTTAATCTCTGGTGATTTCAACCCCTTTTCTCTACCTAGGTCAGAATAGTAAGTCCTCAATTGAATTAAACCTACATTTGATGCAATTCCTTTTATTCAAAATCGGCTTATTTTTCTTATCCTATAATCATCAAAGGTAATTTGTCATAGCATACATATAGATTTAATGGTTCAACCTTAGTTTAGATTCCATTAGGATGTTAATTTTCTTTTCTTTTTTTGTTTGAAAAAAATATTGAACTGTTTTGTTTCTAGTTATGTATATGATCCTGTATTTGGATTCAAAAAATTTATTTAGTCCCTTTTGGAGACAGGAGAGCTTAAGTAAAATAATTGTAGCCGTTTATCAAATGCGCGTGGAACACGTACGTACAGAGTATATAACAACATACTTTTCTGTTCACTCTAGATGGCAAAACTTGGAAGAGAGCAAAGTTTACTTTTTGATCAACTCGAATTGTAGTTCTTCTCGAGCATATTGTAATAAATGTCACTTTCTTAATTAATGTTTTAATTCTCTAACCAACCTTTCATCATGATCAGATCTAGATGGTAACTATGTCTAATCTAACCTCTACTATGGATGTGGATGAGCTGAGCAACTTGCTCTCGAATCTCTCAAATTTTGAATTGTCAAAAGACGGCGAGCTCGTGGAAGAAGAGGCTTCTGATCAAATTGACTCACCATATGATTCAATATTTAGCAATGCTGCTTTTTCACCCCCTGTGTTGTCTTATGAAGAGCGGGGAAACCTTCAACAGCTAACTAATTATGCCGCAGAGAGTCTCAAAAGTCGCAACCCTCTTATGGATGATTGTATTGTGGATGTTATTGCACCTCAACTGGCCTGCTTATTAGCCATGCCTTTGTCGTCAGGTCGATGTAAGACTCTAGTCCAACTGGGATCAATTAGATCTCCATTGGAGCGGTGTAAGAGTGGTGATATTTCTCTTGAACTTTGTGAGGTTATCGGTCATGCAGAAGAGTTCAGGTAATATATATAAATTGTAGCCATTTCTCTGAGTTCGGATTGGGGGAGGGGAATAATAACATGCTTGTGGCATTATTGTATTATTAACTGCATGTATTTGGTGTAATCTAATTGATTACAGCTTTGATCAACAAGGGAGCCAATACCTACAGGAGAAGCTTGAGACAGCAACAGATGAAGAGAAGGACACCATTTTCGAGGAGATTATACCAATTGCTATGAATCTTATAATCGACGTGTTTGGTAACTTCGTGATTCAGAAGGTTATTGATATTTATTTATTTAGTTTTTTTAATTTGTGTATGTTGTGTAAAACCAAACTAAACAAGTATTTGAAATCAATAATTGGATTGGAAACAAAAAGATATATAGGCAGCACAGCAAGATCATGAATCCGGTCCTTGTTTCCGGAATAATAATGTTGCAAGAGCACATAAAAAACATATTAATAGCACCAACGGAAAGCCCAGATAAACATAACGAAAAGAAGACATCTTCGCTATAATTGTACGTTAATTGTAGTCATTTTTCAGGAAAAAAATATTTCATTTATTTCAGAACTCCAAATTGAGAATTATATTGGCATAATTGATGTGTTTACTTAATTTCTTTATATCTTTTATCATATAGTACCTTGACTACGGTAGTCTGGCGCAAATAAGAGAACTTGCTAACATCCTTCTTGGAAATGTAGTTAAACTCGCATTTCACAAACACGGTTGCCATGTGCTTCAAGCGGTACTCATCCTTTTGATCCTTTAATTAATTTCTTAACATGTAAAGAATAAATTTTCCTATGTTTTCAAGCTTGTATTTTTACTGCATGTAAATGCATATATATGTATGATTTTGCCTATATGTAGGCCCTAGAGGTTGTTGGTATGGACAAAAGGGTGAGTATGGCACAAGAGCTAGATGGTCATGTGATTCGATGTTCATGTGATCAACATGGAAACCATGTCATCTCGAAAATAATAGAATGTGTGCCTGAAGAACTGATTGGTTTTCTCATCTCATCTCTATCTAACGAGATAACATTCCTATCCACTCATCCATTTGCTTGCCAAGTCATTCAGGTCACCAATCATTTTCTGTTTCCTTTTTTGTTTTTTCCATTCAATTTGACAAACCTAGCTTGAATAGGAAGTGAAGTCCAATACTAGACTCTAAATTTTTTAAATTCAGACTCTGTTGGAATGCTGTGAAGAAGAAAGTGATCGGCTAGTAATGCTGAGTAATATATTGCAAGACGTGTATACCCTTTCGCATGATCAGTATGGAAATTATGTCATCCAGGTACTTCTTGGAACCCTATATTACAACCTTACTTGACAGTTCTGTTTCTGCTACATAGATACATCATGTACCATGCCAGCTTATAACCAAAAGTGATTAACAGACAAAAGAAAGTATAATTTTTTAATATTGTGGGTTCTGATTTGGCACATAGTATATCCTGGAGAATGGCAAGCCGCAAGAGCGTTCTGCAGTTATTCGAACATTAGCTGGAAAAATAATGGAGATGAGTAAGCATAAATTTGCATCACATGTGATTGAAAAATGTTTGCGTTTTGGTGGACCTCAAGAGCAACACCTTATGGTCGATGAAATTCTGACATTCGCTAGTGGATCCGATACTCTCCAGGTTTATAATTTCTATCTTTGGTTGTTTGATATATGGAATTACAGCCATATTCTTTCTCATGCAGCTTTTTGAGTTATTAATGACTGCCTAGTTTAATATATAATTTTGATTTTATGCTTCCAACCTACAAAAATATATGTAATTTTGATTTTACAGATGATGGTGAATGACCAGTATGGAAATTATTTGGTCCAGACTGCGCTTGAGGTGTCAAATGGTGAGCAGTTCACAAATATGATATCCAGGATAAATAACTATCGAAAGATTGCTAAGAGATTTAATTATGAGCCAAATATTATCTTGATGATTGAGAAGCTTATCCAAAAAGGGGGTGAGTATTCAGCCTTTATTTATTTCTCATTCTATCACACATAAGCACCATTATGTACTTGTCAGTACTCAGTAGTCAGTACCCTGTGATTCTGTAATTAATTAACTATTTTGAACTGGCCAAATGCAAAGAAAATTATATCATTGAAGCTCTTCTGGTAAAACCAAGGGCCTCCCAAGCTTTTTAAAATTCACCTTGAACTTTTTAATTTCTTATTCCAGAGAAGATTTTTAAACTGAGGATCTCGCAAGCTTCCGAAAGAGCATGAAAGACTAATGTAGGATGGCAAGAAGAATAAACTTTAGGTGTTAAAGAAAATGGGTTGCAATTTATCTGAATTGTTTATTTAAGCAATTAAGCGTTTGTTGAATGTTTTTGGAATTTCAGACTGCATGTTAACTAATCAAGTGCAGTGTTATCCATGTTTAAACTTTAAAGTAGGTGTGTGTTAAATGGTACAATTATATATTTGAATTAGAAAATCTTCTAACTTTTGGGAAGAGATCAGATTTGTCCATTCCTCCCAAAACATAAATTTATAAACTAAAGAAAGAAATACGAAAATCAACCAAAATTAATATGTTCAGCAGGTACATAGTTCTTTCTATATTTGCACTGATAAAGTAGATACTAGTAGCCTTGCACATTTTTCAAATATATTTTTCACCTCATAGGTGGGCAAAATGTGATCAAATATCTAGTAGCCTTGCACACGTTGAGACTAGTTTTGTCATCAAATGCAAAGCTATAAGCACGGGGGCAAATCGACTTAAATAAGTGCGAGAAAAGGGTTGGTTTGCACGTGTCAGGGGACCCGTATTGGCCGGTACAACAATACTTGTCAGTTCGTAGAGCCAAGCAGGCACTCATACAGCCCACCACCTTACCATCACTAGACTTGATCTCAAACCGTGACGGGCAACAGACGTTTAAGTCTACTTCACAACCAGCCACACGGCAACCAAGCCCACCACTTATTGGAGACATCGAGACTGGAATGTTGAAACCGTCTACCAAACTCACGTCGTAGTAGCTTAGCGAAGAGTTTTCGGTCCCAAATGTCATCTCTACCTGTTCAACATAAATGGACGACAATATTTAATATTTTCTGTCATGATATTATAGGGCAAAATAGGTACTTTTGTATAGGATAAGTGTCAACCATGTGTAAAATCGGTAAAACAATCTGATATGATAAATTGATAATGCTGCTGCAAAGGTATGAATAACATTAATTTCAGGTGTATATATAGAGAATCATTATTGATTCTAATCTTTATAATAATGTCTAGTGAATCCTGTTAATCTGATGAAATAATAATGATAGTCATGTCAAGTAATTAATCATAATAATAAAACAAGTAATTAATCTATAACTATACCACGGTGGTGGGTGGTGAAACGCCGAGGCCGTTGCAGTGTAGTTGATTGCCACAGTTACCGGTCTGACATGTACCGTTTCCAGACTTGTCAAAGAAACAACCCTGACGGGCCCATACTCGGCCCGACCATCCAAACGGCACCTCAAAGAAAGCCTCCTCCATGGGACCCATATGGAAGCCTCCAAGATTTGGTGCCGGGTGGTCCCCAGTGCCTTGCACACCAGGCCACAAGCTTTGGTTGCAGTGGTTTACTAGTATAACTTGGATTCCACCTAAATTGTAGAATTAATTAGTTTCTTGCAAAATTGAATTTTTCAAATTTCTATGACTATTATGGGGTTCGCTCAAACAAAATATATGGAACTTAATTACCTGAATGAAAAATAACGCACATGCCATGAAAAGCATAATTAAGTTACTGTATCAGAAGGGAGACAATTAAAATGATAAATATATACTTACGTGAGAAAGTCATGGAGAGAAAAAAACAGAGAATTAAGAGATGGTATTCATAATTAGAAGCCATGACTTGCGTTTCCTTGAGTAACTACAACTTGTAACGCACGAGAATAGTTGAATTTGAAAGAGCCCCTTTATAAAAAGAAAAACAATAAATTGTAGGAGAGAGAGAGAGAGAGAGAGAGAAGGGGTGTGAAGTGGGAACGTGACTTTC
Organism: Carex parvula; assembly: GCA_025461045.1. Lineage (NCBI taxonomy): Eukaryota > Viridiplantae > Streptophyta > Magnoliopsida > Poales > Cyperaceae > Carex > Carex parvula. The sequence goes on along the minus strand of JAJGRW010001252.1, from coordinate 159,598 downwards.
TGGGTATAACTGCTGGTTCAGCGGGTCGGTTACTCAGTTATAATCATTCAATTTATAATTTCAATTTATTTTTATTGAAGTGAAGAATTGGACTTTTTATTTTATTGTTGGAAACACTTGAGATTACAAAAAATATATAATTTATTTATCATATCAGCTATTTTAAGAAATTTCAATTAGAATGTTTCCATCCTTGTACAATTTCAATTTTACTGAAGTGACAAAAACTTAATTTTTAAAATTAGCAAAAAGAGTTTAAAAACTACACGGATCGGTTCTCCAATATATAAATGCAGAATCTTTTTATTTTAAAATAAATGTGCCATTATGCTTGATATGTTAGTTGCCTGATTATATATATTGATTAGTAAAAGATTGTACTTAAAAATAAAGAAGAACATGTATTTTAAAGAGTTCTCAAAAAAGAACATTTTTTTTATGTACGACAGTATTAATGTAGAAAAAGAGAGAGAAATTCAGATTAACGGCAATCACTGTATGTAAAAAGACTGTCACTGAATAAACCTAACTAAAATTACATACATAAATATTGGGAAAAGACCCCGGTCCAGTTGATATACCAAAATAAAAAAATTAAGGTGGGGGCAAGCATAGTGACAAATGAATAGTTCAGGTTCGGTTCGGCGGTGTCCAAAATTCGTGATTCGGGTATAATTCAGGTATAATTCAGGAATGATTCGTTACAATAAAGAAGCAAAAAAAATAAAAAAAATTCGCATTATTTTCGCGTTTTTCTCGCGAATAATTCGTGATTCGCGTTTTATTTGCGAAAAAAACGTATTGTACGTTGTTTTTGCGTTTTATTCGGAATTCAGTTTGGAAATGTCACAAAAACGAATAAAACGCAAATTATTCGCGTATATTGTTACTATGAGAGCAAGAAGGATGAAAATATTATGGGCCGGCCCAGTTTCCAGTCTTCAAAAGGCCAGGTTGTGCTATATGTTTTATCCGAAAATCCGAGAGCATTTCTCCAGTTTTTGAATAGTCCCACAAGAATGATAAAACGCAGATGGTGATATCTTGTTTATAAATTTATAATTGTGGCCTTTCAACAAAGTACGATCAAATTTACTTCAACAAAAAAATATTTCCTTAATCATATCCTTAAATTGCAATAGTTGAATGAACACACAAAAAAAGAAGATAAATCCATTGTTTTACTAGCAATGTGTTCATAATTGCCATAATACTATACCATTCAGTAATTAATTGTAATTAAATCTTAGTCACCACAAATATAAGAACAATACATCTCTTTTTGAATATACCACATATAGAAATAAAATATGAATTTTCCTATATATTCTTTTGTTGAACATTATCTACATGTTCAGCGCCATCAAACTTAATTTCCTCTCCATAAAGCAAGAACCAATGCAATGAAGAACTACATTAGAATATTATTATTTATTGTTGGAATCACAGAAACTGGGCTGCACTGTTTAATACCACCTGCATTGTCTAGGGTTTGCAGATGAGTCTTCAAAATCTTTGTACAATTCTCCACATGATCCTGTACATATGCAATTAATGAGCAAAAGATGATCAGGCAACATTTATAATGACACTGTAATATAAAAGAAAAGAATTTTATCAAAGTATAAATTTACCATTTCATCAACATGAATCTTATTAAGCATTGTTATCACACCATCTTTTTCCTCCGTAGCACATTTCAAAGCTGATGTGGCAATGATGGAAGCTTTAAACTTGGTCATCGATGGATCTTCACAGCACCATGCATGGTGTATATATATATATTCATTTTTATGATCATATATAGTTAGCATTTTTAGTAATATTATTATTCTACTAAGATTCTGAAGAAAAATTAGAAACATTAATTGTTATGAGTCAGTTACCTAAAAGGGAGCGGAGGAGAAGACGGGTCACTTTGTCGATCATGGGCCCACTTCTGGTGGGGCCTAACATCAGGTTTGCAAAAGAGAAGGCAGTAACACAAGAGAGGCGCCAATCTAGGGCTTTCAGAATAGTTATTTCCATTTCTTGGATTGTGACTGGCTTGAATGTGTGCTCTAGATGCTCCATCTGATAGAGAAATTAATACAATTGATGCTAGCTAATTCAGTAATGTGGAGTATTATATTGCTGGTAAAATTTTCAGCTGTCTATAATTTATATGACTTATTGGAGGCATTTCCAACTTATAGTCCATCCCCAATAATAAATATTAAAATAAATGAAAGAAACCAAATTAACATATATATCATTCCTAACCTGGAGATCATACAATGAAGGAATACTGGTATCATAAAACTTGCAAGCAAGGGATGCACATGAAATGCTAACCAGCTCCACCATCCAGATCTCCCATTTCTACAATTCACAGAAACAACTACTGTTACCTATCATATGTAAAACCGATCGAGTAACATCGACACAAAAAGAAAAAGATAAATTGATAGGAAAAGGGTTTTTAAATCCAAAAAAGAAAGAAAAATGTTTTAATACTAACTTACCAGGGAAGAGCACAAGGATAAGAACCTGTCAAGGTAGTTGACAGCATTAAAAACCGTTGTCGCGGATACGTGTAGTCTCTTACAAACCTTCATTTTCAATAAAAAAATACATGTATATAACCATCATTATGAGAAATAATAATGAAGTAAATTAGTGCTATTAATACCAGAAAATTAATGATATATTATATTGTTTACTAGTTGTGCATCTCTTCACCTTTTAGCCAGTAATATCATGCATAACTTAAACATATATTAATTAACACCAACACCAGGCAAATCCACAGGCTTATATAGCATTATTATTCAAAAATGGCTAATAAATTGTTAACCTTTAATTAGTGAATAGTTCACCTCTAATGCAACAACCCAACAAATTACATGAAAATTAGTATAGAGTAAGATATTGAATACACAGCATGCATACATCAATTATATACTCTACGGCCTTAGATCTGGCAGCACGTAAATTAGCGGAGGCGTCGAGTTTCATCGAGTACCCATTGCATGGAGTATAATCCTTTTCTCTTCTATGATAATCCATGAACACTTCCTCTCTTTCTACTTCTTGGTCCTGTAAGATTCCATTAGCATTAAGAGAGAAAGAACTGAAGGAGTAATCCCTTTGCGCTTGTTTTGGAGAAGTTGGGCTAGAGAGAAAGAGATCTTCATCACACAACAGCGTTTTATGATCAATATCTTTCATGGATTCTAGACAGAGATATCAGAGAGAGAGACAGAGGGACAGAGAATGAGAACTACAGTATCTATCAGTCTGACATGTTGCAGCTTTTTTAGTAGGGTTTTGTACTTGAGACAAAAAAAAAGTTGGTTATTTTAGTGTGGCCATACAAGAAATGATTTGCTATTACTATTTTAGTGTGGCCATACAACTAGTATCGATATTCATTCCTTATATCTTCAAAAGAATTCATTAGCACACATAAGACAACACCAAGCAGGCCACAGCAGAACCGGAGTAGGGAAGTTATAAAGAAGAATATCTTTTCACGCAAGAGAGTGGTAAGTTAACAAATGGGTTGGTGGAGGCTTTAAATTAAACAGGCGAGGTTTATTTCTCATGCGGTTGGTGGATTGATGAAAATTTTGGGCCTTTTGTTTTTGTGATCTACGAAACAATTAAACATGAATATGCCAATTGCGTGAGCGAGGCACGAGTCGAAACTACAAATCACACACCAGTCAGGGTAGCAGTGATAAGGGATCAAGAATTCAAGATAAGATTTTGTGTGCTGGTACGTACGGACATGGCAACCGCATGATGTTTAAATAAGAGGCTGGTTTCTAGAAGAATAAAATATATTAATCCGCCACATGAACTGTACTCTTTATATTAGTCACAGGGAATCCAGACTGAGAATTTCATATTTCATTTCCGTGCCGTTCATGAGTTGATTTATTGAAAAGTTGCAGAAATATTTAAACCGTTGATTCCAAATCTGACGGTCCATGCGTAGCCAAAAGTTTTCGTTTGTATATAGTCCTTTAATTATTTATTCATAAAACGTGTAACACTAAATAGTACCGTGGAAATTATTATCTATGTACTATGGATTGATATATTTAATTATTTATTTAATTATGTACTGATTTTATTTTATTGATTTATCTATTTAATTAGCATATATACGGACTCACGTTTTGAAATGTTAGTTATATTTTAAATTTTTTAATATATTTACTCAAAAAAATTTGAATATAAATATGAATATGGATTGAACAAAAATATAGATTTGAATACAAATATAGTTCAGATATTAAAAAAAAATTATATCACATATTTTCATAATCAATATCAACATAAAATTTTCATAACAAATAAAAGTTAAAATAATTATATAATGATGATAAAAATAATTACTAATTATTGTCATATTGTTAGTCGAAATATATCAATGAATTAAAAATCTTAATACAGGATGAAACACAAGCAGATATACTGGAATAATTATATCTAAATTTAACTGTTTTTTAGATTTTATATTATACTTTAAAAGTCTAAATCATGCATAATGGTACATCAGCCTCTACATATATTCGGCGTATGATCCGAAATTTTTATTAATACCCTAAAAAATAGCAAATTTACACTTGCATTGAAATTTTTTCAAAAATAACCTAACCGCCTCACGTTTGGGCGGTTTGCTTTTTTTTTTTTTTTTTTTTTTTTACAGATGTATAGCTGACCGCCCCCACAGTGGGGCGGTTGCTATAAAAAAATTTATTTTTTTAGAGATGTTAGTGTGTATAGAATTTGTCAATTTTTTTTTAGAGATGTTTAGTGGGACATTTGTCAATTTTACGTCTCCAATTGGTGCCTGACAGCTGTTCAAGTATTTACATAATCACCGTTGGATCTCTGTTGTATCCAATAACATGTGCCACAATTGAATATTGCGCAGATCCAGGTAATATATAGTTTTGTTAGATTGATCCAAGTTAAATTTGGGTTTATGTATTAGTCGTTGAATTAGAAATTAATTGTGGGGAATTATTTTTTAATTGAAGTATCATTTGATTTTGGATTATTTCTGGTGAAGCAATTTGTTCGAATATCTCTTTTGGATTTGTTTTGTGTGTTGTTCATTGGGAGCTGGTACTTGATGTTTTGAGCTATATTTGCGTAGCTACACTATTTCGCTATCTTTGCTTGTGAAATGTGGCTTGAAAGATATTAAGTTGTGTACAAAAACAATTTCTTGTGGAAACTGTCTATATGTAGTGTAATATTTTATCTAATATTTACAGTACCGTATAGTCTCATCTCAAGTGAGAGCTCTTCTGATGTTGTTAATTAGCTGAGTACTAATGTTTTATCTAATATTTATAGTAGTTTTTTAGTCATACTCTTTATAAAAGTATATATGATGCTCCAGTTTGGTATTCGCCTTATTATGTCTTGATGTCTCCATTATTTATGAGACCTATAAGGCTATAACAAGTTGAGATTACAAATTAGAATGCCTCTTCGAAGTAATCTAATGTGACAGGATCTTGTGGGGCACTGTACATTCCATCTTAACAACACAGAATCCAATCCTTGCAAAGGATCAGACGATCATTATCTGTAATAATCCTCTTAGCTCTTGTCGATCGTTTATAATTTTTTAAATTGATTACATATCATATATACTTATCTATAATAGGTGTCATATAATATATAGATTAGATAGAAATATTAAGATCTCTAAAAAAAACATATTTATAGCAAATTGTTCCACTGTGGAGCGGTTTGGTGAACATCTGTAAAAAAAATAAAAAAATAATAGCAAACTACCTATAACGTGGAGCGCGGTTAGATTATTTTTGAAACTTTTTAATGCAGATAGTAGATTTGTTATTTTTTTTTGGAGGGTATTAATAAAAAATCCGGCGTATGGTTGGGCAAAGGAAAATAATTCTCTATATGTTTTTAATGTATTATGTTATATGACTAAAGGACACGAGTAATTATTAACAAATATTTATGACCAACTGAAAAAATAACATCAAATGACAACAAAACTGATTAAAGAAGTATTATCTCCAAAATGTGTTTTATAATTTACTGGGTAACCGGCGGGTCCCACCCGTGATTTTTATTTTTACCCAAAAAAAAATATTTTAATATAAATAACCACGTTTTTAAAAGATTTTTATTTCTACTCAAACCGCTATGAATATTTGCGGTTTGAATTAAGAATTCAAACCGCTAGGAATATCAGCGGCTTGAATTATTAATTCAAACCGCAAATATTCCTAGCGGCTTGAATTGTTAATTCAAACCTAAAATATAAAATTTCATTTATTATTTTATTAAATGGTAATTTTTCACCGATAGCCCTAGAAATTTATTCACCGATAACCCTAAAGTTATTTTTATTACAAAGAATTATATTATAAAACTTATCAATAATATAAAATTTCATTTATTATTTATTAAGAGGAGGGATCCACTTACAACAATTTGAGTTACAACAAAGTTACAACATTCATTTTTTTCATTTTCAAAGTCCAAATCGTCGATCCAACCGTTCAACATGATCATCTAAATAAATGTACTTGCAGATCAAATTTTATATTTTTTTGAAGTTTTTAACTATTTATTAAGTATTTTACAAAAAATGGCCATACTTAGACCATTGAATTTTGTACCCATCTTAATAAATAGTAAAAAATTCAAAAAAATATAAAATTTGATCTGCAAGTATATTTTATTTAGATGATCATGTTGAACGGTTTGGATCGACGATTTGGACTTTGAAAATGAAAAAAATGAATGTTGTAACTTTGTTGTAACTCAAATTTGTTGTAAGTGGATCCCTCCTCTTTTATTAAATGATAATTTTTCACCGATAACCCTAGAAATTTATTCACCGATAACCCTAAAGTTATTTTTATTACAAAGAATTATATTATAAAAACTTATCAATAATATAAAATTTCATTTATTATTTTATTAAATGGTAATTTTTCACCGAAATTTTATATTATTGATAAGTTTTTATAATATAATTCTTTGTAATAAAAATAACTTTAGGGTTATCGGTGAATAAATTTCTAGGGTTATCGGTGAAATTACCATTTAATAAATAATAAATGAAATTTTATATTATTGATAAGTTTTTATAATATAATTCTTGTAATATAAATAACTTTAGGGTTATCGGTGAATAAATTTCTAGAGTTATCGGTGAAAAATTACCATTTAATAAAATAATAAATGAAATTTTATATTATTGATAAGTTTTATAATATAATTCTTTGTAATAAAAATAACTTTAGGGTTATCGGTGAATAAATTTCTAGAGTTATTGGTGAAAAATTACCATTTAATAAAATAATAAATGAAATTTTATATTATGTTTGAATTAACAATTCAAGGCGCTAGGAATATTTGCGGTTTGAATAGAAATAAAAATCTTTTAAAAACGTGGTTATTTATATTAAAAAAAAAATTTTGGGTAAAAATAAAAATCACGAAGGTCCCACTATTCTAAAGCTTAAGTCAGAGAAACGAAAAAAAAATAGTCAATGACAATTGACAACTTAATTGTTCCGGAAAGGTTCGGCAAGATCAAAAATTTGTGATTCGGATATAATTCAGATATAATTCGGAAATATTTCGGTACAACAAGGAAGCAAAAAAAAAACACCCTAAAAATTTTTTTTTAATTATTTTCGTTTTTTTTCACGTTTTTATCGCGAATAATTCATAACTCGCTTTTTATACACGTTTTATTCACGAATAAAACATATTATATGTTTTTTTTGCATTTTAAATAGAGTTTGGTTCGGTAACATCTAATACGCAATAAAACGTGAATATATCGCGAGTGCTGTCACTATGATGACAACAGGCTCCGCAGGTAGAATAAAGTCACCTAGAGATGGGAAATAAATATGCTGCGATTCCTGCTATTTCAAATCTAACTGTTTATCAGTTTGAGATTTGTGCATAAAAAACAATTTTTATTGAAATTCGTGTATTCTAAAAATTGAAAAGTTGGATTTGAAATAGCAGGTTCTCTACAATTCTTTGAAATAGCAGGTTCCTTGCAATTCTTTGAAATCGCCGCAGATTTATTTCCTCTAGAGATGTGACTTAAGTCAGAGAGTCAGACTATGCCATCTTAATCGACCTAACTATTCTACGTTAGCAGTTCAAATGGAAGGAACTTAAAACATGGTTCGCAACATAAGAATCAGAATCAAATTGGAATCGAGTTAATCGATCATAATCAGCTGAATCGGATTAGAAACTCGGATTTTTTTTAACAAATGCTTGTTTTGTACTTAAAAATAGAAAAAAAATTGAGAAAAATAATAGTTTATCTTATAAAAAATAATTTTAAGACAAAAAATTATATTTGAATAATCCACTTAAATTGTGACTGTACAGATTAAAAAAAATGTAGTCTCCTAAATTTTCAGATAAACAAATAAATTGTGATTGTACAGATAAAAAAAATAAAACATTATCTATGAAATTTCAATTTATACAATTTATTAGATTTAAAGACAAAATTTCTATTATTAATTAAAAAAGTATTAAGAGTAGAAAGGCTGAAGAACTCAGTTTTCGCTAGAGAGAGGAAACATAACTATTATTACATTTACACCACACAGAAGAACACACAACTATTGCTACAGAGTATCCGTCTCTATAAAAGAAAAGCGGTCATTTACCAAGTCCGGAGTCCGGAGCTCACTTACCAAGTCCCACAGGGGGACCGTAAACCAAGAAGAGACTTTTATATACTAGGAACATATTAGTAATTTACTTTGTAGTTCTAAGTACATCTTTAATATTATTAGAGTTTCTAATTTAATAATGTGACAGCTGGTCAAATAATTTACTTATTTCTCATTTAATTTCTTGCTGATGTAACTTAATAGAAAACATAATATAGATTGCTCCAAGTAATAATACTCTAAAATAATATCTAAAGTTATATAAATCCTCACATCTTTGAAATTAATTTTAGAATTTCTTAATAAGAAACTTTCCAGCATAGTTTCTAAATGAGAAACTCTCACATTTTTGAAACTGAATTAGAAACTGTCATCTCAGATTAAAAACTCTAATAATATCAGGATGTAGATGTTCTTAGAAATTAGTCCGTTTCGACCGAATTTTTTTCCGAGCCAGAAATAAAACTGATAAATAATCTCTTTCTTAATAGCTGATGTTTTCAAGCTTTAATTCTTTTTTTTTTGAAGTATTCAAATTTTTACTTAGCAGTCATCCTTGTGGCCCCTTTATTTTACTTAGCCGGTCTATTAACAGTGTTTTCCATATCACTGTTTTTTGTAACTAAACACTTTTGAGTTTCAATATATGAAACTGGTGGAATTATCCCACTTTTGTCAAAAAAAAAAGAAGTATTCAAATTTTAATTGATATGTTAACCATGAAAATTGAACCAGCATCTTTTAATTAATTTGCATATGTTTTTCCTTTCTTCTGAAAATTAGTAAAATATTATTTCAACTAAAGTTATTCTTGGTTTTTAACAGAATGGTTATTGATACTCAGTGGCCGGCAACATAATCATCACTCCAGAATTCATCGATATTAATGTCTGGTAGAGTTTTTGTCCAAAGAGCTTTGAACAAAATCTCATTCAAAGTCAGTTGTAAACCGTCTGATCTGTGTTAAACTTTCAGCTTCTTCGTGTCGAACCACTTGAAGTTAATCGTGTTGCCATTTGATTTTCTGTGTAGAACCGAACCCATCATTTTAATTTACAAGCCTCCATAAAAATTGAAATTGAGGAGTTTATACAATTGGGCACATCTCGTTCATTCAATTCATTTGCATGACGAGTCCTCGAAGGATCTTCATGACACCAGATGAACAGCTGGGATTTATTCAAACGCCAACTTATTTGAAATCAGAGAGAATAAATGTGTTCAGTCCACTATATAATCCAACAAATTAAGATGGCGATCGGTGTCAAACTAACAAAGATCCTGCTAATAGTACCCATTGCTATAGCCTGGAGCATTTAAATCGTAAACATAAAAACAATACGAAAAAATTCCCACGCGACTGCCATAACTTGTCCAATTTATTGGGCCATGAATTGTATTTGTTCAGTCGTTGGGCCTGAAAATGGGTTGGAAAGTATCATCGTTTTTAAAAAAATTGGCAAATTGGAATACAAGCTCGAAGCAATATATATATATATATATATATATAGAGTAGAACTAGGGTGCTCCTAAGCTCACCAAGCCCTTCCGTGAGCGCGACTCTAAAACCTATCAAATTGACTTCAAACGACATTTTCAAACAGTTAGATGTTCAATCTATATTAAAATGTGCTTGGAGACCAAATTTTATATTTTTTGGAATTTTTTTACTATTTATTAAGATGGTTTGAAAATCGCTGTTTTCCAATGGTGCAGAATTTTAATAAAAACAGCGATTTTCAAACCATCTTAATAAATAGTAAAAAAATTTCAAAAAATGTAAAATTTGGTCTCCAAGCACATTTTAATATAGATTGAACATCTAACGGTTTGAAAATGTCGTTTGAAGTCAATTTGATAGGTTTTAGAGTCGCGCTCACGAAGGGCTTGGTGAGCTTAGGAGCACCCTAGTTCTACTCTATATATATATATGAAAAGTTGAAAACTAGTAATTAAATTAATCCGAGATGTTGGTAGAGTAAAGAGGGATTCATCAATGTATGATGAAATTCACATAACAAGAAAACAAGGAGGATGATATCTCTTTCTAATTTGCTCTGCACCACCAGCGAGATTGTTGCATGCTGCAAGTAGGGTGGAAAAAACGTGCCGTGCCGTGCCGTGATTAACACGCCGTAACTTTAGTCTCGTGCCGTGTCGTGCCGTGACTAAGTTAATTTTTCACGTGCAGTGCTGTGTCGTGACCGAAATGTCAATGAGTGGTCATGGCACGCGAATGGTTACGCCACGTGAGTCACGCCGTGTCTAAACATGCCGTGACCAAACGTCACTTGCGTGACTCGCGTGACCATTTTATCAGAATTTAAGTTAGTTTATTCAAGATTCATCACTTGATCAAGATCTAACTGTCCTAACACGTGATTTACCACGTGCCGTGCCGTGACTAGATCTTTCACGTGACGTGTCGTACCGTACCAAGTTTTTAAAAAATAGTCACAGCACGGGACACACGAGTCACGGCATGTAACGACACGCATACCGTGCCGTTCCGTGACGGAGCCGACTCCGCCGTGCTATTTTTCCAACTCTAGCTGCAAGGCATATGGACCTTTTTTGAATAAACAAATAAAATTATTGATATTTTCTGGAAAAAAAAATGACAACATTTTAACAGGATTTACTCGTTTTTATTATAAGATATAGGTCTCCAAGATGACTTTCCACTTATTTTTATTATGGTTTTGTGTTTTCAGTGTGACCTGATGTGGCCTCATGTATTATGAATTTCTCTGTTGAGTTCAGACAAAGATCTAGTTGGGGAAATGTTTAAAACCTTATAACATCTCGAGGAGATCAAGGGATGGATAAATCATGGGTGAAAATGTGATAGGGCTAGAGATCTTTTTACGATAATTTTCCGCAGAAATCCAAAGCCATGCAATTTTTCAATAACTAAGCCCAATCTTGGATTTATATATATATATATACTTTTTGACAATTAAAAAACATGCAATAGATAAACTTTAATTTTGAGTATTTTTTAACAATGAAGAACACTAATTAATTCCTTTGATGAGAGCGAGGCGAACCATGAAGACTGCAAAGATAATATAGACAAACTGATATTGGATATTTAATTATTTATACTTTTGAATAAGCATTACGGGTAAGGCTAATTAATATATACTTAATAAATAACTGTATTGTATAAGTAAAATTAATTTTAGACAGAACACGAATATAGAAATGGAAGCGACTAATTGTATTCAGTGACTTGTATCCGTTTTTTACTCAAACCAATTGTCATTTGACTAGTGCAAATACTGTAAAACTCAATAATATTTCATATTGTATATCTCAATAGCAAATTATATATAATAGGTAATTCAAAATTCTAACAACCAACGACTCTTGAAAGTGGTCCCGAGTTACTTGTTAACCGTTTACAACTTGCACAACTTGTCAAACTACCTGTACTTTCACCGGGGTCACTTGTTGTACTTTCATGAGACAACTTATAGAAGTTTTCAAAACGGGACCACTTTTAAAACTTGTAGTTCTTTCGAAATAATCCCTGAAATAATGCAAAATTAATTTTTTCAAAATTAAAATTTTGAAATTTTTTTTGAAATTTTTTTGAAATTTTTTTTCAAAATTATATTTTTTTCAAATATTAATATTTATATATCTATCTATATCATGTAAAATAACACTATGGATACTGTAAAACAAATATATGTATACTGTAAAACAGAAAATGGATATTGCAAAGTGAAATAAAACATGAATACCGTAAAACTAATAGATGCAAACTACGAAACAAACAAATGCAAATTATAAAACATGAATACGGTAAAACTAACAGATGCAAACAATAAACTAACAGATACAAACTATAAAACATGAATACTATAAAATACATTGTTCAACAAACATAACTGTTCACAAACATAAATTGTCACTAGTCAAAAACACATTGTTCAACAAAACACAACTATTCAAAAACACTAGCATACACAAACAATAATATTCAATACACAAATATACCTATTCAACAAAAACATATATTCAACACACAAATATTACAATAGATAGAATTACAGATCTTTTGAAAATTTGTTACTACTTCATAACTATATTTTTGTTCAACAAAAATATAAATGTCTTCCAACAAACATAACATTACTTACAAATTAAAACAAAAATATTGTTCACCAAACATAATGTTTCTAACCAATTACATCATTCACAAATAAAAAAATACATAAACATATTGTTTCATCACTAGAATAAAAATGTTGTTACTTAAGAACTCTCTGATGCACATTATAAGAATGAGTCAAAAGCCTCCTCACTAGAACAAGACATTCATTTGATATATACACGGATGCTTAATAGGTGTCTCATATTGCAATAGTTGCAGTACTAACTCAACAATCTACATAAATCAATCCACATATGTGAAATAAAAAAAAAAAAAAAAACCATTGCTTAGATCCTATAAACCATTGCATATATCTTGTAAAACTATTGCATAGATCGGACAACGGAGAAGGAGGAAAAGTGGCACGGTAAAGGATGAGGAGTCTTTGTACGGAGACAGAGGAGGATCGGAGCATCATCACCATGGATTCTTAATCGATCAACAGATCAAGGCGAGAGAGAGAGATGATCCGTCGGAGAGGAGGCCGCCAAAGAAGAGGTCGGAGGAGAGAAACACTCTCAATAAGAGAGATCGATTGTCTAATCCGACGGAAAGAACAGAGGAGAGGAGAGGGAGAGATCGGAAGTTTATTGGGAAACTTCTTATAAAAGAAGGTTGGAGGAATCGAATAAAATTCATTAGAAGTGGGCCAACTTTGTTATGGATAAAAACTGGATACAAGAGATTGGGTATAGAAACCTTCTCTATAGAAATAGCTAGAGATGAGTCACGCTCGTTCCAGATCCTAATTTTATGTTACATGCGGGAGAACATGTGGCTTCTTCTCCAACACTCGAATTGTTTGATATATTCTGCCACATATATTTAAAAATGGCGAGCGCAATAGAAGATCCTTCATATCCAGCTTTTCCGTCCTTAAACACACATGGCTACACAGTAATGAACATAGAAATCCTCCCCAACATTATTCGTAATATCGCAATATACACATCAAGCATAAAGCATAATGAAGGAATTAAAAAGAGATCGATTTGACTAATACATCGTAATTTGGTCACATCATATCACAATACGTGATATTTTTTTTTTTTATTTAACAAAATGCTGTAACATGACATGACTAAAATAATAATGTATAATTACATCACACAAACAATTATATTTAATTATTTTTTCGGTTATAAGTTAGTTCATAAAAAATAAAAAATACTAAAAAATTATAAATTGTTGAAAAATAAATTAAAATAAAAAATATTGAAAAAATTAGTAACGTAGCGTGTCATTTTCGATCGAAGGAAACATATCATGTGAATAGACACGTCACGAGACACGGAACCCACCTCACGTGACCAACATGGGGAACGTGATGTACCCGTGCCCATGACATAACGGAATTGATAACAGCATAACTAATTTTCTTCACTAATTAAATATTATATTATATCTTAGTATAAAAATAATATGAATACTTATCTCCTGCATGGAAAATGCGTCTCATAATTTTGTTTCCGATATTAAAACCCTTGGCCGGTTTATTTCTTCTTTAATTTTGTGGGACTAACACAGCATGTCAGGCAGCATTTAGTATGGAGTAAGGCAGTAAGCATCGCTATCAGAAATTCTAAGCAGTTTAAAATTTACCTACCCAGCCCACTCACTAGTTATCACAAATTAATTTCCCATTAAAAAATTGCAATTAGTTTTCAAACAATTTCTAGAACCCAACTTGTCAATTCATCCAAATGGGCAATCTGCCTAACTTAGTTGTCAATTTCTTATTAAGATTTTGATTTATTTTATTCAATTGCCTTTAATTTGTAGGTCAACAAACAGTAGCTTAGTCACAGACAATGCCAATGCTAATCACCACCTAAGTGGAATGTGGGTTTGTTGTGGTGCTTTCTGTGTAACCATTCATGGTGTTTATTACTAAATGCCACATGGATTGGAATACAACTTTCAGATATAAATAGTCTTGAATACGGATACGAACCGGTATTAAATGAAGATAGGAATATAACCATAAAATTTTAAATTTTAAAAAACTGCTCTATTGCAGTATCAGATAAAATTTAGGTAATTAATATTGCATTTATTTGGTGATATTTTGTTTTCCTATAAATATATACGCTTTTATTTAGTACAAATATCTATAATCTCACATTGTACCTATAATCTACATAGTACAAATATCATTCTTATGAAAGGAAAAAAAAAAATTAGTCATATATCTGTTACCATTAATGGGATAACTTAAACATTTCTACCATATGAATTTATGAATCTTGATACATTACAAAATACTATTCAAATTGTGAGAATTTTAAAATACATTCGACGCATAAGCTCCAAGAACATATCTATAAACTTCTTCTTTTTATATGATTTAAATGTAAAGCCAATTATCAAATATTCAATTATTAGCAAATTATATAGAGTGAGGCTATATATGGTACTATGCATAGCACGGATTTATCCATACTACATATAAATATTTTTATTTTTAAAATTCTAACAGTTGATATGAATTATTGAACATGATTTCTATATGAATATATACTTGTGGACTAAATTTTATATTTTTTAAGATAGGTAGAAAATCACTATTTTTTATATCTATTTAAATAAAATCTTGTAAAATTTGTAGTAAAAATAAAATGCTGCAATTTGCTAAATAAAATAGTAATGATTACTCCATGATCTAAGAATGTGATGTCATTTTCATGCACTACCTATATATATATAGTTATTGCTCTAGTAACAAGCTTTACCATATAAAAAATGTTTGTCACTGCATCTAGCTAGGCGTATCTTGCATGAAAAAAATGTTGGTTGCTTTTGATTTCGTGATTTTATCAATTATATACTCCTTAGGCTTGCCAGACCTAAGTTGTATGGCATTTTTTTCATGATAAATTCGGAAGTATCAATCAAGAGGATTGTGAGTGCTCAATGAGAAAGTTAATGCTCTCCAAAATATCTAGGAGTAAAATCATATTCGTATATTTTTTTCTGGATACGGATCGGATATTAAACGGATAAATACGGATACGGATTGATTATGGAATATCTGTAGATATGTACATAAATATTTTCATAATATATTAAAATAAATAATATATATCTACTATTCAGATACAGATAATCGGATATTCATATATTAGATATTCATATCTAATATTCGAAAACGAATTCGGATTCAGTCGGATAATATCCGACCCATTTTCACCCCTAAAAATATCACAAACTTTTATTATTTTATTTAGAGTAAAATTAGGGTATCAATTATAATTTTAATGCATTCATTTTTTAAACACTTTTTTACTGCTTGACTCTATACAAAATTATTTAAAATTTTAAAATTTTTGCATGTAGACACATCACTCGTTAGGTAGATGGACTTCAACGGTTCGAATTCGTCGTTTGAAGCAAATTCAATAGATTTTTAGAGTTGAGTTCACAAAGGAGCTTAGTGAACATAAGAACACCCTAGTTCTATTTCAAAATTGGCGATTCAAATTATGAATTGGAACTATTAATCTTGTTTATTTTTACGAGAAAAAAATGCATCCATATTAACTTTTATGATTTTAAATTTAATTAATCATAGTCAACTAAATTTGTTACTTTTTTTAACTTCTTCATCTAGTATAAACTCCAAGAATCATAAAATTTACATTGAAGCATCCTTCATAAGAAAAGAAATGAATCAATATCAACAATTTAAATTTAATATTTAAATTATATTTTTTTAAACATAAATAAATAATAAATTTGTGGCATCTTGTAGTACCAAAAAATTTAATATCCACTTCTGATGTCGTTTAGACGGATTTTTATTTATATATAGTAACAAATTTATCCAATGCATTAGTTCAAATTAGACAGTCAATATTAATAAAATACTGAAAGTGTTGTTTTAACTTTCAGATATATATTTATTTTGATTCTTTTATTCCGTAAAATATGTTAACCCAAAATAACAATAAAAGTCAATATTAATAAAATACTGAAAGTGTTGTTTTAACTTTCAGATATATATTTATTTTGATTCTTTTATTCCGTAAAATATGTTAACCCAAAATAACAATAAAAGTATTTACATTCTAGCAACTCATAACTATTAACTAATTTTTAGAATTAAGATCTCTAAAGTTTCTAACTCTAATATCTCTGAAATTAATTTTAGAACTTCTATTAAGCTACGTCATTAACAAATTAAAAAGATGAATAATTTGAGCCAATCATTTGACCAACATGGAGTTTATAAACAGTTTCTTAATAAGAGCATCTACATCCCAGCAACTCAAATGAGTTTCTAAATAACTGTTAACCATTTTTTAGAAATTAAGATCTCTAAAATTTCTAACTCTTACATTTCTGAAATTAATTTTAGAATTTCTATTAAGTCACGTCAGCAACAAATTGTAAAGAATAAATAATTTGAGCCAATGATTTAATCAGCATGGAGTTTATTAACAAGAAATTTTACTGCATAGTTTCTAAATTAGAAACTCTCCCACATCTCTGAAACTGGATTATAAACTGCCACATCAGATTAGAAACTCTAATAGTACAAGAGATTTTCATAATCTTGACGATCTTCACGATCTTCATAAAAAATCCATTAATAAACTCCATGTTCAATATTTATATTATAATCTTGACGATCTTCATAAAAAAATCCATGTTCAATATTTATATTATAATCTTGACGATCTTAATAAACTCCATGTTCAATATTTATAATAAACTTCATAAAAAAATCCATTAATAATTTTATAATCTTGACGATCTTCATAAAAAAAAATTATAACTTTAAATTTAATATTTATATTATCCATAAGCATCTACATTCCAGCAACTCAAATGAGTTTCTAAATAACTGTTAATTACTTTTTAGAAATTAAGGTCTCTAAAGTTTCAAACTTTCACATTCTTGAAATTAATTTTAGAGTTTCCATTAAGCCACGTCAGCAACAAATTAAAAAGGAGAAATAATTTGAGACAATCGTTTGGCCAATATGGAGTTTATAAACAGTTTCTTAATAAGAAATTTTAATGCATAGTTTCTAAATAAGAAACTCTCCCACATCCCTGAAACTGGATTAAAAACTGCCACATCAGATTAGAAACTCTAATAATATCATGTAGATGCTCTAGGAAATTTTACTGTATAGTTTCTAAATAAGAAACTCTCTCACATCTCTAAAACTGAATTAGAAACTACCACATCAGCTTAAAAACTCTAATAATATCAGAAATGTATGCTCTAAAAATAAAGACTGGAAATTGCTGCCACAGAGAATCCCAACGTTTAGACTTTGGTTCCCGGGTCAATATCAATTGTCACTTTTTATTATAAATGAAGAAAGAAAGGAGAAAAATTGCCACTTTAGACCAATAGGACTGGAAAAGTTGGACCGGTTAAGTGATGTAGAATAAAACATGTGAATGTAAAAACATGTAACAACACAAAAAAAATAGGGTAATAATATTTTCCCCCATTTATCCATCTCCCATTTCATCCCCCAACTAACTAACTTCTTTTTCTAACTATAATTCAAATTTTAACTATCTAGTGGAACCTACAAATTAATTATCCAATTTTCTCCCTTTATTTCTTTCCTCTCTCTCCCTCTCTCTCCCACCTCCACCCCACCTGCCTCTCCCACCTCTCCGCCTCCGCCTCCGCCCGCCTCTCCCACCTCTCCTTCTCCGCCTCCGCCTCCCTCTGCCACCTCCGCCTCCACCGGGTTAGATCCATCACTGTCGACCGCCGAATCAGATCTATCGTCTCTATGTTCTCCTCATGCAGTAGCAAGTTATTTGCAAAGAACAAAGCTTCATTAATGGTGAATTAGTGAAGTGCGTACTAAGTAATAAGAAATGACAGAAAAACAAATTTTGAAAAAATTAGAGGTGTATGAATGAATACTTAATGTTTTAGAGATGAATACTTCAACGTTTATGGATGAATACTTAATATCTTAGGTATAAATACTTGTGTTTGTAATACTCTTGGTACATTACCTATTTACATTTACACGACGATGATGAATACTTGCTCGATGAGAGATGAATACTTGTGACGAGATATGAATACTTGTGCAACGGACAACTCGAAAGTATGTCATCATGGATCTCATTTGAAAGAGAAAATTGTGTAGAAGATATTCGTGGTTTTAGATTTGCAAAATTCCTCACAGATCGTCAGAAATATTGGTTAGATTGAACGGAGAAAAAAAAACTCATTTCTAAAAATGTGTAAAAGATGAGTGATTGATATGTCCAAATATGTTTCTATTGCAAAGATGAATACATTTATATAGATGGATGAATGCTTGTTGTGTTACAGATGAATACTTTTTTTGCAAATTTCTAAAATGAGCTGAAGGTTATGTGGTCCCCCACTTAATTAATGCGCTGACGGTTATGCCCCACTTAATAACGCGTTTTTTTTTTTGTCGGTTGTGTGGTCCCTCACTTAATAACGCGTAATGAATGTTGTAATGTATCATAATATGCAACTATTGCAAAGGTGAATACCTGCGTATAGCTGGATGAATACTTGTTGTGTCACAGATGAATACTTTACCGCCAATTCATAAAATGAGCTGACGGTTATGCGGTCCCCCCACTTAATAACGCGTTTTCTTTGTTTTTAACAAGTTTTCTTTTGTTTTTAGCGGAGACAGTTGTGGTCCCCTCTCTATTTTATGTCTTATCCGAAGTCGGAGATGAAACGGGGGATTGTTTACGGGGGAGAGCTAGGCGGACCCAAAAAGATATCTTCTGGTAGACAGGAACAATAGACTGCGTAAATAAGTTCAACGTTACCGGTCAAGCTTGCTTACCCATTTCAATACCAACAATTATTTCTAACTACAGTCCGAACTAACTAACACCGGCTCAACTTTTGCACAAAGACCCCTCTATATTTGCCTAATTGTTTACATATATAATGTGTGGTCACTATAATTTGAACTCAAGTCCCCAAAACCACAAAATAAAATTCTATATACATTTATGGAGTGTTGAATTATATACAAACTTTAAAAAAAAAAAAAATTCAGTTAAGTTTCTGTACATGGGTATATATGCAATAACTGAATACTTGTTGGGGTGGGATTGCATTAAAATGCAAATTGTAGTGGGACATGGAATTAGTAACTATACCCATCAAGGTATGAAATGAAACAGATCATAAATAAAACATTTAATTGTTGCACTTTCTTTTCATTCCATCAACATTCATTTTTTACAAGTTACAAACCAACCAGAAACCATTTTTGGAGCCATGAAGAAATGGCCTCCTCTTCTCCTAACCTTCTTCTCTCTCTTCTCTATCTCTACATGTAGAGACACCTTAACCATCAATTCATCTCTCACTAGTAATGAAACCTTAGTTTCATCCGGCGGAGTCTTTACTCTTGGCTTCTTCCCCACCGGCAGTAACCAATACTTAGGCATATGGTATACAGAGATGGTGCAACAAACAATCGTTTGGGTTGCGAACCGAGACAACCCGATACCCGACTCCACCGGGGTTCTTTTCCTCAGCTCTACCGGATCGAATTTACAGCTCCAAATAACAAGCTCCAATAAGGTTCTCTGGTCTACAAGTATTTCATCTAATTTGGTAAATCCTGTTGCACAATTACTAGATGCTGGAAATTTTGTTTTGAAGGAGAATAACACAAACAACATTGTGTGGCAAAGTTTCGACCACCCGACTGATACGGTTTTGCCGGGTTTAAAAATTGGATTCGTATCCGGTCAATATAGAAATCTTGTTAGTTGGTCTGGCTCGGATGATCCTTCGTCTAGCAATTATACATTTAAAGTGGATCTATCCGGTTTCCCTGAATTCTTCCTTTGGAACGGGTTGCAACGGGTCTACCGAAATGGGCCCTGGAATGGGGTTCAATTTAGTGGTGAACCCGAAATGGATTCTGGCAGCACATTTACATTTGAATATGTATCAGACCAAAATGAAACATACTACACGTATTATGTCAACGATTCATCGATCATGTCACGACTTGTGTTGAACCAGTCTTCTATCCAACGGTATGTTTCCTCGGGTTCGAGTTGGTCCCTGTATTGGACAATTCCAAGGGATCAATGTGACAGTTATGATCAATGTGGGCCATATGCGCTGTGTAGTACAAATACTTCAAATATACCGGATTGTGACTGCTTGACTGGGTTTGTGCCCAAATCTGAGAAAGACTGGGACCTACGAGACACATCAGCCGGGTGCATCAGAAGGGTCGGGTTGAATTGTACTGGTGACGGGTTCATAACCATTAGTAATACAAAGTTGCCCGATACAACAAATGCAACGGTGGATACTACAATTGGACTAGAGGAGTGTAGAAATAGGTGTTTGATGAATTGCTCCTGCACTGGTTATGCGAATTCTAATATATTAAATGGGGGCAGTGGTTGTGTGATCTGGGCAGGTCAGTTGGCTGATCTAAGGCAATTTAGTTCGGGCGGTCAGGATTTCTATTACCGGGTTGCCGGTTCTGAAGTTCCAGGTACTATTTATTTTTCCTTGATATTTCAGATTTGTTTATTGGAAAGGTTATTGGCTTAAATTGTAGACCTATCCCCTAAAAGAGCCCACTCAACCCAAAGTTAAAAGAGTATATTAGATTGACAAAAGCAACCAGTAGATTGCTGTGTACCAGTACCTGTCATCACTAGAGGAGGATGCTATTTGAATTTTATAAATTCTGAGGAGAAAAATATTTTGATTATTTTCTGTGTATTTTTACAAGGTTCCCTAAGTGCTATTTATATTACAAAGGCTCTTATAGCCGTTTATTATACCGTTGGTATAATTTATGTTTTTGGTATGCTTTGGTACCTGTGTACCAATGTACCGTTTGTTATATTCCTAATTATAGTAAAGTAGGAAAGTACATAATCTTTAACACTTGATAAAATCCTAGTCCTTTGATCTATGATGAGTAAATCTGAGATCTTCTATTATATTTCAACAAAAGTAATCAATTTTGTTGCTTCCTTGCTAAACAATTGAATTTTGTTCCTTTTTTTCATTTTCTTGTGGAGACAGTTACAAGCAGTACCAGTACCGGAACAAAGAAGAAGAAGAATAGTTCTGCCATGATTGCGCTAACTGTAGTGTTGGGTTTAATAATTTTGGCCTCTGTTGCGTACCTTATTCGACGAAAGTTGAGGAAAAATCATGGTAAGTAATTAAGTATCCAACGGTTTTAATTCGACGAAAGCTATCTCAGATTTTTACAGACTGATGGGCTCAAAATGAACATAAAGATCTATAAATGGATAAATGACCGACTAAGATAAGGTTACTTCAATTCAGTACTACCACTGCCCACTAGCTTAAAAATACTGTCGTGCCGATCAGGGTTAACATGTACCCACACAAAATATGCCAAAGTAAAATGATGGTTTCTTGGGTCATTGGTCTCACTGGTACAAGGCACACATCGCCTGTAATGTACTGGTACATGGACTGATTGAGAGATATCAATATTTTATTCCTCCATAGTTTATATTGCTCGTTTTGTTTTCTTTTCTGACACTGTTGAAATGTCTCTCCAGAACTAAAAACTTTGTTATTTCTTTAATTCAGCAAACGTGTCTTATTTGCAAAGACAAAGACAGATTTCATTTGACTCAGTCCGGCCACTGGCACCGGCGCGGGATAAAGGTTTAGAAGAGGGATCTAGTACTGATCATGGACATGATTCAAGTCTCCCACTATTTCATTCAAGTGTTATAGCTGCTGCTACAAATAATTTTGCTCTGGCAAATAAACTCGGGGAAGGTGGATTTGGCACAGTTTTCAAGGTATTGTCAAACAAAGTATTTTCATGAAAACCAACAAAAATTTAATGTTTATAATCAAAGGTCCTTTGTTGTAAATTAAACCATCTATTCTTGAAAAACTATGATTCTTGGTAGTGTATAATACGAACTTTTTTTGTAATATTTCCCTGAAAAAAGGATGGTTTTTTTTAATGGTGGAACTGGTATTGTACCAATTATTGTCAATTTTTTTTTAATAAATAAAAATAAAAGGGGCTTTCTAGCAATTTGTCCTCATAAATTATATATTTGCTAAAACAGGGGGAGTTGGAAGGAGGAGAAATAGTAGCAGTAAAAAGACTAGCAAAATTCTCGACACAGGGTACTGACGAGTTCAAAAATGAAGTAATTTTAATTGCAAAACTTCAACACGTTAATTTGGTGCGATTGTTGGGGTGCTGTATTGAAGGAGAAGAAAGGATGTTAGTTTATGAATTCATGGAGAACAAAAGCTTGGATACATTTATCTTCAGTAAGTTTTTCTTATACCCTCCAAAAAATATAATTTGCAAACATGTGCATTTTTTTTACATACCATTTCTTATATATACTGTACAAACAAACAGTAAAGAGTGCCCCTGACACTGGTACGGGTAAAGCATTTTTTTGTACTTAAAAGCCCTTCGGCAATTTAAAAATTATCTAAGTTTAGTGTGGTTTATGCATTAGTGTAACTTTTTTGTTTACGGGTTACAAATATTTGGGTTTTTTTCCTGTTTTGATATTATAATGTTTAATCAAAATTTCAAACAGATAAAGAAAAATCTTCTCAATTGAATTGGCACAAGCGGTTTGAGATAATAAAAGGGATTGCTCGAGGGGTTCTTTATCTCCACGAGGACTCGAGATTGAGAGTCATTCATAGAGATTTGAAAGCCAGCAATGTGTTACTTGATGAAAATATGAACCCTAAAATATCCGATTTCGGTGTCGCAAGAATATTCGGTGGAGACGAGAAAAAATCATATACAAACCGGGTTGTTGGCACATAGTAAGTATAATATTCTTTTTAGTTAGTTAAAATTCAGAGGTTTCGATGCATGTTCGACATGGAAGTTTTCATATATTTTGAAAATTGTTTACTGATAAGTGAGCATATTGCAGTGGGTATATGTCACCAGAGTATGCAATGGATGGTGTTTTTTCAGTAAAGTCCGATGTTTTCAGCTTTGGCGTTTTACTCCTAGAGGTTATTAGTGGAAAGAAAAATCGGGGAATTTTTAGTGTAGAGCCCTTGCTAAATCTCCTTAGCTATGTAAGCTATTACTTCTCATTTTATCACTTTTTTCTGTTCACTAATAATACAAGTTTAATTATTATTTTGAATACAATTTTCCAGTCTTGGACCTTATGGAAAGATGGCAAGGCATTAGAACTACTGGACAGCTCCATTTCTGGAAGCTCGAACGACAATTTACAGATCATCAGATGCGTCCAGGTGGGCCTTCTATGTGTTCAAGACAGACCAGAGGATAGGCCCCACATGTCAGAGGCTATACTGATGCTAAACAGCCCGAATGCTTATGTACCGCAACCAAAACAGCCAGGTTATTTTAGTGACAGAGTTGTTAGTGACATGGAATCATCGTCGAGTTGCACAGTTTTTGATACAACGGTTACTATTGTAGAACCAAGATAGCTTGTGTTTTCTGTATTTTGATATTTTCTTCTTCTTTGATTTTGTATAGAAATTTTGTCTCTACAGTTAGAAAGTTCTCTTATGAAAATACAGCAGACAAATGATCTGGTAAATTAGAAATTATAGAATTCTGAAGGTATAATAGTGTAATGTGCTAAATTAAAAATTAGTATCTCTGAGTTGTGGTGTCTGTACCGCATGTACCTGAGTTGAACCCAACCGAGCGATTTTAGTTCTGGTATGATCTGTACAAACAATTTTGTTCTTACAGGTTTTTTTTTTTTTTTTCTTTTTTTAAGTATATCATTTCAATGTCATTTTCTCAAATTACATAAACTAGATGGAAATGCAAATGATATTGTAATTAGGAATTATAGATTTCTGAAGGTATAATAGTGTAAATGTGCTAAATCATTTTAGTGCTATTAACTAAAATGCAATCTAAAATGCAATGTTTTTTTTTTTTTTTATGAGAGATCATAGATTCAAAATTCGAATAGAAATTCTTTATAAATATTTAAAGATAAAACATTTGCCTTCCATTTTTATTTAAAAATAATAATTAAATAATTATACATGAATTTTTACCTTAAATGGAGAATCGGTATCAAACTTTCCAAAAAAAAAAAAAAATATCTGAGCAATCTACTAATCCATTCTGATCAAACCTAGAAAAAAGAATAACAAAATACTAATAGAATTTCTCTTCTATAAAGCAAAATCTTGAACAAAAATCTTAGGCGAGCTAAGTCCATGTCACCAAAGTAGGCCAATAACTTTGTGCACTACTTTAAGCCACAAAAAGGTCATACAAAGTGTGAACACCACAATTCCAACTTCAGCTGCTACAGATTTCTTGTGGTACGACGAAATGTGTAGCGGGTCATGCTCCAATGATGACATGCTTATATATATGTATTTTCTTTTTTTGAGAAGTTGGTATTAACAAGTCAAATGTCTAATATTCACAAGAGATTTCTATCTGGATTTCAAACAGGTGACATTTTACACGGAGTCTATTTATTTTTTACCATTAGATCAAAGATTGATTCTTAAATCTTAAGTATATCCGTCTTTAATAAAATAAGTTAGAGTTCACATATATTAATTTCTATCAAGAAGTGGGCGGCCGGCCGGTGTTTGGGAGCGGAATCGGAGGCTCTTCACAAATAAACATAGGGTTGTGCATCACATTATAGATGGCGCGGTAATGGACACCTTGCACTGGATCAACGATGGTTAACTAGGGTGAGCTACCAGCACAAACAGTGACAAATTAGAAATGGTCTAGCTGTTTAGACTGTAATTTGTAATTATATTTATAGAGATGGTTTGTGCTAGTCTATAGTCTATTGTAATTTTTATTGTAACTCTTGTAACTTTTGATCTTTTTATCATCAATATAATTGTTGGCGGTTCTCTGCCAACCTTTAAAAAAAAAAACTTAATTTCAAACATAATGTAAAGAGTGAGGCTATGGTGCTATGCATAGCACGGATGGCTAGTGTACTACTGCTCAATATGGCACTTTTTAAAATTCTAACGGTCGATCCGAACCGTTCAATGTGATAACCATATGAATATGTACTTGCAAACTAAATTTTATATTTTTTCAAATTTTTTTACTATTTTTTTAGATAGGTAGAATTTTGATGGTCCAGAATTTTCAGAAAACACTGATTTTTCTACCTATCTAAAAAAATAGTAAAAAAATTCAAAAAAATATAAAATGTAGTTTGCAAGTACATATTCATATGGATATCACATTGAACGGTTCGGATCGACCGTTAAAATTTTAAAAAGTACCATATTGAGCCGTAGTACACTAGCCATTGGTGCTATGCATTGCACCATAGCCTCACTCTAATGTAAATGTCTAGTATTAATGTATTATACATTATGTACATATCATCAATTTGCGACTTCAATTTCCTTGAACAACCAAGCTTGATTTACATGTGATATATATATCTACATAGAAAATCTTAAATAAGTCTACTAATTATATTTTTTTTTTAAATGTTACATTACTTTTGTAAATAAGAAAAAAAAAAGTAGAATTATAGATTTCTATAGAAGTTATAGTAAAAATAACTTGAAAAGGTGTAAAAAAATAACTCCATTACTTGAGTATATACATTATATTAAAAGGTTTATGTTCACTATATATTTGTGTCTCAAAATTAATTTATTTGAGATTTCAAAGTACAATACCAATTATATATGAAATGCAAATATGTGATATTTCAGCTCCCATGTATCAAGAACTGTCCAAATTAGAGTTTGAACTTATGGTTTTATGATTTTCTAGCATTTTGCCACACAAATAAAATATGTTAAGTGTACACATAGACAGTCAAATTTTTTTTTTTTTTGGAAAACAACCACTCGAAAATAAAAATAGAACATTTTCCATAAAATAAAAATTAATTATATGAAATTTGTTCTTCATGAAATAGAACATTTTATATAAAATAAAGTAAACCATACAAAATAAAATATGAAAAAAATGAATCAAACATTTGATTATTTTCGAATATGTTATACAATTTTTTTTATTTCTAAATTAGATTATTATTAATTTTAAATAATGACACTATAAACATTGAAAGGCTGTTCGATTAATCATTTTCCAAATTTAACTATTATGAATGAAATTAACAATTTGGAGGTTAATTATCTCGGATTAAAAACATTAGGAGGATAATTGTTAACAGTAAAAGTTCGGGATAGCTTTTGTCACATATAAAATTCTCAGAAAATCTTTTGGCATTACTTCGTTGTATTAATCAAACTTAAGAGCATCTCCATTCCAGTAAACATTTAGCAATTAATTTGAACCACGTCACTAAGTTTAGCAATTAAAGAGATTCATAATTTCTAAATTACTCCATCTCAAAAATTTAATTAGAGTTGCTTATTTAATTTAAAGCAAATTAATTTATTAATTTAAAAACTGTGGTACATCCCAGCAATTATATTAGCAATTAACACACACCAGATTAGCAATTTAGAAGAAATCACCGTTGTAGAGAGTTGCTTTTAAAGCAAACTTGCTAATTTAAAAACTGTGGTACATCCCAGCAATTATATTAATAATTAATACATCAGATTAGCAATTTAAAAGAAATCATCTTTGTAGATGCTCTAACAATAATTCTGATTCGACCGTTCCAAAGTCAAAAGCCGCAAGACCAGGTTGCACGTGGCTTCCGGATCTTCTGTGGCATGAAAATGCAGCAACTCATCCAGTGAGATTTTCCCGTGTGCTGAATTTATTTAGTACCGTGTTGTATTAATGTTGTGTTGTGCTTAGTTGTGTATATTAGATGTGTCGGTTTTGTCAGTGTTAACACTTAGTGGGTGCCGGTATGATATATTGTTTGATTTAAATCGGGACAAACACTACAACAAAAAGGAGCTTCAGCGACCAGTATGATATATTGTTTTGTCAGTGTAGTGAAAGAACGTTATACAAGTGAAAATGCGCTTAGATGCTAATTAATGTGTTCACTAAGTTCGAAATATGTGTTGTGTATAATTAAATCTTCTACCTCTGTAGACAACACGAGAACAAACATAACATGGTATGAATAACACTATCTAGACACAACACATGCGTACAAGTTCTAATGTTGTATTGTGTCATACCAATAGTTACACGTGCAGTGTTGTATTCGAGTCGTGCATGTCAAGTCATATAATATTTGATCGGGATCGACTAACAGTCTCTTCCATTCAGTCCCCTAAACGTTTCCCTAATAGTCAAAGTACAACTGTCAGACATCTATTCAACATACATTAATTCACATACAAAATGGAAAGTATTCATATCTAAGATATCAAATATTCATATATAATTCATCAAGTATTCATACCTAAGATATCAAGTATTAATTCACATACAAACTTGGGACCATTACTTTTCGGAGGCAGTAACTGTCAGACTGCATTGGGGACCACAACCAAAAAGTCACGTGGATCACACCACCAGTGCTACTTTCATTGATTAAATTAATTCACATACAAAATAGAAAGTATGAATACCTAAGACATCAAGTATTCATACCTAAGATATCAAGTATTTAAAAAAAAAACTGGACACATAACTTATCTTTTACACGTTTTTCAAGGTAGTTTTTTTTTTCTCAGTTCAATCTAACCAATATTTCTGACGATCTATGAGGAATTTTGCAAATCTAAAATCACGAACGTGTTCTACACAATTTTCTCTTTCAAATGAGATCCATGATGACATACTTTTACACGTTTTTCAAGGTATCAAATATTCATATATGGAAAGTATTCTCCCAAAATAGAAAGTATTCATACCTAAGATATCAAATATTCATATATAATTTATCAAGTATTCATACCTAAGATATCAAGTATTTAAAGAAAAAACTGGACTCATCAAATATTCATATATGGAAAGTATTCTCCCAAAATGGAAAGTATTCATACCTAAGATATCAAATATTCATATATAATTCATCAAGTATTCATACCTAAGATATCAAGTATTTAAAGAAAAAACTGGACTCATCAAATATTCATATATGGAAAGTATTCTCCCAAAATGGAAAGTATTCATACCTAAGATATCAAATATTCATATATAATTTATCAAGTATTCATACCTAAGATATCAAGTATTTAAAGAAAAAACTGGACTCATCAAATATTCATATATGGAAAGTATTCTCCTAAAATAGAAAGTATTCATACCTAAGATATCAAATATTCATATATAATTCATCAAGTATTCATACCTAAGATATCAAGTATTTAAAGAAAAAACTGGACTCATCTTTTACACGTTTTACACGTTTTTCAAGGTGGTTTAATGATTGACAAAGTTAGTTAGAATGGGAAAACGTTTAGGGGACTGGAGTGCGGGGGACAACATCTTTACTCTATTTGATCTAGGTGTGGTAATGATGAGGCGGCTACTGACTGAACTGTTCACCCACCACCACCAGGGACTAGAGGAAATATTTGATTTGGTTCAACGCTGACATTTTTGACTGATAATTTGAAATGGCTTGTGATTTTGGTTTTAAAATATCACATGCAATATGCAGTACCTAACTACCTATACATATTATTTATTAACTCTAAAAATAAAACGGGTCTTACTATTTTTTCTTCCTTTTTAAGTCAAAAAGTATACAACAAGGACTTGCCTCTCCCTGTATTCACACAATCATGGACCAAAGTCACAGGAGGGAGAACGGACCTACTTTTAGGTTCAACGAGCATTATGACTGTCCAATCTAATTTAAGATTTGTGCGCACAGAAATTGAAACAGACTGCACGAAGTTTAAAGCATTCCGCACGAATCTTAAAGAAAATAGACAGTGATTAAACCCATCGAACCAGAGTAGATCCGATGCCCATCGGACGTACTCTCAAGTGCACAGGTGGCGAGAGTAAGCGTTGGAAAAAGAGGACCAAGTCTTTGAAAATTTTCATTTGTATCCTTTTAAACTTTTTATTTTTATAAAAAAAAATATTACTATTAGCTCTCTCATAAAATAAAATTACATAAAATTTATTCATCAACTTTTGTAATCTCAAATTTTAGAACAAAATTAAATTTTTCCCATTTAGAAACGGAAAGTGTTTCTTTCAATTGGATTTTAAGCCTTATCTTTATTGATTAATGACTTTGGCTTATATAGAGCCTTACAATGCACTCTTACAAATAACACCCTAGACCATTTCATAATGGCCTATTTACCCGTAGGTCCCTAGAAAATCCAAAATCCTTAAACATACAAATATCTCAACACTTTTCATCGTGATATATACATTCGAGGACCGTTAGAATAGCAATTTTGTTATTTAGAATTACATTCTTTCAATATTTAAGAAAATATTAAAATAGCGAAAGAAAAATTTAAGAATTTAAGAAAGACATAAAATAAAACATTTTCATTTCAGTATTATTCTATTTTTCATTTCTAAATACACTAATCACTATCCAATAGCATTATTTTATTACTCTTTTACCTACCATTTTTGTTGGAAAAACTAATAGACTAAACCTATAATACTAAATAAATAAAATAAAATAGAGATTAAACATGCAAACAATAAATCAGACTCAAATTTAATCCCAACAATAACGCAATGTAACTTGATATTTTTGTGAATAAATTTAATTCCAACACGCGTGCCGTGTCGTTCCGTGCTGTAGCTGTGCCGTTCCGTAACGGAACCGGCTCCACCGTGCCATTTTACCCACTCTAGAGGTAATGATATTGACAGAGCTTCATACAACGCATAATTAATAGAAACAAAATATATATATATATATATATAACTGATGCGCTGCATGAAGTTAAATCAGCTCTGTCAATATCTTGACCAACTTACCGGGGCTCTACAATTGTAAGCGTTGTATCATAGACCGTGCAGCAAGATGATTCTCTATCACTAGTGACCCTATCACTAAAATAAGCAGGCTGCTTTGGTTGCGGTACAACCGCATCCCGGCTGTTTAGCATCAACGCAGCTGCTGACATGTGGGGCCTATCATCTGGTCTATCTTGTACACACAGGAGACCTATTTGAATACATCTCATGATCTCTTCCCTGTGGTGGTTTGAGTTTTCCAAAATGGAGGTGTCCAGTAGTTCCAAGGCTTTTCCATCCTTCCATAGTGTCCAAGCCTGAATTAATGCATCATTATATATTTTCGAACTTGCTATTAGAAAGTACAAATAAAGGAAGAGCATGAAGAAAATAAGGGTAAATATATTGACAGAGTAGTTTGGCTTCATGCAGCGCATAAATGATATGCAGTGTTGTTTTGAATCTATTGTATGTGCACTGCATAAAGCCAAAACTGAGCTGTCAATATCTTTACCCGAAATAAAGATAATACTTACATAATTAAGGAGGTTCAAAGAAGGCTCTACATCGAAAGTTCTTCGATTTTTCTTTCCACTAATAATCTCAAGGACTAAAACACCAAAACTGAAAACATCCGACTTTACTGAGAAAATGCCGTGCATCGCATACTCTGGAGCCATATAACCACTGCAAAATAATTATTCATTAGTTATAAAGACCAACCTTCACTACAAGCACTAAAATGAATGAAACAAAATGAAAATGTAAAGGTAATTAATTACACTTACTAGGTACCAACTACTCTATTGGTATGCGATTTCATTTCATCTGTGCTGAATATTCTGGCAAGACCAAAATCAGAGATTTTTGGGTTCATGTTTTCATCAAGCAGTACATTACTGGCTTTCAGATCTCTATGAATAATTCTCAATCTAGAATCTTGGTGGAGATA
Source organism: Carex parvula (assembly GCA_025461045.1). NCBI lineage: Eukaryota > Viridiplantae > Streptophyta > Magnoliopsida > Poales > Cyperaceae > Carex > Carex parvula. The sequence continues at coordinate 127,954 of JAJGRW010001252.1, read as the reverse complement.
AAGAACTCCCCTTGCAATCCCTTTTATTATCCCAAACCGCTTCTGCCAATCTAATCCACAAGATTTTGCTTTATCTGTTCATAAAAAGCAACATAAATTTGGGTATAGGATTTATACCAATTATAAACTCAGTTTTGTAAGTGTCTGTGTCTATAAAATGAATTAAAGAAAAAGAAAAAAAATTACCAAAGATAAAAGTATCCAAGCTTTTATTCTCCATGTATTCATAAATGAGCATCATTTCTTCACCTTCAATACAGCACCCCAACAAACGCACCAAATTGATGTGTTGAAGTTTTGCAATTAAAATAACTTCATTTTTGAATTCATCAAGGCCTTGTGTTGATAAGTTCCCAAGCCTTTTTACGGCTATTTTCTCTCCTCCTTCCAATTCCCCCTATTATTTCAAAATATAACAATTCAGAGATGATATATATGTTTGTACACCCTTTTGCGGTTTATGCAAACATTCATGCTGTAATTTCCTTGTTAAAAGTATTCTAACTCTACGGGTTTAGTTTTCAAGGAAAGATCCAAACTATAATTGAAAGAAAAAAATACAGAAAAATAAATAAACTTCAATGAAAAAACTACAGAGTACCTTGAAAACTGTACCAAAGCCACCTTCACCAAGCTTCTGTGATGGAGAAAAGTTATATGTAGCAGCAGATATGATACTTGCATCGTACATTGGGAGACTCGAAAGATTTCCTTTGCTTCTAGATCCCTCATTTATAACTTCACCTCGATCCAGTGCCAATGACCGTATCGATTCCATTGAGGTTTGTCTTTGTCCTGGCCAATCAGCAAAAGTTTCTAAATCAGAATAAAAGGTTGCTTTGTGAAATATGTTATTCAGGGAAAATTATGAAACAGCTTAGCATAGGTGGTCCTTATCTTATTTGTTTGTTTCATTGATTTATTGGCATATTTATTTTGGTTTGTAATATGAATTAAGTTAGATGAGAGATCATACAGAGGAAACCTGTATGCAAGGCTACCTGGACTGGCATTGTGCTTAAAAGTTCTGTCAGTATTGGTACATACTGGTAACAATTCTGACTGGTACACAAAATCTGAGATAAGATCTGTGACTAACTAGACTAGGTGATTTATCTATGTAGTAGGCAGCAAGTACTAACACTATGCCTAATTGTTTAATTGGACTGACTGGTACACTTAATATGAGACAGAAATTTTGGAACTATGTACCAGTAACTGTAACTGTATTGCTTTGGTCCACTATTGATATTTTCAAATATTTTGATAAACTTACTGGATTTTTTCCTTAGAATTCTTTGAATAATAACGTATCCAAAAGAGGCCAAAATTAGAAAACCCAAAATGACACATATCACAACTATGGCTACATTCTTCGCTTTCTTCTTCTCAGTTGTGTTGCTTGCATCTATTTCAAGAGAAGAAAAAGAATATTAAATAAAAAAAAAAATGGTTGCAGCTATTTCAACAATTTCTCTCAAGACCCCTTTTCTAATAAATAAAGCTCAATAAAAGAAATCAAGAAGGGTAAAACATTTAATACCAGGTATTTCCGAACCCGCAACACGGTAATACAAAGTCTGGCCACCACCACTAAATTGTCTCATATCAACCAAATCACCCATCCACATCATACAGCCACTTCCCCCATTTAATACATCCGAATTTGAATAGCCGGTACACGAGCAATTCATCAAACACCTTTCCTTGCACTCCTCCAATCCTATTGAACTATCAAAGGTCACGTTTGTTGTTTCCGGCAATTTCACGTTGCTAATGCTTATAAACCCATCACTTGTGCAGTTCAACCCGATCCGTCTACTGCACCCAGCTGATGTGTCATGTAGCTGCCATAGTGTCTCGGATTCTGGTTCAAATCCAGTAAGGCATGCACAATCTGGGACATTTGACGAATTTACATTACACACACCATATGGCCCACATTGTGCGTAATTGTCACATTGGTCCCGGGGAAGTGACCAATAGAGGGTCCAGCCTGACCCGTCTGACACGTACCTTTGGAGATGAGACTGATTTAGCACAAGCCGCGATATTACCGAGGTATCATTAACATAAAATGTGTAATATGTTTCATTTGAGTTTGAAACAAACACAAAAGTTAACGTACTATCTGTTTCCATTTCAGGTTCGCCACTGAATTGACGGCCATTCCATGGTCCAGTCCGGTAGACTCGTTTTGATCCATCCCAAATGAAGTACTCTGGAAAACCAGCTGAATCCAGTTTAACTGTATAATTACCAGAAGCAGGATTATCTGAGGTAACCCAACTAGTTAGATTATGGGTTTGACCCTTTACCGTGCCAATTTTCAAACCCGCTAACACTGTATTGGTCGGATAGTCAAAACTTTGCCATGCTATATTTCCTGTGTTATTCTCCATTAACACCAAATTACCAGTATCCAGTAAATGTGCAACAGGGCTAACCATGTCGAATGAACTGGTAGACCAAAAGACCTTGGCAGAGCTGGTTTGGAGCTGTAAATTTGACCCATTAGTGCTGATAGATAAAACACCAGTTGAATCAGGAATTGGATTATCTCTATTTGCAACCCACACAATTGTTTGTTGTGTGATTTGTGTGTACCAGATGCCTAAGTACCGATAATTCAAGTTACCAGAGGTGAAGAAACCAAGAGTGAAGACCCCACCAGATGATACTAAGGTATCTCCATATGTCAGAGGAGCATCTATGGTTATAGAATCTCTACATGTACAGCAAGAGAAGAGAAAGAAGCAGGTTAGATAAACAGGTAGCAGATTAAAAAATGGCTGTTTCTTCATGACTCCAAAAAGGTTGCACACTTGGCAAGCAATGTTTATAGACTGGACATGAAACAAAAAGAAATATAGATCTTTTTCAGGAACATGGAACCAAATTAAATTAAGTTGGGGTGCCAATACTAAAATGTCATATCATGTTTGAACTTTGAAAGTTCAAATTTAGGGAAGTTTGTCAGCCAACTTTTGACTTTGTACCAAGTCCATGCTTCTAGAAGATATTATAATTACTCCCTCATATCATGTTTTGATTTCACACTTGTTGTCAACTCTTATTTTGGACACTTTTTAAGTGCTCCACTATATGGGGGTCCCATAGTAGTAGATCAATTTGGACTCTTACTTTTTGCTCATAGACTGGAAAATAAAAGCTCATATGAGGCTCCCATAGTTGTAGATTAATTTGAACGGAATTAATCAATCACCACCCAAATTTATAGAATTCCAAAGTTCCCAAATTCAGGTTGCGCACCAAACCGCGCACCCTGAGGAGGGCTAATAGCGTATGTAATTGAGCCGACATTTTTATTAATATTCAAAGTTTAATAGAAATTAATTAATATATTCAGATCCGCCGAAAATTTATAAAAATATTCATACTGGCTATTTTTTGACCGGTATTCAATTTAATTCAGTACGGATAAAAAAAAGGCAGGTATCTAAATTTTTTTTTTGCAACAGTGTCGGCTATTTTCTGGCTGGTACTTAATTTTTTTTTTTTTTTAAGATGGGCATAGCATAGTTGGCTAGAAGAAAAAGTCGTAGGAAACTCGGATTGAAGTACCGATGTTTTTTTTAACAGTGTCGTATGACACTAAAGTTTATTGTTCACATGCGGCTAGTGAATTTAATTTGACAATAACCAGTATTCTAAAATTGAGTACCAATGCTTTAGAATTCGTATCCTCGATCTGCATTAACTCAAAAGGGAATCTTTTGAGTTAATGCATCTGAACCATCAGATCCATTTTAAAATCCGTGCAAATTAGATCCGCACTAATATTAAAGGGCCTCTCTGTTAAAATCAGATAGTTGAATTGGCTCCGTTTAATATCAGATGGTCGAGATGCATTAACTCAAAAGATTCCCATTTGAGTTAATGCAGAGGATACATGTTCAATGATTTATGCACGGCCTATCGACGGTAGAAGTGCATCGATGTTTCATTGCAAAAACATCAGCGATGCACTGATGATTTTTAGCACTACATTGCTTAATTGCCAATGCTAAGTCTAATAAAACATCAACGACGCACCGATGATTTTTTAGCACTACCCGGCTAATAGAACATCAATGTTTCATTGCAAAAACATCGACGATGTACTGATACATGCAACCAATGTAACACACGCATCCAACCAAATGCATTTGTTTGATCTTAGCAAAACTGAGTGCAAATTTCAATCTGAGTTTCCTACGACATTTTCTTCTAGCCAACTATGCTATGCCCATCTTAAAAAAAAAAAAAAAAAATTAAGTACCGGCCAGAAAATGGTCGGTACTGTTGCAAAAAAAAAAAAAAAAAAAAGAAATTTTGGGTATCGGCTATTTTTCGGCTGGTACTGAATTAAATTGAATACTGGCCAAAAATTAGCCCGTACGGGTATTTTTATAACTTCCAAACAAATATGGGTATATTAATTAATTTCTATTAAACTTTGGATATTAATAAAAATGTCGGGTAATTGAGGGTTGACAAAGTCGAATTTTGCAGAAAAGGAAGAGAAAAAGGCATTGGGCCTCTGTGATTTGTCGATACTATAGGCCCAGAATAAGAAGGAAAGTAATTAAGAAATTTTGAAAAGAAAATTTGGTTTCTGTTATGAACCGAAAATAATAATTTGTTAAAAGAAACTAGGAAATTTATGGGCTCATAATATAAATAAGTTTTAAATGATAAAGAAAAGATGGATAATAATGAGATGTTCGGCCAGATTTAATTGTGAGTTTCTTGGGTATTTAATGCCGTCAAATGAATAATCCGAACAAATTAAAAGAAACCAATAAGTACTGTGAACTAACATTGTAAATATTTTTTTATGAGTGAGGCTACGGTGCTATGCATAGCACGGACCAAACCATGCTATGCATAGTACCGTAGCCTCACTCTTTTTTTATTATTTAATACAAAATGTTGGTGATCCATTGCTCAGTACCTTAAAAGAAAAAACCAAGACAACACCATTGCAAAATAAAAATAGGGAGAATTTCATGTATACCCATCAAAACTTTGATATTACGAATTTTCTCCTTGTAAAATTTATAATATTATATTTACCCTTGTAAATTCCAAAAACTTACTACTTTACCCAATTTATTGATTTTTGTTTTCTATTAAAACTCATTATAAATTTATAAAAAAACTTATTTATAAATTCGAGGTTTTTGATAGTAGTTTCTATAAATGAAATCTGATACCGAGTATTCTGAAAATAAATTAACCAAAAGAAAAGCACAAATTATGAATGACCACACAAATAATTAAGTCTAAAATTATCTGATATGCTGAAACAACAACAACAACACAGTACACATGTCATGTCACACATAAACACATGTGTACTGTTTATGAATGGACAATTAAGTAGACTTGTAGTCAACCGAGTCAAAGTCGTGTAAGAGTCTGATCTGATCTGATCTAATTTGCCGTTTCATAGAGGATAGATTGTGATTTTGGAATTGCATGTGCCTCATTTATTATGGGGCTTGAGTAGGGGTGCAAACAGATCGGATACGGATCGGATAGTGTTAAACTCATATTTGTATCCGTTTTATTTTTTGGATACGGATACAAATCAGATATTTGATGGATATATACGAATACAAATTGAATATCGGATATCTGCAGATATATACATAAATATTTTTATAATATATATTAAATTATATGGTATATTTCTACTATTTGGATACGGATAATTAAAATTCAAAACTATATTTGTATCCGTATCCGCACGGATAATCAGATATTGAATATCCATATATAATTTTCAGATACAGATCCAAATACGGTCGGATAGTATCCGATCCGTTTGCACCCATAGACTTGATGATTGTCATTTGTCATACGGATTTAGAGTTCCATTAATTTCATTATTAGTGAATAACTTTTACGCATTCTTTTTTTCAGATTAATACAACGAAAATTAAATTTTGACATTGTATAATACTATTCAAACATATGTATTTGTCCAGTTCATATTTATAAACATCAAACTATACCCAACAACATATAAAGTACAATTACATTAATAGAAGATCATTTAATATTAATTAGCGGATATAGCAAATCAATTACATTAATAGAAGATCATTTAATATTAATTAGCTGATATAGCAAATCTTGTAATAAGAAAATGTTTGAATGGTCCTTTAAATTCTATAGTCTATGTATAGACATCGTGTAATTAAGAGATTAAAATCATATCATAAATCAATAAATTTGTATTAGTTGGTTAATATATGTATATTAGCAACAATGACTTAACTTTGACAATTTTAACAGTACTTTCTTAAAATAAGTTAAAAGAAAATTTAAAATCAGAAAAAAATAATTATTGACATGTTGTATTTTGTCTTGTAATTTGGTCATGTAGTAATTTTAATGTTTATAAAATATTTTTTGATATTTTGTTAAATGTATATTTGATTATGAATTTCCTGTAATTTACTGATTGGTAGTAAACAAAGTATATTTTAGATTTCAATATTCATCAATTTTCATCAATTTTATTTTCATATGTATGATATGAGTAAGAGTCCTGCAAAATTAGTTTAATCAAAAGCAATTACAGTCGTTGGATGCACAAATGATATAATTCTTTTGGGTTTAATTAATTATTCGGTCCATATTAGAATTTGTCTTATTGCAAGCATAGTAACATGATTCGCGTTTTATTCGCGAATAAAATATTTTTTTGGAGGTTTCCGAACCGAACAGCGAATAAAACGGTTGACCGAACTTTTACCGATTTATTCGCGAATAAAACGTTTTTTACGAATTATTCGCGTTTTATTCGAAAAATTCGTCGCTGTTGCTCCGCTCGTGATTCTTTTACTATGCTCCGTGGCTCTATGCTTGAGTGAATGCTGGAGGACCCCAACACGTGGCCTCGCACGGAACTCTAAACTCTTAGTCTCACTAAGGCAAAGTTTTGAATTTTGAATGTATAAGCGGACCCCCACGTGAGTATCTAACTATCAATTATCAAATTGATATTTTTTTATAATAAGTTGACTTTTGAATTTCAAATATCAAATTCTTAATCCCTCAAATATTTTTTTTTCCTCAAAATTTTATTAAAACAGTTAAAAAATTAAAAAATTAAAATAAGTACATATATATTTTTTTTGGTTTACTTCCTTGTGGTACCGAATTATTTCCGAATTATATCTGAATTATACCCAAATCACGAATTTTTGATCTCGCCGAACCGAACCCGAACTTTTGATTTGTTATTATGATTGCAGATGTGTTTTGCCATTTGGACGATTACATGATACTATGATAGTGACTCCCTACACAAGCGACAATATTGTACCCAACATGAAGATTCCCAAATCTTACTTACTATTCATTCTCCAACCGTCCATCTTCCCAACTACACACAATCAATCATCAATAGGGTAAAGAAATTAACCGAGCAGTTTTTGCGTCATGCAGCTCACTGAGTCATATTCAGCACGATATTTTGACTATATTGTCCGCTGTATGTATCAAAAATTGCTAAGTCCGCAGCTCAGCGCAGCGCAAATGTGTGAATGCACAAACCAACAAAGAGGAGGCAAGGAGATAAATTTCTTCTACAACTACAACAATTGTCGTCTAAGTAAAGAAAAATGAAAGAGACTGATGAAGTTTTCATACAAACATAGGTGGTGTTTTGCACTTAGGCACCTTGCAATTTCCATAATTGCCTCCACCTAGCACAGACACAATTTTGTTTGCATTTATTGATCCCTTAAAGGCTATGCTCCTATGTTACTTCCTCACATGTTACAAAATAGATGACAAAATAAATTCGAAGTTCTTGAAGGGTATACATGAAATTCCCCCTAGAGTTAAAAAAAAAAAAAAAAAAAACTGGTAAAGTTTTCCATATAAATTACAATTCATAACCCCACCTCAACCCCCAACTGTGCTGAACAGAGAGGGTGGTATTTTGCACTTAGGCACCTTGCAGCTTCCATAATTGTCTCCCGCGTAGAACAGACATTGTTGCTGTTTGCATTTATTGATCCCTTAAAGGCTATGCTTCTAAGTAACCTTCTCACATGATTAACAATGAATTAAGACCAATTTTTTCTTCCCACATGCTAGAGATGTATAGCTTTCTTGTAAAGTAACATTTTTATAGTCCAGAGCACTAAACTAAGCATCCATAAAATCCATAAAATTCCAAAATAGATGACAAAATATATAAGAGGAGATTGATAAAAACAAAGAAGAGCTTCACTGGCAAAGTTCAAATTGGTAGCTTACAATACTTTTGAAGCCATGAAAAAATGGTTACTTGCTCATCTACTTCCTTCTCTCATAACCTTATTCTCTCTCTCCTCTCTCTCTCTATCAAGAGACACCATAACCATAGACTCTCCTCTGGCATATCCAGATACCTTAGTTTCATCTCGCAGTGTATTCACACTCGGCTTTTTTACAACTACCAACTCGAGTCGTTGGTACTTGGGCATCTGGTACACTAAAATTGCACCACAGACGGTTGTGTGGGTTGCAAATCGAGATGATCCAATGCCCGATTCGACCGGTGTTCTATCCGTCAACACTAATGCGTCGAATTTGCAACTCCAAACCCGCTCTGCCAAGGTCTTTTGGTCTGTAAGTGTAAATTCATCCAACATAGTTAGTCCTATTGCACAAATATTAAATACAGGAAATTTTGTATTGGTGGAGAAAAACACAAGCAACATAGCATGGCAAAGTTTTGACTACATTACTGATACTTTGTTACCGGGTATGAGATGCGGGTGGATAGCAGGTCGATATAATTTAATGAAAAGTTCGACTAGTTCAAATGATCCTTCAACGAGCAACCATTTTATAACCACAATGGTTCTGACCGGGTGGCCTGAATTCTTCATTTGGGATGGGTCGAAACGGGTCTACCGCACTGGGCCATGGAACGGGATCCAATTTAGCGGTGAACCCCAGATGAAAACAAATGGGCAGTTCACTTTTGAATATTTTTCAAACCAGTATGAAACATATTATACATTTTACATTAATGAGACTGCCTTCATGTCAAGACTTGTGCTGAACCAGTCTTCACTCCAAAGGTATGTGTCAGTCGGGTCGGGTTGGACCCTTTATTGGTCACTTCCTCGGGACCAGTGTGACATGTATGCACAATGTGGGCCCAATGGTGTGTGTAATTCGGATTCTTCAAATTCACCGGACTGTACTTGCTTAACCGGGTTTGAACCCAAATCCGTCAAAAACTGGAATCTACATGACACAACAGCCGGGTGCATTAGACGGGTCGGGTTGAATTGTACTGGTGACGGGTTCATAACCGTTAATGATGTGAAGTTGCCTGACTCAACAAATGTGACTTTATATAGTACAATTGGATTGACCGAATGCAGGAAAATGTGTTTGATGAATTGCTCGTGTACCGCATACTCAAATTCAAACATGTCGAATGGGGGCAGTGGGTGTGCTATGTGGACCGGTGATTTGGTTGATATGAGAAAGTTTAATGGTGGCGGTTGGACTCTCTATTATCGAGTTGCGGCTTCTGAGATACCTGGTAAGCATCCCTCCTTTCTATTATCGGGTTGCGGGTTGCAGGTTCTGAGATACCAATATATATTGGTATCAGACTATCAGTACAGGTCATCGAAAGATGATGCTGTTATTATTTTCTCGGGGAAAAAATAGGGACCGAATAAAAGAAGTTTTATGTTTTCTGGTACAGCACTCACTGGACTTTGCTTATTTCTGATACAGCTACAAGCACTGCAACTCCAAAGAAGAATATTTCTGATACAGCTCTAATTGTATTATGTGTGATCTTGGGTTTGCTAATGCTGGCATTTGCTGCATACATTGTTCAGAAAATGGTGACAAAAAATCATGGTATGTTTCTCCATTTTTTGAATTTTCAGTAGTATATTGAACTTGAATAAATAAATTAGATTAATTACTCACTGTTGCCCATATTATAGTTCTCCTCGTATTAGTATTTTTCGAGTAGTACTCATACGAGTGAGGCTACGCTACTATGCATAGTACGAATTGGTCCGTACTATGTATCAATATCTCCTTTTTTGAAGTCCAAACAGTCATCTAAACCGTTCAACGTGATCTCTATATGAATGTACTTGTAGATCAAATTTTACATTTTTTTTTACAATTTTTCCACTATTTTTTTAGATAGGTATAAAATCCCTACTTTTGAAGGGTCTAGGATTTTTAGATCAAGTGATTTTCTACCTATCTAAAAAAATAGTAAAAAATTTTAAAAAATGCAAAATTTAGTTTGAAATTACATTTTCATATGGAGATCATATTGAACAGTTCAAATCAACTATTTGAACTTTGATAACGGAAATTTGGATCCATAGTACGGACCAATCCGCGCTATACATAGTACCATAGCCTCACTCGTACTCGTATTACTATTTCTTTGTCATTACTTACTATAATTTTATATTATTTAGAAAACTCTTCACATTCACAAAGACTGAGACAAACATCAGAAGAATTGGCACGGCCATTTGCAACAGCTGGTACTAAAGTTCTCGAAGAAAGCTCTAGTAGAGGAAAGGTTTTGAGTCTCCCAATATTTGATGCTAGTGTTATATTGGCGGCTACTAACAACTTTGCTCTTTCAAATAAACTCGGTGAAGGCGGCTTTGGCACAGTGTACAAAGTAATTTTCCAATTTTCCCTTCCTATTGTTTCTTTCAATAAGTTATATCGTTAGTAAATGATTCATTTATGTACTTCTGATGCATACATAAGCGTATATCGAAATGTCATTGTGTATGGATCAAAATAAGAGAAATAACCATTTGCCTTCAAAAACTGACTAATTAGAACACTGACATTTTTCTTAAATAGGCTACATATTTTTAACTTTATAATAAAGAGTAAAATAACTACTTCATAAATTTAAAAATAAATTTTAATAGAAAAGGCAATAAAATGGGTATATTTGTGAGTTTTATAAATTTAGAAAGATAAATATGATATTATGAATTTCAAAGGGGGGATACGTAATTTTGAAGTTTTTGAGGGGTATACATGAAATTTTTCCTAGAAATTAAATCATAAATTAGCATTAAACTATTTCAAATGCTGTTTAAAATTTTGGTAAATGCTACCAGTACCATTACTTGCCATCATGGCTTGTACCTCTACTCGCTATCACGAAGAATGCAATAAACTGGATTAGCATTGCCAAATCACCTTTTTGTCTAGGTACAAACCATCTATTTACTTAATAGAGCAGTCTAATATGTCCTTAAATGGTTATATTCTATAAAACAGGGGGAACTGAATGGAGGGGAGAGAATAGCGGTTAAAAGGTTAGCAAATTTCTCGACACAAGGGCTCGACGAATTAAAAAATGAAGTCCTTTTGATTGCAGAGCTTCAACACATTAATTTGGTTTGTTTGTTGGGGTACTGCATTGAAGGAGAAGAGCTGATGCTAATTTATGAATACATGGAAAATAGAAGCTTGGATACCATTCTCTTTGGTAAGTTCTTTACCAGTAGAAATTACACAAAGTTGATTCACAGATGGCAGTATCAGAAATGTCATAAATTCTAATAACATAGTAGTGAAGATAAGCATAGTTACAAAGGTCTTGACACTTGACAGTTTCATTCTCAATTTTTTCTTGTTTTTATTGATCAGAATTTGAATTTATTCCTTAATTCAATAATTCAGATAAAGCAAATGCTTCTCAATTGGACTGGCAGAAGCGGTTTGAAATAATAAAGGGGGTTGCCCGGGGGGTTCTTTATCTCCATCAAGACTCCAGATTGAGAATTATTCATAGAGATTTGAAAGCCAGCAATGTATTACTGGACAAAAATATGAATCCTAAAATCTCTGATTTTGGTCTTGCCAGAATATTTTGTGCAGATGATAAGAAATGGCAAACAAATAGGGTTGTTGGTACATAGTAAGTGTAATCATACTTTCTTACTTGTTATATACATCTTATCTGTAGATAAATTCAAAAAAAAAAAATGTTCTTAATTTATAAAGCTTGAAAATTTTGGGGTTAATTTCAGAAATTTGTGTTATAAATGGCTACAATGCAGTGGATATATGTCTCCGGAGTATGCAATGGATGGTATTTTTTCAGTGAAGTCCGATGTTTTCAGTTACGGTGTTTTAGTCCTCGAGATTGTTAGCGGAAAGAAAAGCCGCGAGATATTCGGTACCGAATCCATGTTAAACCTCCTCAGTTATGTAAGTATTTTATTTCAATTTTTTTTCTTAAATTAGCATTTTATGATGAATTTGAAAAAAAAAAAAAGGTACCATTGAGAATAAAGAAGATTTTCGTAAAAAAAACCGTTAGAGTTATATTAGGAAGATTAATAGCAACACAATAACGGTAACAAGGAGTAGTTTATAAATAGAGGAGAATTGATTATGTAAGAATATAATAAATGCAATAAAGCAATTTTTCTTATTCTCTTAAAATTCAATTAGTACCATATTTTCAGGCATGGAATTTATGGAAAGATGGGAAGGCCTTGGAGCTGTTAGATACCTCCATTTTTGCAAATTCAAACAATAACTCAGAGATCATGAGATGCATCCATGTAGGGCTTCTGTGTGTGCAAGATAGACCAACTGATAGGCCCCACATGTCAGAAGTTATATTAATGCTAAACAGCCCCGATGCACATTTACCGCAACCGAAGCAGCCCGGTTATTTCATCAATAGCGTTGTGGCTCACATGGAAGTTCCGGGTTACGTGGAATCATCGTCAAGTTGTACTGTACATGATACAACTATTACAATTGTAGAGCCGCGCTGATAAATAACCTATATATTTTGCTTACCCTGTTTTAATTTGCTCTCTAAAGGAATAGTATTTCTCGAATCTAATTAGTTTGATCTTTGCACAAGGCAAGCGCATTGTAGTAGAGTTTAAATGATTGTATGATGAGAATTTTAAGTATCTACTACAGTATTTTTTGTGTAAGTTATCAAACCAGCTTCTACCATCTTATCATTAAACGTAAAATGCGTAATGTATGACAGCTGAGATTAGAACTCAAGTTTCTAAGACCACAAAATAAAATTCTAACTATTAGTCTACAAGCACACATTTAGTGGTTTATGAAGTGATTGAATTATATAAAAAAACTTTAAAGAACAAAATATTTGATTAAATTTCAATATACTTAATTTAAAATTTTAGATCAAGTAATTTTCTACCTATCTAAAAAAATAGTAAAAAAATTCTAAAAAAATGTAAAATTTGGTTTGCAAGTACATATTCATATGGAAATCATGTTGAACGGTTCGGATCGACCATTAGGATTTTGAAAACTCAAATATTGAGCCGTAGCACGGAGGCCCTCTATGCTATGCATAGCATATTAGCAATTTCCTATATACATATATATATATATATATATATGTAGATAGATAGAGTAGAACTAGGGTGTTCTAAGTTCACCAAAACCCTTTGTGAACTCAACTCTAAAATCTCTCGGATTGGCTTGTTTGAAGAATCCAAACCATTGAAACCCTTTTACCTTACGAGTGATGCATCTACATGCAAAAATTTTAAATTTTGAAATTAATTTTGTATGAAGTCAAGTGGTAAAAAAACGTTCAAAAAATGAATGCATTAAAATTAATATATAAACCTTTTAGTTTTGACCGCTTGACTTTATACTAAATTAATTCGAAAGTTTAAAATTTTCACATGTAGACACATCACTCGTAAGGTAGAAGGGTTTCAACGGTTCGGATTTTTCGTTTGAAACCAATCCGATAGATTTTAGAGTTGAGTTCACAAAGAACGTGAACTTAAGAACACCCTATTTCTACTATATATATGTATATATAGAATCTGGCTAATATGCTACGCGTAGCATAGAGCCCCTCCGTGCTACGGCTCACTTTTTGAGTTTTCAAAATCCTAACGGTCGATCCGAACCGTTCAACATGATCTCCATATGAATATGTACTTGCAAACCAAATTTTACATTTTTTAGAATTTTTTTACTATTTATTAAGCCACTTTGAAAATTACTGATCCAATGGTCCAGAAGATTTTACTGTTGTGTACAAATTACTTTTTTTTCAAAGTGGCTTAATAAATAGTAAAAAAATTCTAAAAAATGTAAAATTTGGTTTGCAAGTACATATTCATATGGAGATCATGTTGAACGGTTCGGATCGACCGTTAGGATTTTGAAAACTCAAAAATTGAGCCGTAGCACGGAGGCCTCTATGCTATGCATAGCACCGTAGCACTGTCCTGTATATAGCACGGAGGCCTCTATGCTATGCATAGCACCGTAGCACTGTCCTGTATATATATACAGGACAGTGCTACGGTGCTATGCATAGCAAAGAGGCCTCCGTGCTACGGCTCAATTTTTGAGTTTTCAAAATTCTAACGGTCGATCCGAACCGTTCAACATGATCTCCATATGAATATGTACTTGCAAACCAAATTTTACATTTTTTAAAATTTTTTACTATTTATTAAGCCACTTTGAAAAAACAGTAATTTGTACACAACAGTAAAATCTTCTGGACCATTGGATCAGCAATTTTAAAAGTAGCTTAATAAATAGTAAAAAAATTCTAAAAAATGTAAAATTTGGTTTGCAAGTACATATTAATATGGAGATCATGTTGAACGGTTCGGATCGACCGTTAGGATTTTGAAAACTCAAAAAGTGAGCCGTAGCACGGAGAGGCTCTATGCTACGCATTGCTACGCATAGCATATTAGCAAAATCCTATATATATATATATATACAGGTTGGCTATTCTACTTATATAAGCATACGATGGCATATGCTTATAAGTCATTTTTTCGTTTTCAAAATCCAAAAGTCGATTTGAACCGTTAGATGTGATCTCTATATTGAAATGTGCTTGGAGACCAAATTTCACATTTTTCTGAATTTTTTACTATTTATTAAGCCACTTTGAAAATCGCTGATCCAACGGTGGCTTAACAAAACAGTAAATCAGAAGCCACCGTTGGATCAGCGATTTTCAAAGTGGCTTAATAAATAGTAAAAAAATTCAGAAAAATGTGAAATTTGGTCTCCAAGCACATTTCAATATAGAGATCACATCTAACAGTTCAAATTGACTTTTTAGATTTTGAAAAACGAAAAAATAAGTTATAAGCATATGCCATCATATGCTTATATAAGTAGAATAGCCAAGCACTATATATATATATATATATATATATATATATATATATATATATATATATATATATATATATATATATATGCATATATGCATGTAGAAATGGTCACTCTCGCTTCATCTACTTGCTCCTCTTCTCCCGGAAAAAAAAAATTATTATTTCATATGACTTTTGATGAGTAGACTAGGTGCATTATTTTCAATATTTTCTCTCGCTTATTTAATTTGGAGCTCATTAAGTTTACAAAAAAAACTCTACCAAACAAAATAATTAAAATTGACCTTACTTGAAATAATCAACTTAGGTCTTCTTAACCTAAAATCTAGCTCTGTCAAACTTCCTCTTAATCTTAGTTCTCAATATATTTAATTACGTACGGCTATACTTAATTAGGTGTTGTCTTACATAATTTTTTTATTTATAGAAATTAATATAAAACAATATATATATAGGATAATATATTGAGTACCGTAGGAGTTTGTCATGTATGTAATATCTTAAAATATAAAAATTTATATTTAAGTGTTGTCTTGTATCAATGTCATAGACGAAACTGTAAAAATAATTTGGCTTTATTCTTTAGAGCCGAATTATTAATTTATTCAGATCTATTAAATTTATCACACACTCTCAATAATTCAAACTTTCACGATACTCATTATAATATCTTATATTATTCTATATTAATTTTTATAAATAAAAAATTCTGCTGTCTTTATGTGGCGGGTCAATTCGATATATATACTTTCTTGCCTTGCCACACTAGTTGTCCTAATTAACAACATAACCTACAAAAATAATATAAAATTGTGCCCATTCCTTTTATCATGTACCTCTTAAAATAAATTTCTTGATTAAAATTAAATTTAACATAATTAAAAATATGATAAAAAAAATCTTCAAGACTTTCAATTTTTAGATGGTTGTAAGTCAAAATGTACCATTTGAGCAGTGAATTGTTTTTTTTTTTAGCTTTATTTTATTAAATACGAATTTTCATGCATTTAAATAATTTTCTGAAAATTCCGAGTTTTCGATCCGAACTGGCCGAATTTAATCCAAGTCGTCGTCTCCAATCTACCAAATGAGAACAGCTTGGGTCCGATGGGTTTAGAGACCGTCCGATCCACTTTAAGATTCGTGTGCACGAATTTTAAGGCAGACGCGAAAGTTGCGGAGCGGATTTTAAAGCAGATCGGACGGTCATCGAACCCATCGAATTCACTTTGAGTCCGATGGACATCAGACCCAAATTGGTTCCCTACCAAACTACTTGTCAATCCCAGTTAGACGTACAAGCAAACCTAGTTTGTGTTATATATGTGAGAAATGGGCGTTTTGATGTGCATTTGATCAAATTTGGTCTGATGTTCGATCGATGTCATTCAGTCTCAAAGAATATTAAAGCAGATCTAATAGTTCCGACTATTTAATCTGATGTCCATCAGACACCTCCAGTTTCTAATATATGAGTCCACCATCACATGTTTATGTTACTATCTAAACCCGTTATCGATCAGCATGTGCAGATCTTATGTGATTGTAGCTTAGTTGTCAAATTTTCTTTGTGGTCGTGAAGACTTAAGTTCAAATTCTCTCTGTTTAAATTTTCAAGTTTCGCCCCTGATTATTACATGCGCAGCTTGACAGTAGATTAAGAAGTTCAAGGACATATAAGCAAAATGCCGAAACAATGAAACATGTATGCATTATATGCACATCATATAGATGATAGAGTCAGAGATTCACCAAGAAAATTTTATATATATATGTAGAAGCTTGTTCTAAAAAAGATGCATGAGTGTTTCAACCATAGTGACAAGACTCGTGAGAAATTCGCGTTTTATTCACGTATTATTCGTTTTTTCGACGTTACCGAACCGAACTCCGAATAAAATGCAGAAAAACATATAATACGTTTATTCGTGAATAAAATGCGTATAAAACACGAGTTTGACGAATTATTCGCGAAAAAAACGCGAAAATTATTTTTTGAATTTTTTTTCAAATTTTTTTTTTTACGGTTTTTTTTACGGTTTTTTTTTGTTTTTTGTTTTTTTTGCTTCCTTGTTGTACCGAATCATTCCCGAATTATACCCGAATCACGAATTTTTGACCTCGCCGAACCGAACCCGAACTTTGATTTGTCACTATGGTTTCAACTAGTCAACCATGAAGAAATGGTCACTCTCCCATGTACTTACTCCTCTACTACTCCTAACCTTCTTCTCTCTCCTTTCTCCTTCTCTATCTAGAGACACCATTACCACAAACTCTCCTCTTACTATCATGATACCCTAGAGTCGTTGCCTGACGGCATCTTCACCACTTGGTTTCTTTAAACCTGGTAACTCGAATCTCTCATACTTAGGAATCTGGTACACAAAAAACAAATGAAACAATTGTGTGGGTTGCAAACCGAGACATCCCGATGCTTGACACAACCGGTGTCCTATCTATCAATACTGACACCTCAAAATTACAGCTCGAAAACAAACCTAGCGAGGTCGTCTGGAACATACGTTTTCCCGACATGGTTATTAACCCTATTGCACAATTATTAGATACAGGAAATTTTGTGTTGGTAGACAAAAACACAAACAACATGGCATGGCAAAGTTTTGACTACCCGACCGATACTTTGTTACCGGGTATGAACTTTGGCTGGATAGCGGGTCGCAACCACAGTTTGACAAGTTGGAGTAGCTGGAATGATCCTTCATCCAGCAACTACACGACTAAAATATTGGTCCAATCAGCATGGCCCGAACCCGAAATCTATATTAGAAATGGGTCGAACCTGGTCTATCGAAGCGGACCGTGGGATGGTAATTCCAAATTCAGTGGAGAACCAACATTCGATACAGATCCAGATTTCACTTTTGAATATGTTTCAAATCAAAGTGGAACATATGTTTCCATGAATGGCGATCACAACTCAAGGCTCGTGCTAAATGAGTCTTCTATCCAACGGTTCGTGCTAGATACCGATTCCATGAGTTGGTGGAAGCATTGGTCAATTCCTGATTCTAATATTGACTCTTGTGACAAGTATGCCAACTGTGGACCATTTGGCATGTGTAAATTAATTCTTCGAATCATCTGAATTGTACATGCTTGGACAAATTTAAGTTTGTATGCGAAAAAGAAGATGCTGGAAAGGACACATCGTACGGCTGCAGCAGGCGTAATGAATTACATTACACTGTAAAAGACGGGTTCTTATCCGTTAAGAAAGTGAAGTTGCCAGACACAACAATTGTGACGGTTGACAGTACAATTGGATTGAAAAAGTGCAAGAAAAGGTGTTTGATGAATCGCTCATGTACTGCCTATTCAAATTTGAATGGTACAGGTGGGTGTGCAATGTGGATGGGCAATTTGACTGACATGAGAAAGCTCGACAATGGCGGTTGGACGTTACACTATCGGGTTTCGGGTTTGGATGTACCCGGTTAGAATCCTCTTCCCACTCCCACCCCTTTGTGAATTTACCCACAAAAAGGGCCCATATAAAAAATATCTAAAATATATCTTACCTAAATCAAACAAACATGTTGGTACGAACTGGTATCGGTTATCAAGAGTTTGCCAGTACAATAGTACAATACCTTTTCTCAGAACCATTTTCGTCACTTTATTCAAATAACAAAAATATGTCATTTATCTGGTACAAAAACATGCTATTTTTCTGGTACAACAGTTTTAAAATTTATTTTCCTAATTAAATCTTTATTTTTTTGACACAGCAACAAGCACAATGGCTAAGAAGACAACCGTAATTGCAGTGTGTGTTACCTTGGGGTTGCTAATCCTAGCCTCTGTTGCGTAACTTACACGAAAAAAGTTTATAAATCAAAATGGTATGTTTTTACAAGCATTGAAATTTCAATAGTAAATCTGAGTTGTGATTCATGCCTGTACCTGTATTTACTTGCAACAAGGCATATAGGGTTAAGTACTGCTACATACTAAGATGCAAATATATAGGGGCCTGTGTTGAATTTCTCAATATAAAAAAATTATAATGAACAAAACTAAGCACAAAGACACCTAAGTAAAATAAAATTAACAAAAATAGATCAGTATTACTTGAGAAAGGTTGTGTTATGATTTTGCTTTGTGTGTAATATTCCTTTATTGAAACTGACTGTTAGTCTTTTTATTTTTTTATTTTTTGCTTGTGTGTCAAGCAAACCTGGCATATTCAGAAAGCCGCAGTCAAATTTCACAAGAATCAGCACAGCCATTTTGCAATGTCGAAGGAAATTCTAGAAGAGGGATCTTCAAAAGGAAGTATGATGAATCTCCCCATATTGATGCAAGTGTTATATTAGCAGCTACCAAAAACTTTGCTCTATCAAACAAGCTTGGTGAAGGTGGCTTCGGCACAGTATTCAAAGTAAATTTGTGATCTTTTCATGAACTTTTTTAATTTATAATGTTTCAAAAGTTCGGGTTTGAAATATTTCATGAAGTCAGGAGAAAAAAACCCTTACATGTAGCCTTTTTTAAGGACCAGTAGATAGGCGAAAGCAACCTAAATTATGAGTATGGTGGTACCAGTGACAATTCACTTGTACCAGACTGATCGGTACTGGCAAATGTTTATTTTCTATTATAGTCAGGACATTACATTTTTCCTAAGAATTATGATATTATCTTTATAAAAACAGGGGAACTGGAAGGAGGAGAGGAAGTGGCTGTAAAAAGGCTTTCCTATTCATCGACGCAAGGTCTTAGCGAATTCAAAAATGAAGTCATGTTATTCACTGAACTTCAACACATTAATTTGGGTGCGCTTGTTGGGGTGCTGTTTCGAAGGAGAAGAACGGATGCTAATTTATGAATAAACATGGAAAACACAAGCTTGGATACTATTCTCTTTGGTAAGTTTTTTTTTGTTTTCAAATACTCTTCCAGAAATGTATTTTCTGGTGATTATATGCCACTTTTACACATGATAGCAGCATTTCTATGTATACATGCAATTATGCAAAGTTTGTACAAACAGGTAATATCCTACTTTAAGAATGGTAATATCAGTAGTACATATGTATATTTGAAAGTTTCAAAATTCGCTGAATCGTGTATTTCATAAAAATTTCACTCTTTGGCAGTGTATATTTCTGAGTTCTGACCAAGATGGTACAAATGCAAATGACAGTGCACTCCATACTGTCAAATGCTTTTGGTACTTTCCAATTGGTATAAAATATGAAAAACAAAATAATAAGGTAAAATATACATTCCCCTCAGGTATGAAAAGAAAACAAAAAAAAGCAAAAGGTACATTTTACTTTAATCTCCTCCTTTTAAATTTACAAATTTGTACTGCACCAGTTTATACCAGACAGTACTGATATATGCCAGAAAATTACTGAAATTGGGTTCATAGCAAAGTAACAGAAATTCCGTCTTTAAGATTAAAATGAATTTGACTATATCAATCTCAATTCATTTTTTTTTTTTTTCTGTTTAATCTATTAGAATTAGATGTGATTCCTTGGTTGATAATTTTGAACAGAGAAGCAAAATCTTCTCAGTTCAATTGGCAGAAGCAGTTTGAGATACAATGGGGATCATCGGGGCATTCTTTACCTCCACCAAGACTCAAGATTGCAAATATTCATAGAGATTTAAAAGCCAGCAATATTACTTGAGAACATGAACCTAAAATCTCTGACTTTGGCATTGCAAGAATATTCGGTAGACACAAAAATAATTGTGACCAACAGAGTCGTTGGTACATAGTAAGTGCAGTTTTACCTTCCTACTTGTTATATATTACTGATCAAAGAATGAAAGACCTAAATTGCAATTCGAAACATCAAACTATACAAAACTATATCTTGAAATGTTCCGGGATTTTTTAAAAATTTTGTATGCAATGGTATTATGCAGCGGATGTATGTCTCCAGAGTATGCCATGTATGGTGTTTTTTCAGTTAAGTCCGATGTCTTCAGCTTCGGTGTTTAGTCCTCGAGATTATTAGTGGAAAGAAAATCTGTGAGATATTAGCCTCATTAAACCTCCTTAGTTAGGTAAGAATCTATACTTCTATCTCTTTCATTTTTAAGACTAATATTTTTTATGATTTCAAATTATGAACCAATGTTGTCAGGCATGGACATTATGGAATGATGGCAAGGCACTGAAGCTGGTAGATACATCCATTGCTATGAACTCAAGGAACAAGTCACAGATCATAAGATGCATCCAGGTAGGGCTTCTTTGTGTGCAGGACAACCCAGAGGATAGACCCCACATGTCAAAGCTATATTGATGTTAAACAGCCTGAACATGATTTTACCGCAACCGACGCAGCCTGCTTATTTCGGCAACAAGGCTTTTAGTAACATGGAGTCAACTTCTAGTCAAGCATTACAGTTATAGAACCCTGATGAGTAATAATCTGTGTATATTTGCAATGATCAAATCTGTATGTTATGTACTGCTATTGCAGATTGATCAAACACAGCCCATTTCTGTTTGAGTCTGTATCCCCTCAGGTATCTGAGGTGCAATATATATAAACGGACGGCCCAGATAAATTCCAGCCGGACCAAACTCAATACAGTGCCTATGGAAACTATAGGGGTCCGTTTTGAGATTCGTGCCAGGATAAAAGAACGGTCCAGATTTACTAATTGCACCTCAGGTGCCTGGGCGATCCAAATTCTTTCTGTTTGGTTGTAGTATATGCATAATGCATCCTCTTTTGATATCCTCATATAATATATACAATCGGTAGTTTTTTTCCCCTCTTATATTTATTTCCATTGTAACAAAAAGACCCACAGAATTCCCATATAATATCGTAATTGAGCTCAAACCTAAATAACTATTGCCCTAGTAAAAAATTGTCATGTGATTAGTAAAAAATGTGTTCTATTGACAAGGCCAAAAGCCATTGGTGTATACAAATCCATTTACATCAAACATGTGTCAAAAAGGCATATTAATGCACATAATGATTTTCATGTGCCACAGTTCTCACAGCGTGTACTAGTTGTTACCTGTTGATGCAATGTGAATTCTTATCCTTGTTGAATAATCCAAATAATTCTATCTTTTCCTCGCTCCTGCAAGAATATATAGGTACAATAAAGAGAGGTATTAAACTAGTGATGACACAATTACCTCAAAGTAATTGCAAGGTCCTTTGTACAGGGTCTGGATTCAAGAGGCATGTGCCAGAACTACAATATCACTAAGTGGTGATAAGGATGATATAAGTGTCGTGCGTTGTCGTGACTAAATTGGGAAGGCAGTCATGGCACGTGAATGGCCACGGCACGTTAGTCACGCCGTGACCACACGTGACGTGTCCAAACGTGATTGGTCACGTTGACTATTTTTTTCATAATTTAAGTTAGTTTATTCATGATTCACCATTCGATCAAGATCTAACGGTCCTGGTCACACGTGACCACGTGCCATGCTATGCCGTGCCAATTTTCCGAAGGATGGTCACGTCACACGAATGGTCACGGCACCGAACACGTGACTGTGGCATATCCGGTCACGGCATGACATTTTTTACAACCGTAAGTGATGAGATGCCTTTCTTAGCTAAGATACCAATAAAGAATCATAAATAGCGAACCTATTCAATACATCAGTGATTGCATCAGAATTGTGTTGCATTATAAGAATGGGGCTCCAGTAAAATCATGAAACCCTAGGGACGGCGAAGCTGGCGCAAATACTTTAATGCTGATCGAAGCATTTCTCTCGCTTTCTTATCTGGTCGACAGCCATATGAAATCATTTCTTCAAAAACAGATGGTACCTATTCAAAAAGACAATAATTAAAAAAAAAAAATCAACCAACAAACAGAGTAAAAAGAGTATAATTGGAACAAATAACGAAGTCAATACCTTATCATACTTCTCTACACGAATCAAGGCTTTCATTAGGGTTGTGTATGTCACCACATCTGGCTTCACAGCCTACAATCGAATAAACAAATGCCAAGACCAATTAGTTGGTAAACATGCCTTTGACCTATGTATAACTAATTTACCGCATCGTAGATGAAGTACCCTTATTTGGAATAAAGCATTTCTACCACGGAAATACAAGTAAATAGTAAATTTAGGAGTAGTGCATCTGCAAATTTAGATATCCAGTACAGTACATATGCAGAAGTACAAACTAAAATGATACAGGAACAACTTACGTTATCCTTCATGAATTGTAGAACTGAGAAGGCCTCTATATCTCTTCGATCCTCACCATATGCGTTAATTAAAGAATTCAGTGCAATAACACTAGGGCTGATTCCATCTGCCTTCATCATTTTAAAAACCTCAACTGCTTGATCAGATAAACCCTAACAAAATCAAAATAGCGGATTAACTTGTGATTTTTTAAAAGAAAAAAACATAAAAGCAATTAGCTACATGCATGTACTTTAGGTCTCTTGTGTAATAACACCCAATTGCTTACTTTATTTCAAAAAAAAAAAAACATAATTGTCAGTTTGCAATTAAAACCCAAAAATTCTTAGTATAATAAACAAAAAGGCAAAACCCTGCATTGCTGTTACTTTTTTTTTCTAAATTGAAATAAATAAAACCTAGAATATGTAAGTGCTAGTTTCAAGTTTGCACAAATGAGTCACACAGTACCCAGTTGAGTTGATATAAAAAAAGAGTCAGGGTAAGTTTGCCATTTTATTGTGTCAACTTAAACTTAATATCAATGATATGGTATTATTTGCAAGTAATTCGCTTAAGTTTGGCTCTAACTGTTTAATGTTCTTTTGTAAATAACCGAAAAAAACTGCCTGTTAATTGCAACATGAGAAACATGTGGTATTACAGGTACATCTCATAAATATTAAGTATTAGTGTCAACTTTGGAAAAGAAAATTTGTCTCAGCAATTTAGGAAAAAAAAGTTGGAAGAAAAGGCAAATTAATTTAACAGCTACATACCCTTTGTGCGTATGCATTAATTAGTGCATTATACATGCTCCTGGTAGGCCTCAATCCATCAGATTTCATCGCTTCGAGGCACCCAACAGCATGCCCATAATATCCCGCCTTGCCGTACGCATCGACAAGTGTTGTATATGTGACTATATTAGGTAATAATCCAGCTTCCTTCATCTCAGTAAGCTTTTTATCCATCTCCTCCAGACGACCCTCCTCACCAAGTGATTTTATTACTATATTGTATGTGGTTGTACCAGGCTCAACACCTGCCTCTTGCATTTCTTCAAACAGTTCCATCACCCGACCAAACTGCCCAGCCCTGATATATTCATACCAATAAGTTTTGTCAGTGTGTGTGTGTGTGTGTGTGTGTGTGTGTGTTTGTGTGTCATATTGTTATTAAATGAATGATATCATAGTAATTGGAATTAGCTGATTAACTTGAGAGAAAATGAATCGCTGTCATTATTATTGTGCGGCCAGTGCTACACGGGTCCTGTATTTAATAGGTTGGAGTTGGAACCAATCCCAGACCTTAAAATGTAAGGTGTATAGTATGAGATTTCCTTGCTGCACCCACCATACTGTAAATATTTTCAGTACATGGCGAAAAACCTGTATTTACCTGTTGATTTATTGTGCTGTTTCCAGACAAGATAGTTTCTGCCTTTCTGGTACTCATACTGTATATATTGTGCAGCAGTATTGTTTTGATAAAAGATTAGGCCAGTGTCCAGATACTCTTATTAATTTTTTAACTTGAAAATGGATAAATCTATCTTGTTCCACTGAAAAGTGGTCCATACCTTCTGTGTGCGTTGATAAATGTGTTCCAAGTGACGACATCAGGCTTGATCCCATCCTCCTCCATCTTCTTAAAAGTATCAACAGCATGCTTCAACACATTATGTTTTCCAAAGGCATCGATCATGACATTGTAAAAGTGGCGGTCGGGCTTAATACCATTCTTTCGCATTTCTCTCAAAACCGCAAAGGATTTTTGCCACTCTCCTTTATCTCTAAATCGGACCAGAATTCTACTAAATACATAAGCTCCAGGACGGGCCCCACATGCCTCCATTTCCTCCAATAGAATTCTAGCACTCTCCCACCGACCTGCCTCGGTATACGCATCAATCAACAAACCGTATGTGGCATCATTTGCTTTGACTCCACAATGAGACATTTCATCAAGCACCTGCTCTGCATTTTTTAGAGATCGAATTTTTACATACCCTTTTAGGAGGGCATTGTAAGCATGGACCCTGGGGCGTAATGGTCCATCCGGGGGGAAGAATTCGAGAAATAGGGATTCAGCTTCCATCACTCGACCGGCACTGGAGAGGGTGGAAAGGAGAGTGACAATGCAAGAGAGGCGGGGTGTGAGACCAAGCGATTGTGTAAGAGATAAGAGATTAAGTGATGTGTCAGGATCAGAGCAGAGAGAAAATGCAGTGATTAGGAGAGAAAGCAGAGGCGCATCAGGCTGTAGAGATAGAGAACATAACCGGCTTAGAAGAAGAGAGAGAACCGGGTGGTCATGAGGCGAAAGTGAAGAAATGAGAGAGGAGAGGAGCTGAGAGAAAGACGCCTGGTCAGGGAGGTATGAATGGGAGAGTAGTAAAGACAGGAAATGGAGAGAGAGAGCTGGTCGGGAGGAGAGAGAAGAGGAGGAGATGAGGGAGTTGAGGAGGAGAGGAGAGGGAGGGGAAGTAAGGGAATGGGGTTTTGAAAGAGAGAGAAAAAGAGTAGTGGGAAGGTCGGTTTTGGATTCAGAGAGGGAATGGATGAGAGAGGAGGAGAAAAGGTCTAACGGGAAGGAGAGGTTATGGCGGGAAAGGAAAGGTACGAGAAGGGAAGCGAGGGGAAGGGTAGAATCGGAAGAGAGAAGAGAGTTTAGTAAAGAGAGCCACACGTGAGCAGGGACAGAACGGTAATTGTTCACCAGGTGGAGCTCAGCCGGGTTTAATTTGGAGGGGACGGGGAAGGGGAAGGGGAGGGAGACTGAAGGGGAGGGGGTGAGAGGAGAGGTAGGTGAGGAGAGGGGAGAAATCGTACCCTTCGATTACATTGGAGAAAGGGAAGGAGAGGAAGAGGAAGTGGCGGGACTGTGTGGTGCTGGT
>JAJGRW010001252.1:0-97182 GCA_025461045.1 Carex parvula | reverse complement strand
CATTCACAAACAATCAAGTAAACAACAGATTAACCAGTTTCTAGATATAACTAATTCCAAAAATAAACTAAATTTGGTAGTACTAAGCCACTAAGTAAGGGCTGAGGATAAAGCTAAGGACAAAAAATTAAAAAAGAGCTTGTTCTTTCATTCATCATTGTATCAGCACTAGGTGGAAGATGGTACAACACCACCTCCAAGCCAGGAGAGAATACAGTCTAGTGTTATAGTATCTTCAATAAGTGACATCCATCCTTTGTTGCTTCCTTAACATTCTTTTCACATTACCTATCCAATAAGCAATCGGTCCTAAATCTAAAAGTTCAACGTAAATTCAGGTAATTTTTTAACAGAGTAGTTTTAGCTTCATGCAACGTACGAGCAACATATAGTGCTGTTTTGATTCTGCAGCTTGCGTTGCATAAAGCCAAAACGACTCTGTTAAAATGTTTTAGCCTAAATTTCAGGATATTGTTTCCAAGAAGCAAATATATGAGTAGAACTAGGGTGTTCCTAACTTCCTTAAGTCTTTCTGTGAACTCAACTCTAAAAACTTTCGGATTGACTTCAAATGATGAATCTGAACCATTAAAACTCATTTAGTTTACGAGTGATGCATCTGCATGCACAAAATTTAAACTAATGAATTAATTTAGTATAAATTCGGTCAAATTTAGAAGGTTTATAAATTAATTTTAATGCATTCATTTTTTAAATCATTTTTGACCACTTGACTCTATACAAAATTAATTTGAAAATTTAAAATTTTTGTATGTAGATGTATCACTCATAAGGTAGACGGGTCTCAACGGTTCAGATTTGTCATTTAAAGTCAATTCGATAAATTTTAGAATTAAGTTAACAAATAAACTTGGTGAACTTAGGAACACCCTAGTTCTACTCTAAATATATAATGGAAACCGAAGAATGAAGCAATCGTGAACAACGCCGCACGATCTTGATTTAAGAACAGGCCGAAAGAAAACAAAGAAGAGATAATAAGGCCCGCTGTATAGCCCATTCCATGTTATTCAGGTAAATAGAAGCCCAAGAAAAAAAGAGAAAAACCCAAAGAAGAAAGACATACCCCAAATAGAAATAAAGGCCCATCAGAAGATGAAGGGCAAAGTTTCGAGTAGTCTTTATCTGTAGTTGCATATGCATCATGATATTTCATATTCCAACAGAAAGGAGGAGAGGAGATCGTTGTTTGTTTAATATATTACGACCCTTTTATATATATATTTCACTAGCCCTATATATATATATATATATTAGAACATAGACGTTCTAGAGACATAATTAATTAATTAAGCATCTCGAGGTGCTCACACAAATACGATGTGTGGGATTGAATTTGAAAGCCTCTTTCTTTCTTTCTTCCTTTAAAGCACATGCAATGTCCTCACGACGGCCGCGTATCATAAAAAAAAAGCAAAAAAAAAAAAAATGCACCAACAATTACTTAAATTTTGGTAGAACACCCAAAACAAGTCCATCATAAGAAACTTGAAGCAGAATGTCATGACTTCACTACACGTTCTCTTGTTTATTTAATTTATGTTTTGTGAATTTCTGTTGCAAGTTATTATTTTAAATAAAAAGATGAAATCAAACCCTTGAAGTTCATTGATTTTGCGTAATGAGTTGATTTTTATTCCACACCCTCCAATAAATATAGCTGGCAGACTGCATGTGAGCCTATTTATTTTCTATTAATTTTTTCTTTAAAACAATAATGCAATCAGCCAAGAGCACCGTTAATTTTCGATATATATATATATATATATATATATATTTTGGAAAGAAAGGAAGCTAGTGCCCGTTTCATACATGAAACATAAGATGTAATTACAGAGTACTAGAGTTATAGCTATATCTCCATCATTTAGAAGCAACCACAAAAGCTAACATAGTGCAAAAGACATACGCTCTACCTTTTAGCATCCACCAAAATACAATAATAAATAAAGTAACTAATACTAAGCCTCCGACTTTGGGGCTGAGGTAACACAGTCCTAACAGTGCATCAAATCAAAACGTTGTGAACTTCATAAACTCATTCAGCTGAAGAACCAGCAGCTCCTTCGATGCGCAAAGGCGGATCAACAACAGGGTCACCCTGGTAGGGAACCACTGGTTATCATTTGGGTCCCAAACTCTCAGTGGAATAGCATGGATATCATTAGGCAGCCAATTAGCAGTAGCAGCTTTGATACGCTTATCCATATGTCCTGACTAATAATCAACAAGAGAAATGGTTAGCAAAATTATATTTTGAATTATTTTGATATAATTATATAAGTATATTGAAATGTAAGGGCATTTCTATGTTTCCATAAAGTCCAACTTAATGCACTAAAAATCACAAGGAAAGCAATTTTATTATCTCTATCTAAAGAACCTGCAAAATCAAATATATTAGCACAAGATTTCCAATGAGTGAAGCTATGTTGACTTTGATCCAACCAAAACCAAATTTGTTTAGCTGCAGAACATTTAAGAAATAAATGAGTGGCTATTTCCTTCTTATGACAGAATTGACATGTCAAATCCCCTTGTCACCCTCTTTTGTGCAAATTATTTTTAGTCAAGATTCTGTTATGCATAACTAACCACATAAAAATTCTAATTTTGGGGGCATAAGAAGTTCCGGCCAAATACT
Organism: Carex parvula; assembly: GCA_025461045.1. NCBI lineage: Eukaryota > Viridiplantae > Streptophyta > Magnoliopsida > Poales > Cyperaceae > Carex > Carex parvula. The sequence continues at coordinate 94,517 of JAJGRW010001252.1, read as the reverse complement.
GTATCTATTCTTACTAATGCCTCTGAAATTAAGAATTTGGTATATAGATCTAACAGTAAACATCCCACTTGTCTCCCATCTCCAAGCAATTTTATCTATAAAGTGAGTAAAACTACAAGAACTTATGAGTGCTAGTAATTGTTGCCATTCTACAAGTAAGATATCACTTAATCGTCTTCTAAATCTTAATGCAGAACCTTGTGAATTGATTACAGCTGTAATGGTAATTTGAGGGGTAGCACAAATTTTGTATAGTTGAGAATATTGAGTGGCTAAACTACAGTTTCCAATCCAAAGAGTATGCCAAAAAGATAAAATGGAGTTATGGTCAGGTTTAAAAGTAACACTAACTTTCCCTAATTGTTCTAATTTTATAATTATTTTCCAAAAGGGAGAATAAGGTAAATTGGGAGTATGTGTTGATAATAGTTATATTGAATCACAGTTTTCCATAATCCTTGATATGTGTTATCATGAAACCTCCACCACCATTTTCAACAACAACGAAATATTCATGTGATGTAAATCTAGAATACCCATACCTCCATGTTTTTTTATCTATACAAGCCTTAGACCAATTAACTAAAGTATATCATTTTCTAGATCTGTCAGATCCTTGCCAAAGAAACCCATTCCTAATAGAATTAATTCTTCTAATGATGGTTTTAGGTGCTCTATACACTGACAGAGTATATAATGGGATAGCTGAAGTTATTGAATTGAGAAGAGTGAGTCTACCACCTATTGATAAAAGTTGACATTTCCAATTTTGTAACCTACTTTCTATCTTATCTACTAAAAATTGCTAATCATCCATACTTAGTTTTTGATTGTGTAAAGGTAATCCTAAATATTTAAATAGAAATGTTATCCCTTAGGCACCACTAATTTCGAAAATAAATAACTAATTGCAAATAAACTAAAGTAGATGAGTTTAGAGAAATTTGATACAAGGAGTGATAACGGAGTTCGGCTTAAAATGCCTACGTCTCCGGGGCGTCGCAACCGCTTCTCGGTGCGCCTTTCTATTACCCAAATGAGAAAGGTTACAACTTGTGAACCGGTGAGCCCTTACAACCAATGGGAAGTCACACGGCCAACTTGAATCGAGAACGAAGTCTCTAAGTTTGAAATCTCAAGATGAACACTCAATAACTCACTCTAACCTAATCTAACTTAAGATTAGTGAAGTGGATTTGAGGTTGTTTGAGGGATATTGAAGTTTTTGTTCTCACAACAATGGATGAACTGGTTCTCACAGAAAAATAGCTTTAGAAATGATTAGGGTCGGCTAGATCAATCTATCTCTCTTCGAAGAGGAGAACCCTAAGGTTCTATTTATAGTGGCAGCTTTCAAACGAGCTATCTGCCATAAAACGTCCCAACGTTTTGTAAAACGTAGAAAACGTTTAGTTCAAAAATTCAAATTTCTGTGAGAGTTCCTAAAACGTCACAGATGTTTAACAAACGTTGCAGAACGTTTTCCTCTGGAGATTTATCGATTAAAAAGCTATTTTGAAGTCTGAGAAATTAATTAAATCGTCCAGACGTTTTGATAATCGTCTGGGACGTTTTATAATGTTTTTCCAACTTTTAATCGATTTAATCTCCAGGTTTTTCATATAGAAAAACGTCTGAACGTTTTGTTAACCGTTCCAAATTTTTATCCCTGTGTTTCAACATCAAATCTACTTTACTAAATATAAAATTTACAATTCTAATTCTTGATGAATAACTTGATGTTTCTTCAGTTCAAGACAATTGGAATTGCAAATTTTATATTTAGTAAAGTAGATTTGATGTTGAAACACAGGGATAAAATGTTGGAACGGTTAACAAAACGTTCAGACGTTTTTCTATGTGAAAAATCTGGAGATTAAATCGATTAAAAGCTGGAAAAACATTATAAAACATCCCAGACGATTGTCAAAACGTCTGGACGATTTAATTAATTTCTCAGACTTCAAAATAGCTTTTTAATCGATAAATCTCCAGAGGAAAACGTTCTGCAACGTTTGTTAAACGTCTGTGACGTTTTAGGAACTCTCACAGAAATTTGAATTTTTGAACTAAACGTTTTCTACGTTTTACAAAACGTTGGGACGTTTTATGGCAGATAGCTCGTTTGAAAGCTGCCACTATAAATAGAACCTTAGGGTTCTCCTCTTCGAAGAGAGATAGATTGATCTAGCCGACCCTAATCATTTCTAAAGCAATTTTCTGTGAGAACCAGTTCCTCCATTGTTGTGAGAACACGAATTTCAATATCCCTCAAAACAACCTCAAATTCACTTCACTAATCTTGAGTTAGATTAGATTAGAGTGATTACTTGAGCGTTCATCTTGAGATTTCGAACTTAGAGACTTCGTTCTCGATTCTAGTTGGCCGTGTGACATCCCGTTGGTTGTAAGGGCTCACCGGTTCACAAGTTGTAACCTTTCTTTTTTAGGTAATAGAAAGGCGCATCGAGAAGCGGTTGCGACGCCCCGGAGACGTAGGCATTTTAAGCGAACTCCGTTATCACTCCTTGTGTCAACTTTCTCTAAACTCATCTATTTTATTTTATTTGCAATTATTTATTTACTTTTGAAATTAGTGGTGCCTAAGGGATAACAAAGTGGTATCAGAGCAGGTTCTACTCAAATTAAGACTCACTTAATTTGAGTTTTATCGATCTATAAAAATGGCACCAAATAGAATTGTGAAGGAACCCCCAATTTTTGGCCTTACAACCGAAAATTTTAGTTATTGGAAAAGAAATATGGTCAACTACCTAAACTTTCATGAGGTTTGGGATATTGTAGAAAAAGGGTTTGTATCAAAATTTGATGACAAAAATGAATTGACCATTGAATCCAAACTTGAAAAGAAAGATAACATTTATGCAATAAATTATATAATTGCTAGTGTTAGTGAATCTGTTGGAATGTTAATTTATGATATGAGTAGTGCCCACGAAATGTGGGAGGATCTAATAAATCGTTATGAAGAAAATACTCAGATTAAAAGGATTGAGACAAAGATTAATGATCAAGATTTCAACCTTGTGTTGATGTCAAATGACATTGAAAGACCGATGATGGAGGATATTGACTCAATTATCACAAGCGATAACATCACCAACAAGAATACAATCGAGGATTTAACAAACATTGCCACATTTGAGGACGACAACATGGAGTTGGATGATACAATGATAAGTTGGGTTTTGGATATAAGAAAGATCATTCACTTGATGCCAAAAGCTCACAATCTCAAGAGAAAAGGGAATACAATAAAAATTTAAAAGATAAAAATAACCAAAATAGAGTTAGGTATGGTTTCAATTGCAAAAACTTCATGGATAAATATAATATTCAATACAATGGTAGATGCACATTAATTCCACAAGAGAAATAATTTCAAAACTCAAATGCCAAGAATTACGGTTCTAGAAAACAAAATCACGCGTTTATGTATAGGAACAATAATATTAAATACAAGGGCAAAATTGTACATAGTAATTTGAAAAATACATTCACACCACAAGGGTCAAACAAAATCTACTTTAAGGGACCCGATGGATGGTTTTATGAATTAAAGGATAAAAATGATTTACAAAATAAAAGTCAAAGAAATAGTACATTAAGAATCGCTTCCCGATATAACAATAAAATTGATTCACATAAAAACAAAAATTCTTCATCCAAGTTTTCAAATAGATTTTCAAATACTTCTTGGAATCGAACTCAAAAGTTAAATAGTCATTTCCAAACTCGTTTTGAAATGGGTCCGGCATTAGGTGCTAAGCCAAATTTTACATTTTGCAATTATTGTTGTAAGCTTGGTCACTCCTCATTAGAATGTAGGTTTAGGAAAGGAAACAACAATGCAAATGTTGTTTGGATTCCTAAAGCTAAACTAATGTAATATTGTGCTTTAAATCTCCCTAAATCACCCAAATTGCTAAAGTCAATAATGGGGGAGATTAAACAAAGGGTATGGTATGGTGGATTTATTTTTATTTTCTTTCTAACTAAAAACAAATTCACAAGGGGTAAAATGATATTATTTTTGGTTCACCTAATGCGGCACTTGCCGAGATATTTTCTTCTCTTATGAGTAGTGAATTCGAGATGAGCATGATGGGTGAATTGAACTTCTTCTTGGGGCTACAAATCAAGCAACTTTCGGATGGTACCTTTGTGAGCCAAACCAAGTATGCCAAGGAGTTGGTGAAGAAGTTTGGAATGACCGAGAGCAAGACGAGCCCAACACCAATGGCTGCAAATGCAAATCTTGACTCGGATCCAAGTGGCACACTCGTGGATATCACCCAATACCGAGCTATAATAAGTAGCCTACTTTATTTAACTGCTAGTAGACCCGATATTATGTTTGCGGTATGTCTATGTGCTAGGTTTCAATCCAATCCCAAAGAGGTGCATTTGAAAGCCGTTAAACGAATTGTTAAATATATCAAAGGCACTTTAAATTTGAGATTGTGGTATGGCAAACAATCGGAACTAGATTTGATAGGATACACCGATGCCGATTTTGCCGGAGACCGAATGGATAGAAAGAGTACAAGTGGTACGTGTCAATTTCTTGGCGGATCACTTGTCTCATGGTCGAGTCGCAAACAAACCTCGGTTGCGCTTTCCACTGCGGAAGCCGAGTATGTTGCGGCCGGTAGTTGTTGCACACAAATTTTATGGATGATCCAAACTCTGCATGATTATGAAATTCGCTTCCGCAACGTACCAATTATGTGTGACAATACTAGTGCCATTATGATATCCAAAAATCCGGTTCTCCATTCTAGAACTAAGCACATAGAAATAAGGCATCATTTTATTAGGGATCATGTTGAGAAAGGTGAGTCCAACTCATTCATATTGATACCAAAAATCAAATTGCTGACATTTTTACCAAGCCCTTAAATACTCAACAACACAATGAATTGAGGTTTAAATTAGGCATGCTTGAATTCAAGGACTGAAATATTTCAATCTCATACACATTTAATATCAATTGAGAGCATAGCAATCAATTAGTTCATTTTAAGACCTAAATGCCAGAGAGAAACGTTGCAAAACGTTTCTGAAAACGTTAGAACGTTTATGAACTTCACTTCAAAATCCATCAAAATGAGCTAAAACGTCGGTAACGTTTTACAAAACGTCTGAACGTTTTCTCAATTCTAAAACTTCAAAAATTCATCTGAGAAAAGAGGCAAATCGTTCGGAACGTTATGGAAAACGTTGCAACGTTTGTTTCTCGTTCTTCCTGTCCGAAAATGTTCAAACTTCTAAAAATACAATATATCTTAAAACGTCTGAACGTTTTAGGAAACGTGTGAACATTTCTTTGTCTTCCATTCAACTGAATTTTCACAACTCGGAAATCAACCAAACCGTCAGGAACGTTTGGTCAAACGTCGAGACGTTTTATTAAATATTAATTCAGACATAATTCATTGATTAAACTTCAACAAAACGTTGTGGACTTTTTCCAAAACGTTCTGACATTTTTCTCTTATATTAAAACCCAAAATTTAAATTTTCCTCTACAAATGACCCGAGAAAAACGTTGCACGACGTTTTATAAACGTCCCAGACGTTTTCAGCGCCGCCTCTATAATCCTCCTGCGAACCGACGGCTCTTCATCTCTCTTTCTTCTTCTTAAACCCTTCTCTCTTTCTTTCTCTTCTTCTCTCCGCCACCTTTCACCTTTCTTCTCCATTTTGACCACCATAAACCACCAAATCACCTATTCTAAAGTGATTTCTTCTCTCCTCTCAACCCTCTTTCCATTTCTTCTCTCAAAATCAAGCTTTTCTCTCTCTTTCTCTCTCTCCACCAAAACCCTACCTTTAGCCGTCTCTTAAAATCCGGCGATCGACCGCTCAATCGAAGATCCGTCTTCACCATTGTGCTTGTAGAGTCGTTCTCTTTACGGATTTGTGCTTCATTCTCTAATCGGTAACATTCTCTTTCTCTCTCAAATCAATGGCTCCCAAACTTGCCAAAATCAATGCACTTAGAAAGAAGAAGTCCCGAACCGAATCGGGTGAGTCAAGTAGAACTGAAATTCAACCGGATACCAACCTTTTTCGATCCAACACTTATCTTTTCCAGAATCCCATTGCCCATACCAATTTCACCGGTCAATTTTCGGATCGAAAACTGTCTAATTGTTACTACTTTGACAAAGCCTCGGTTACCTTTCGATTTCCCGAGAATGACAAAATTATCGGGTATATCAGTCATTGGCCTTGGGAATCCTTACTCACTTGCGATGAACCATATAGTGAGATGATTACCAAAACCTTCTATTCCAACCTCACTTTCACCGATGAACCCTTTCTTGTCAAATCCTATGTATGCGGGCGAGAAATCATTCTATCTCTAGAAAATGTGGCCAATTGGCTTGGTTTATCCAATGAGGGTGAAGAAACCTATCTCCTTCGGAATTGGCCCGATCAAGCCCTAGAATCCGCCGATCACTACAAAACTTGGTTTGATCGACGTAACCATGGCGGTGGACCCCTCTATGCCTCACATCTTCCATCTCTACATCGTTTGCTTTTTCTTCTCATCAACAACATTCTCGTACCCAAAGCAACGATCAAATCAAATATAGAGCGGGGTCCAATGTACTACTTGCGGCATCTCATTACTCGAGATGATAAAAGGTTCAACATCCCGTTCATTATTCTTCGCCACATGATCGTTTGTTACACAAGCTCCGTTGCCACTCTACCTTACGGTCATCTAATTCATCAAATGATTCGCCAAAGTGGCATAACCGTTCCGAGTCATCTCATTAATAACGAACCACACCATTTGCTTGATGTTCTACCCAAACATGGTTGGATCAAAGGTCATTCGGAGTCGGGCTTACCAATGCTCAAACCCGATGGACGACCTATCAATGATTGGATCAATGCTGTCAATGCCTTACCAAACCAATATTGGGATCCGTATGAAGACGAACCGCCGGCACACCATGACCAACCACCAATACCACCAATAGCTCAAGGTGAGCTCCCTCAAGGCACGGAAAATCAATTGGCTTGGCTTGTTCAACACATGCAAGAATATCAAATAGCCAATAACAACCAATTTACCGCGATAAAGAACGATCTTAAAATTTTGAAGGTAGATTCGCGCAAAAATCGAATTCAAGGCCGCAAAAATGCCAAAGCAATATATGATATTGATCTCACTACTTCCGAACTCGCTCGGCGCTTTGTGAAGCAATATGGTGCTTCTAGTGGTGCGACCACTAGTGCCCCTCACATTCCTTCAGAAGATGATGAAGAAGATGATGACGAGGGTGAAGAAGAAGATGACGAAGATGACCCCGAATTTTAAATCTATTTGATCTTTTATAATTAGAATTTGCTAAGTGATTGCTATGTTATTTGAGTTGTGCTATGAACTTTTATTATTTCTATGTTGTATGACTTGACCTTCTACTACTTTGCTAGGTGTATGATTGCATGCTTACTTTTAAATTGTTTATCTTTCATGCTTATATAATTTGTGATGACATGCATAATTTTCTAAATTTATGTCACATATTATCAAATTAAGGGGGATTGCATATTTTGAGGGAGAGCACTCTTACTTGTGCTATTTGATTATGTTTTTGTCTCCCTTTCGTCGATTTCCAAAAAGGGGGAGAAAATGCAAGACATGCAAACACCGATTATTTGAAAATTTGAAATTTGGAAAAAATCGATATATGCACTTACTTGCGTTGTATGTTTTGCAAATCGTCAAAAGGGGGAGATTGTTGTTTCAAGCAATTCTCTTATAGTCTATTTGACTAATTTGCAAAACATACAATTATTGAATTTTACGATTTTCTCTATGTTAGAAAGAATGCAGGTTCAAGACAATTGGAATTGCAATTTATAAAGCGCTTGAACTGAAGAAACATCAAGTTATTCATCAAGAATTAGAATTGTAAATTTTATATTTAGTAAAGTAGATTTGATGTTGAAACACAGGGATAAAACGTTGGAACGGTTAACAAAACGTTCAGACGTTTTTCTATGTGAAAAATCTGGAGATTAAATCGATTAAAAGCTGGAAAAACATTATAAAACGTCCCAGACGATTGTCAAAACGTCTGGACGATTTAATTAATTTCTCAGACTTCAAAATAGCTTTTTAATCGATAAATCTCCAGAGGAAAATGTTCTGCAACGTTTGTTAAACGTCTGTGACGTTTTAGGAACTCTCACAGAAATTTGAATTTTTGAACTAAACGTTTTCTACGTTTTACAAAACGTTGGGACGTTTTATGGCAGATAGCTCGTTTGAAAGCTGCCACTATAAATAGAACCTTAGGGTTCTCCTCTTCGAAGAGAGATAGATTAACCCAGCCGACCCTAATCATTTCAAAAGCTATTTTTCTGTGAGATCAAGTTCATCCATTGTTGTGAGAACAAAAACTTCAATATCCCTCAAACAACCTCAAATCCACTTCACTAATCTTAAGTTAGATTAGGTTAGAGTGAGTTATTGAGTGTTCATCTTGAGATTTCGAACTTAGAGACTTTGTTCTCGATTCAAGTTGGCCGTGTGACTTCCCATTGGTTGTAAGGGCTCACCGGTTCACAAGTTGTAACCTTTCTCATTTGGGTAATAGAAAGGCGCACCGAGAAGCGGTTGCGACGCCCCGGAGACGTAGGCATTTTAAGCCGAACTCCGTTATCACTCCTTGTATCAAATTTCTCTAAACTCATCTACTTTAGTTTATTTGCTATTAGTTATTTATTTTCGAAATTAGTGGTGCCTAAGGGATAACAGGAAATACTCATACTTTACATTGAAATGTATCTGCAAAAGATGGTCCTTCTGTATGAATAGGATATAATTTAGTTTTGAGTAAATTCATAGTAATTCCCGATATAGCTTCAAACCTTTTCATACCCCACCATGCTGATTCCACATTTTGATGAGTAGCTTCTAAAAATAGAATAGTGTCATTAGCATAATGACAATTAGTGATTGCTCTATCTGCTATACAAGAAGGACCTAATCCTAACAACTTATTAGCTTGCTACTCTTATGAAATATTTTACACAAGGTATCTGCTGCTAGGATGAATAGGAAAGGTGATAAAGGGTCACATTGTCTAACTCCTCTTTTGTAGTAGAAGAATTGTATAAAATCGCCATTAAAATTGATGCATGATTGTGAACTATATAACCAATCCTTAATCCAAGTTATCCATTTATCCCCAAACCCTTTACTTACTAAAATTTCCAAAATGTAGTCCCAATGTATCTTATCGTATGCCTTCAAAGTATACTTTAATAACCACACCAGGAATTTGTTGTGATTGACAAGAATGTATAAGCTCCTGACTAAGGATAACATTGTCTAGTATATATCTATGTTTAATAAAAGCAGATTGACTAACATCTATTATTCTATTCATGATGTGTTCGAATCTTGTGGTAAATATCTTAGAAATAATTTTGAAGCTACAATTTACTAAACTGATAGGTCTATATTTACTTATTAGGACAACATCTTTCTCTTTGGGGATCAAACAAATAACTGATTTATTTATTTTATGTAATTTTGGATATATTGCGAGGTCATATTAATTAATTGGAACCTTAGTAGGGGTGCAAACGGATCGAATACGAATCAGATAGTGGTAAAATTATATTCGTATCCGCTTTTATTTTTGGATACGGATGGATCGGATATTTGATGGATATGTACGGATACAGATTGGATATCGGATATCCGTAAATATATACATAAATATTTTCATAATATATATTAAATTATATGGTAGATATCTACCTATTCGGATACGGATAATCAAAATTCAAAACCATATTCGTATCCGTATCCAGATATTCAGATATCAGATATCCATATTTAATTTTCGGATACAGATCCGGATACGATCGGGATATTAATTATCTGATCCCTTTGCACCCCTAACCCTCAGTCTCCATTCTCTTTCTTGTTATTCCTCTGGATTCTAGTAAAAAAATAAAATTCTGGTAATCTTATTATAGAGATATAAGAGTTCAAATATCTTCATTATGTCTCTACTTTTTATTTTTTAATAATAATTTTTTTAAAACGTATATGTCAAAAATGAAATAATTAAATGTGATCTATATTATTTTTTCTACATACACATAAAAAGTTTAACTTTTTTAATTTTGTTTTTATAATCAATAAAAAATTAGCAATGTTCATATGTAAGTGCCCTTCCACGATTAAATGTTTTCAATATATGTATATATTATAACAACTTTTTTTATTCTAAAAATAAAAAATTCTTTTATTCTGTCTTTATGAGATTGACTATAATCAATAATCAATAATCAATAAATCATTTTTGTCTTTTATGTGCATTGACTAATTTCAGGACAGTACTAGTAATACCTCATAAGTCTCCTCAGGCCTTAAACCCAATATTTTATTTAAATAAGAAGCGCTCAACTCCTTGACCCCCCACTTATTATTTCATTAAACCATGAAAGTACTACAGATAGATTTTAGGAAAACAGCACAATCAGAATATAAAAATGTTCAATAAACCAGCTTGGTTTCTTGGAGCAACTTTTAATTTGCATTTTTTTTTACTTATGTTATTGTTTAAACCTTATTTAAAGCCAGATTAGCCTTGTCTAAACCTCAAAAGCCATGATTATTTAAGGATGACAGGTCATAATTTGCAATATGATGTGAACAGTAAGAGGGACATTGAAACTATATATATATATTAATTCACTAGCATTGTTAGACCATTTTAAAATTTCTCATTTCCCATTTTTTAGATGTTTGACATGATGCTTAATTAATTAAATAATATACTTGACTAGGTGAGCTCTCATTTTCTACTCTAATTGAAGTATATATTAAACCAAGATGAATTGATGTACTCATAGAAAGTAGGAGGATATGTATTGCTAGTATACAAAATACAAACCTACAATATATATCAACAGAGAAGATAGTTGGAGAAGATGGATGGAATAGAGGTCTTAATTGAAATTTTATTGCTGTCTTTCATCACTGTTCATGGCGAAGGTATTCTTTATGCTTCATTTCTGTTTTTAATTTGTGTTGTTTCTCTTGATTGCAAGACCATTTGGTGATTGTTTACAATAGTTTGGTTTTGGATGTGCGTGTGTATGAAATTCTTATTACATGCAAGGGCTAGAAAATTATGATAGGGAATGGCGCGCTTGAAAGAAAAATTTACTATAGTGTAACTTTATTTTATAAGAGGGTTAATAAGTATTAATACATAAAAAATAAAAATAAAATTTAATTGACACAATTACAAAATTTCAATTTATAAAAAGACTTATCCCCTTTTTCACTCGCTTAAATCCACCCCTCATCACATGATCAATTGTTACAATATCTCAACTAAAAATGGATAATGCTCCATACAATTGTTCTACTATGAGATATAAAAAAAGGACAATATATCGGAAACGAAATTTCCTAAAAAATACAAAGATTAAAAAGTAATAGTTTGTTTTGTGCTTAAAAATAGAAAAATTATACTAATAAATAATATTTTGTTAAAAATTATTTTAAGCAAACGAATATACTCAAATAATGTACTTATATAATATAATTTTGATATAGTGTCATGTAATATACACATACAAATGAAAACAAGATATTACATATTTAATGAAAGACACAATTTATAATGAATATAATACACCAATGATAGAACATCTAATTTAGAATAGACATGATATGAATGGAAAATAAATTAAAAATTACCAATGTTGATAAATTAGATTTATTTTTTAATTAATATTCATCGAAACAATTTGTGGATGGAAAACCAAACATAGTTTATGATAGCTTATTGAAAAGTTGATCAGACATTCTCATTAATGGATTTCATTCAAATACTGCGCACATTTTCTATCCAAATCTCCTATTAAATATTGATTTTTTCATTGGAAATTTGGCATAATTAATCACGGTAAAGCCTAACTAAAGAAATTAGATTTATCAAGATTGATTGATATAGTAGACTCGTTTCATTTAAATCAAAGATGGAAAGAAAAACAGAAAGAATAACAGCTGGCCCACAAAAATCAAAATCACGGCCCAAAATGTTTTCTATTTTCTCAGCAGCCCACTTATCACCATCGGGTCCCACTGTCAGACCCTTCTTCTCCATCTATTCATTAACCAAACCAAAATAGCGAATTATTTCAATTCGAGACAGCTGAGTCGTTAACCCCGCACTTAATCCAAACGCACTCTAGTGAAAGAAACTCTGCGATAACCCCAATTACATTCCATCTCGGATGGTGAGTCGGAAGAATCGGTCGATTCAGCCGCTTTTTACGCTTTTCTTCGCCTAGAGAGCCTCCGATTTCTACCTGAATCGACCCAGTCAACTCGTACTCGGTCGATTTCCATGCCATGGACTTCCTGTTTATCCAAATCCTCCTATAATGTTAGATCTCCCTCTTGATTCCATTACTTCCTACATCTTCATTATATTGTTAATTTAATTGAAAATTGATTGGACAATACTACCAAGAACGTTACTAGTGGAACTCTGATGTTCCAGATTTTATGTATTTTAGTACGTATTATTCGCCTATATTTTTTATGGCTAATAAGCTGATTTAACAGATAATTGACCTGAGTCAAAACTCCTCAGCCGTGTCCATAGTTTTTTTCCCCTTATATTTGTTTATTAGTTTTATAGTTGAGTTGCATTTTGCTGATAAATGCCCATATTTATGGAATTTAAAGCATTTGACGGGCTCTGATGCATTTGCGTTCATTGAAAGGGGCCATTAATGGCTTCCTCATTTTTGTTTGGTAGGCCTTCATTGTTTGTTTGGTATCGCCCTAATTGCACCACGGAATCACCTTGGTCATTGCGCCTTTCTATTTCGTATCGAATGAGCCTCAGAGCCTGATTTCTATCTTTATCATTTCTATTGTATGTTGTTTTTTATATTTGTCAATTATATTCATTCTTAACCAGACCTACATTGTCTCCCTAACTAGCATTGAATAAAGCACAGAATTAAAGCTGTCCAATTCTGCTCTTGGTAATTATTGTAAGCTCATGACTATATATATGGACCATATTTACTTCGGTCAGTGCAAAGCCTAATTAAAATAACATAATATCTTAAATATAGTATGATTCATTAATCCATTCTGATTAAATTAGTGTAATAGAGTGGGTGTAACCTAAATTAGTGTAATCCATCTGCAGGGAATACACTAAACATAAGTGAGGTGCTGCAAGATAACGAGCTCCTAACTTCAGCTAATGGGAGATTTCAGTTGGGTTTCTTCAATGCCACAAATTCCAAGATGCAATATCTTGGAATTTGGAACACCGACCCTCGTAAGACGGTCGTCTGGGTTGCCAATGGGAACCATCCAATCGTCAGTGGCACTGGTGAGCTTAGCCTATCCTTAGATGGAACCCTTTTCCTCCGAGATAGCACAGGCCGAGATATATGGTCCTACTGGTAGTCAGCTCAGCAGAGTAGAACCTCAAGCTTGTCTCCTTGATATAGGGCTTCTTGTAATTAATGACACCAAAACAGGGAAACTTTTGTGGCAGAGTTTATACCAACTCTCTGACACCCTATTGCCCTATGTACCACTTGGGTATACCAAGTTGTTGGATTCAATGCTTGAATTTCAACTCACTTCTTGGAACATTACTGGGATTGATCCTTCCTCTGGGCAATATGTTCGGAAATTGGACCCTTCAAGAAGGTATGAATTGGTTGCTTATAGGGGCTCTGATGTAACTTATCGGTCTGGTCCATGGAATGGTACGAGATGGAATGGTTTCCCCAAAATGACACAAGATTTGGTGAGGTTTTTCCTCAATAAATCAGGTGATAATGGAGCGCTTTATTGGTATGAGCCTATAGACTTATTGGTCCCATGGCGTTTTGTCATGAACTCAGATGGTACAACATATCGTTATTTTTTGAACGGCAGTGATTGGAAAGAATTTTGGAAAGTTCCAGATGAATCGACCCCTCTATATGCTCTCTGTGGACCATATGGGATTTTTATTGATGGAAATTGTAAATGTTGTGAGGAAAGTTTATTTCATCCCATGAATGAGAAAGATTGGAAAAAACGCATATTTGCTGGAGGTTGCATAAGAAATGATCCTCTAAATGACACACATCCTGGATTTGTTACTCTAACTAATGTGAAACTGCCAGACACAATCAATGCAATTTCTGATGAAAGAAAGAGCAAAAGTGAATGTGCGAGTTGGTGCCAGAAGAATTCTTCTTGCATGGCTTATGCATATATCGGATGGCAAGGATGTCTGGCTTGGTTTGGAGACATCATTGATATGCAAAAATTTCTTAATGCAGGGGATGATTTATATATCCATGTTGCTTCTAACAGTGGTAAGTGGTTATTTGCAATGATTAAGAACAATTAACCAGCTTGAGAAGTCGATTTATTCTTGATTGATTATTTTGCACTTGTCTTATCAGAGTCCATTTATCGAAAAACACATTCCATCATCCTGCCTCTCAGTATAGCTGCAGTTCTTGTTCTCTTAGCAGTAGTTATTATTCTGGTATGGAAATTCAGAAGAACTCCACAAAAAAATATGATAATAAGATGGATCACAACAAGATGGCCATTCCGAAGAACTCCACAAACAGGTACTCCACTAACAGTCTAAGAACAATTCTCAGATCAAAGTTCATTCTCATATCATAATACCTATTGCCTGATCATACTTCACATTTTCTTAAAGTTGTAGGAAACCATCCAGCTAATGGCCGAGAAGTTCGATTTTTTGAAATTTTCGACTTCAATACAATAATAGCTGCCACTAGTAATTTTAGTGACATGAGAATCATCGGCAGGGGACAGCTTGGACCAGTATATAAGGTATGATCACGCCTCCCGCGGACAGAGAGTCATATATGTAGTTATAAGGTTATATTAGGTCTGAGTTTATTTGGGATGTGTTCTAATAAACTGCTTTTATTAAAGAAAGCCGCCGTTTGCTGTTAGGTTACTTATTTAAAAAAGACAATTAATAATAAGGTAAGAATTGTCATTCAATTTTTTTGTACTTGGTTATGTATTTACTACTACTTATCTTCTTTCTTACAACATTTTTGTTATTCATTGCATTATTTTGACTCTTAAATTAGCTGTCCCAGATTAAGATCACTGGTTATGTGCATTTCTATAGGGAATCCTTGAGAATGGTGAAGAAATAGCAGTTAAAAGAGCTCCAAGAAATGCACATAATGGAAGTGAACAGCTTAACAATGAGCTAAATCTTATTGCAAGGCTCAAGCACAAGCATCTTGTTAAATTGACGGGATATTGCATACAGCAGCAAGAAATAATCCTATGCTTTGAATTTATGCATAATCATAGCCTTGATCAATTGTTGTTTGGTATGTCATACATATTTGTTTTTCTTTTCCGTTTTGAAGTTTAGTCTTGTGAGTCGCTTCAGTATTCCACTAATCTGGTAAAAGAATACTGGCTGATGGAAAAGCTAATAAAATAGTTTAGTTCACTGATGAGGGTACTTTTGTCAATTTGAATCTCGTCATATATTAGGATTAATTGAAGTACAATGACTGAGTTTAAGAATGAAAAGAGTTGTTAGAATTGAGTGAGAAGTGTGATATATCAAATAAAAACTGAGGAAAAATGTGAAATCTAAGAAGAGTTGAAGTGTATAGAGGATATTAAGCCTATGTCAGATACTTGAATCACTTTGACATATGCCGTTCATTCATTCTTTATTTTCCACCCAAATCTCTCGATATTGTGCAACCCTTCATGCAATAGATTGATGCGTGCATTACCATAAATGAAATTTCTATTTTTGCTTTGACAGAGAAGTGTGATTTGTTTAAATAGGCAGTGAACTCATGGAAGAGGTATTAGAACTAAACTGGGAACAGACCAGATTAATACAAGGAATCAGCTCAGGCCTTCTTTACCTACATGAGGATAATGGTGATACAATAATACATCGGGATGTAAAGCCTGCAAATATTCTACTAGACAGAAATATGGTCCCCAAAATCTCAGATTTTGGTATTTCAAGGCTCTTTGAAGAAGATCGCTCCTTTTTTACAACCGACACTTGTGGTGGGACAAGGTTAGTCGATGACTTTCTGGTTACATTTTATTTTGTTTGCAACTTTCTGTACTAGACCAATTAGATACTGTGATGATATAAAAAATTATTGATTCAAGCTTTCATAGGCACTAATAATATAGATTTAGAAGATTAAAAAAAAGAAATAAATATAGGTTTTAGTCATTAAACATTCTAAAAAAATATTAATAAACTGGTTCCTAAACATTTATTTGTAGCAAACTGGTCCTTGTAATTTTTATAGCAACCAAGTTGGTCTGTTGACTTTAATTTATAAGAAACCGGCCCTTGAACTTTTGAATATGAACTGTAAATTGATTCTCAAACTTCTTTCTGAATAACCAACTTATTGTTAAAAGAACAAGTTATTGTGAGAGAAGTTGCAAGGATCAACATGGGAACAATTAGTAATACTCTTATTGGTATATTTTTCAGACCAGTAAAATTCAAAGGAATTGAGTAGATTAAATGGTATCTGATATGTAACAATACTGACCTCGAGTATTGGTTTAAAACTTCATATTTTCAGAGGTTACATAGCACCAGAACTACAAAGTGGAATGCTGTCAACTAAATCAGATGTGTACAGTTTCGGAATTGTTATTCTTGAAATAATCACTGGTATAAGAAACACTTCCTTTACATCGGGGCTTGTTAGTCTTGTAAGCTCCTCTCCTTGCTCTCTCTCTCTCTGTCAGTTTTTTTTTTTTTTTGAAAAACTTGGCAGGGCTACCTAGGTCCCTGCTCCCTCTCTCTTTTTTCTTTTTTTGAAAACCAAGGTCTGTGCTCTCTTTTTCTAAAACCTTGGCAGCGGCTGCCAAGTATCAAGGTCCTTGCTCTCTTTCTCTCTTTCTCTCTCTTTGAAACCTTGGCAGAGGCTTCCAAATTATTCTCGCTCTCTCTTTTGAAACCCTTTAGTCTCTCTGTTCTTTTTTTTTTTTGGAAACTTGACAGTGGCAGCAGTTTCTCTCTCTCTTTTTTTGATATGTTGGCAGCAGCCTGCCAATCGAATAATTTGGCTTTAGAAGCCAATCTTCTACTTATAATTTGGCAGCAGCAGCGGTCTCTCTCTCTCTCTCTCTCTCTCTCTCTCTCACTCACTCACTAACTCACTCAGAGAAATATCAAATTTTTGTTTGTACAACCATTTAGGTACTTCAACACTTAAATGAAGGAAGAATACTAGACTTAAAAGATGCAAGACTAAGAGAACCCTGCTCTGATGGAGAAATAAAAAGAAGCATACACATTGCATTACTCTGCCTTCTTGAAGAACCTCATAGGAGGCCTGACATGCGGCAAATCAATCATTGGCTTACATGCCAATCAACCCATCCTCCAACCTTGCCTGTTCAGGCTTCGCATTGGGGCAATATTGTCATTGACCGCTCTACAGAGGTTGACAGCTCGGCCCTCTTGGAAACCTAAATGTTTTGTTAATTGTCATTCTGTATTTGCAATGTACCGCTACTTTGTCAGTGTGTGCTTACAGGAACACGTCTCATCTAGTGTTCATTGAGGTTTCTAATTGACTTCATGTTGATGTATCATGCTTTGTTCTCTATATTTTTTGTTTCCAAAGTGCAATGTTTTGCTTCATTGTTAGATATTTTTAATTAACTCAAAGCTCATTTCAAGTCATTAAATACGAAAAGTATGATTTTCTCCAAATATTAGTTAGTTTTTGCCCAAAGTATTAATTATAAAAGTGAATTTGAAAGGATTCATAGTTTTTTACGCAAACAAATGCAGTTGTAATGCTTTTACAGGAGGTTACTTGTATGTTGGATGTTTTTACTTAATTTCGTGCTTGTTTTAGGTTAATTGAATAACCAAATTACTATAATCTAATTATTATCACTGCGCAACAATTTATTAGACCGAATTTGAAATTATAGAAACGACAGTGGTGCATTTTCTGAGTCCAGATCCTCTAAAGTAACTCAAATTTTGAGTTTAGATACAGATCGTCTGATCAGAATATGAACCAATCTGTTCCGAGATGAAATGCACGGGCTCCTTTAATATTCATGCCAAAACAGATCTAACAGTCCGAATTCAAAATTTGAGTTTAGTTGATATTAATTCAAAACAGATCTAACGGCGCCATTAACACGAGTTTGGATTGGCCACATTCTTAAGAAAGTGGTTCCCTCTTATTCAAACAGGGGCAGGGGAATTAGTTTGGAGGACTACTATCAAAGTCATTATCCCATTGTTATTTTTCTTCATATATTTTTTAATTAATTGCATAATAATTTATTACAGCTGATTTGAAAGAATCAACATCACACAATCAAAGTCTAATGTAGTATCGTTGCATACATGTTAGGTGTTTTATTAATATGGAGATCATTTTAAATTATTAAATTGTCAAAATTGACAATTTCATTGAAATATTATTTAATACATGCATAACAATTTATTAGAGAAAATTAGAAGAATACATCAAACATCTTAATGACATTTAATTATTGTTAGCTATAAATAGTTCATCTTTCAAATGCAAGGGATCAACATACAGTTAGATTAATTCTACAATGTAAATTCATTTCTATTCTTGCATACAAAACGAAGAATGATCTTGAATTGAGCATGAGATTTGAAGGAGAAAGCATATATCTGAGAATTTGAGACTGAATTGCCTAAAAGGAAATTTTCCTCTCACTAAGGATGCACTTCCTTTATTTAGCTGTGTTTCTTAATTAAGTCAAGAGGGAATTAAGTCAGAGGAAGAGAGTAAGGGCAAAACAGGTACTTAGAGAAAGTTTTCTATGAGCGCTCAATAATTTAATTTCTGCTCTTAAAATAGCATCACCCTTCATAAAAGGTTCAAAAGGCCAATACAATATGCAAATTTCCATTGGAAATGGAGTTGTACAACTCAGTCATTGTTTCAAAATTACAGAAATACAAAGGTTCATATATAAATATACTAGGAAATTCATGTTGCTATTTTGAAATGCATTTCACTTCAAGTTAAATAATTCTCCAAGTATTGGAAAATTGGGATGTTACAATGGCATACATCACGTTATAGTGTGAACCTCTACAAAATTGCTAGATAGTTTTAAAGACAAATGACTTATAATTAAAGGCAAGAGAAAAAAGAAAAATCAAAGTCGTCATTCATCAAATATATATAGGGCAACAAATAAAAAGTAAGAAAACGAAAACATTTTAAAAAGAAAAAGGCCTCCATATATTATGTGTACTTTTACGGTAGTGTTATTTTTCTATAGGTTCTGTTATTGTGTGTTACTATAAATTATTACTTCATATTTTGCTAATTGTATTATACATTCATATTATATATATATATATATATATATAGGATTTGGCTAATATGCTACGCGTAGCATAGGACCTCTCCGTGCTACGGCTCACTTTTTGATTTTTCAAAATCCTAACGGTCGATCCGAACCGTTGAACATGATCTCCATATTAATATGTACTTGCAAACCAAATTTTACATTTTTTAGAATTTTTTTACTATTTATTAAGCCACTTTGAAAAAACACTAATTTGTACACAACAGTAAAATCTGCTGGACCATTGGATCAGCGATTTTCAAAGTGGCTTAATAAATAGTAAAAAAATTCTAAAAAATGTAAAATTTGGTTTACAAGTACATATTAATATGGAGATCATGTTCAACGGTTCGGATCGACCGTTAGGATTTTGAAAACTCAAAAAGTGAGCCGTAGCACGGAGTGCTCTATGCTACGCGTAGCACGCTAGCCATGTCCTATATATATATATATATATATATATATATATAGAGTGAGGCTATGGTACTATGCATAGCACAGTTTGGTCCGTACTACGGCTCAATATTTGAGTTTTTAAAATCCTAACGGTCGATCAGAACCGTTCAATATGATTATAAAATGAATATGTACTTGCAAACCAAATTTTACATTTTTTCGAATTTTTTTACTTTTTTTTTAGATAGGTAGAAAATCACTTGATCTGAAAGTTCTGGACCATCCAAAAACAGTGATTTTCTACCTATCTAAAAAAATAGTAAAAAAAATCGAAAAAATGTAAAATTTGGTTTGCAAGTACATATTCATTTTATAATCATGTTGAACGGTTTGGATCGACCGTTAGGATTTTGAAAACTCAAATATTGAGCCGTAGCACGGACCAATCCGTGCTATGCATAGTACCGTAGCCTCACTCATATATATATATATATATATCATGTAAATCCTTACGAAATCAACGTGCTTTGGTCATTCTTATCCGTTGCAGTGAACAGTAACGCCATTGATTTGCAGCAGATATTAAATTAAAATAGTCTAGATTTTTTGTGGAGGTGAGATATATGTTGAATCATTTCAAACAAGTTGGTGTAAATTTTTGCTTTATTAAGAACAAGTAACGGACCAATAAATTTACTAGGCTGAATGACAACATAAAGCTCCACAAATGGTAGCACCTCAAAGGATTAAAATTAAATAGCATGTATGTCATGTGAGGGAAGCTTCCTACTTAAGAGTTACCTTTCATTTTTGTCTCGTATAAACTCTTTCTCCTATATTCTCTCTTCCCTTCCTTTGCTACATTTTTTTGTTAATCTCTGGTGATTCAACCCCTTTTCCTACCTAGGTCAGAATAGTAAGTCCTCAATTGAATTAAACCTACATTTGATGCAATTCCTTTTTTTCTTACTAGTGAGGCCAAGAGCTTTCAATCAATATATCCTATAATCATCAAAGGTAATTTGTCATAGCATATAGATTTAATGGTTCAACCATAGTTTAGATTCCATTAGGATGTTAATTTTCTTTTCTTTTTTTGTTTGAAAAAAAAAAATTGAACTGTTTTGTTTCTAGTTATGTATATGATCCTGTATTTGGATTCAAAAAAATTATTTAGTCCCATTTGGAGACAGGAGAGCTTAATTAAAGTAATTGTAGCCGTTTATCAAATGCGCGTGGAACACGTACGTACAGAGTATATAAGTATAACAACATACTTTTCTGTTCACTCTAGATGGCAAAACTTGGAAGAGAGCAAAGTTTACTTTTTTATCAACTCGAATTGTCGTTCTTCTTGAGCATATTGTAATAAATGTCACTTTCTTAATTAATGTTTTAATTCTCTAACCAGCCTTTCATCACGATCAGATCTAGACGGTAACAATGTCTAATCTAACCTCTACTATGGATGTGGATGAGCTGAGCAACTTGCTCTCGAATCTCTCAAATTTTGAATTGTCAAAAGACGGCGAGCTCGTGGAAGAAGAGGCTTCTGATCAAATTGACTCACCATATGATTCAATATTTAGCAATGCTGCTTTTTCACCCCCTGTGTTGTCTTATGAAGAGCAGGGAAACCTTCAACAGCTAACTAATTATGCCGCAGAGAGTCTCAAAAGTCGCAACCCTCTTATGGATGATTGTATTGTGGATGTTATTGCACCTCAACTGGCCTGCTTATTAGCCATGCCTTTGTCGTCAGGTCGATGTAAGACTCTAGTCCAACTGGGATCAATTAGATCTCCATTGGAGCGGTGTAAGAGTGGTGATATTTCTCTTGAACTTTGTGAGGTTATCGGTCATGCAGAAGAGTTCAGGTAATATATATAAATTGTAGCCATTTCTCTGAGTTCGGATTGGGGGAGGGGATTATGCATGAACATGCTTGTGGCATTATTGTATAATTATTAACTGCATGTATTTGGTGTAATCTAATTGATTACAGCTTTGATCAACAAGGGAGCCAATACCTACAGGAGAAGCTTGAGACAGCAACAGATGAAGAGAAGGACACCATTTTCGAGGAGATTATACCAATTGCTATGAATCTTATAATCGACGTGTTTGGTAACTTCGTGATTCAGAAGGTTATTGATATTTATTTATTTAGTTTTTTTAATTTGTGTATGTTGTGTAAAACCAAACTAAACAAGTATTTGAAATCAATAATTGGATTGGAAACAAAAAGATATATAGGCAGCACAGCAAGATCATGAATCCGGTCCTTGTTTCCGGAATAATAATGTTGCAAGAGCACATAAAAAACATATTAATAGCACCAACGGAAAGCCCAGATAAACATAACGAAAAGAAGACATCTTCGCTATAATTGTACGTTAATTGTAGTCATTTTTCAGGAAAAAAATATTTCATTTATTTCAGAACTCCAAATTGAGAATTATATTGGCATAATTGATGTGTTCACTTAATTACTTTATATCTTTTATCATATAGTACTTTGACTACGGTAGTCTGGTGCAAATTAGAGAACTTGCTAACATCCTTCTTGGAAATGTAGTTAAGCTCGCATTTCACAAACACGGTTGCCATGTGCTTGAAACGGTACTCATCCTTTTGATCCTTTAATTAATTTCTTAACATGTAAAGAATAAATTTTCCTATGTTTTCAAGCTTGTATTTTTACTGCATGTAAATGCATATATATGTATGATTTTGCCTATATGTAGGCCCTAGAGGTTGTTGGTATGGATAAAAGGGTGAGTATGGCACAAGAGCTAGATGGTCATGTGATTCGATGTTCATGTGATCAACATGGAAACCATGTCATCTCGAAAATAATAGAATGTGTGCCTGAAGAACTGATTGGTTTTCTCATCTCATCTCTATCTAACGAGATAACATTCCTATCCACTCATCCATTTGCTTGCCAAGTCATTCAGGTCACCAATCATTTTCTGTTTCCTTTTTTCCATTCAATTTGACAAACCTAGCTTGAATAGGAAGTGAAGTCCAATACTAGACTCTAAATTTTTTAAATTCAGACTCTGTTGGAATGCTGTGAAGAAGAAAGTGATCGGCTAGTAATGCTGAGTAATATATTGCAAGACGTGTATACCCTTTCGCATGATCAGTATGGAAATTATGTCATCCAGGTACTTCTTGGAACCCTATATTACAACCTTACTTGACAATTCTGTTTCTGCTACATAGATACATCATGTACCATGCCTATAACCAGAAGTGATTAACAGACAAAAGAAAGTATAATTTTTTAATATTGTGGGTTCTGATTTGGCACATAGTATATCCTGGAGAATGGCAAGCCGCAAGAGCGTTCTGCAGTTATTCGAACATTAGCTGGAAAAATAATGGAGATGAGTAAGCATAAATTTGCATCACATGTGATTGAAAAATGTTTGCGTTTTGGTGGACCTCAAGAGCAACACCTTATGGTCGATGAAATTCTGACATTCGCTAGTGGATCCGATACTCTCCAGGTTTATAATTTCTATCTTTGGTTGTTTGATATATGGAATTACAGCCATATTCTTTCTCATGCATGCAGCTTTTTGAGTTATTAATGACTGCCTAGTTTAATATATAATTTTGATTTTATGCTTCCAACCTTCAAAAATATGTGTAAATTTTGATTTTACAGATGATGGTGAATGACCAGTATGGAAATTATTTGGTCCAGACTGCGCTTGAGGTGTCAAATGGTGAGCAGTTCACAAATATGATATCCAGGATAAATAACTATCGAAAGATTGCTAAGAGATTTAATTATGAGCCAAATATTATCTTGATGATTGAGAAGCTTATCCAAAAAGGGGGTGAGTATTCAGCCTTTATTTATTTCTCATTCTATCACACATAAGCACCATTATGTACTTGTCAGTACTCAGTAGTCGGTACCCTGTGATTCTGTTATTAATTAACTATTTTGAACTTGCCAAATGCAAAGAAAATTATATCATTGAAGCTCTTCTGGTAAAACCAAGGGCCTCCCAAGCTTTTTAAAATTCATGACCTTGAACTTTTTAATTTCTTATTCCAGAGAAGATTTTTAAACTGAGGATCTCGCAAGCTTCCGAAAGAGCATGAAAGACTAATGTAGGATGGCAAGAAGAATAAACTTTAGGTGTTAAAGAAAATGGGTTGCAATTTATCTGAATTGTTTATTTAAGCAATTAAGCGTTTGTTGAATGTTTTTGGAATTTCAGACTGCATGTTAACTAATCAAGTGCAGTGTTATCCATGTTTAAACTTTAAAGTAGGTGTGTGTTAAATGGTACAATTATATATTCGAACTAGAAAATATTCTAACTTTTGAGAAGAGATCAGATTTGTCCATTCCTCTGAAAACATAAATTTTTAAACTACAGAAAGAAATACGAAAATCAACCAAAATTAATATGTTCAGCAGGTACATAGTTCTTTCTATATTTGCACTGATAAAGTAGATACTAGTAGCCTTGCACATTTTTCAAATATATTTTTCACCTCATAGGTGGGCAAAATGTGATCAAATATCTAGTAGCCTTGCACACGTTGAGACTAGTTTTGTCATCAAATGCAAAGCTATAAGCACGGGGGCAAATCGACTTAAATAAGTGCGAGAAAAGGGTTGGTTTGCACGTGTCAGGGGACCCGTATTGGCCGGTACAACAATACTTGTCAGTTCGTAGAGCCAAGCAGGCACTCATACAGCCCACCACCTTACCATCACTAGACTTGATCTCAAACCGTGACGGGCAACAGACGTTTAAGTCTACTTCACAACCAGCCACACGGCAACCAAGCCCACCACCTATTGGAGACATCGAGACTGGAATGTTGAAACCGTCTACCAAACTCACGTCGTAGTAGCTTAGCGAAGAGTTTTCGGTCCCAAATGTCATCTCTACCTGTTCAACATAAATGGACGAGAATATTTAATTTCCTGTCATGATATTATAGGGCAAAATAGGTACTTTAATTTATAGGATAAGTGTCAACCATGTGTAAAATCGGTAAAACAATCTGATATGATAATGCTGCTGCAAAGGTATGAATAACATTAATTTCAGGTGTATATATAGAGAATCATTATTGATTCTAATCTTTATAATAATGTCTAGTGAATCCTGTTAATCTGATGAAATAATAATGATAGTTACGAGTTACAACAAGTAATTAATCATAATAATAAAATCAGAAAATGATGATGATGTTAACTTCGCCAATAGCAGTAATCTATAACTATACCACGGTGGTGGGTGGTGAAGCACCGAGGCCGTTGCAGTGTAGTTGATTGCCACAGTTACCGGTCTGACATGTACCATTTCCAGACTTGTCAAAGAAACAACCCTGACGGGCCCATACTCGGCCCGACCATCCAAACGGCACCTCAAAGAAAGCCTCCTCCATGGGACCCATATGGAAGCCTCCAAGATTAGGTGCCGGGTGGTCCCCAGTGCCTTGCACACCAGGCCACAAGCTTTGGTTGCAGTGGTTCACTAGTATAACTTGGATTCCACCTAAATTGTAGAATTAATTAGTTTCTTGCAAAATTGAATTTTTCAAATTTCTATGACTATTATGGGGTTCGCTCAAACAAAATATATGGAACTTAATTACCTGAATGAAAAATAACGGACAAGCCATGAATAGCATAAGTTACTGTATCAGAAGGGAAATAATTAAAATGATAAATATATACTTACGTGAGAAAGTCATGGAGAGAAAAAAACAGAGAATTAAGAGATGGTATTCATAATTTGAAGCCATGACTTGCGTTTCCTTGAGTAACTACAACTTGTAACGCACGATAGTTGAATTTGAAAGAGCCCCTTTATAAAAAGAAAAACAATAAATTGTAGGAGAGAGAGAGAGAGAGAGAGAGAAGGGGTGTGAAGTGGGAACGTGACTTTCTGGGTATAACTGCTGGTTCAGCGGGTCGGTTACTCAGTTATAAATTTATAATCATTCAATTTATAATTTCAATTTATTTTTATTGAAGTGAAGAATTGGACTTTTTATTTTATTGTTGGAAACACTTGAGATTACAAAAAATATATAATTTATTTATCATATCAGCTATTTTAAGAAATTTCAATTAGAATGTTTCCATCCTTGTACAATTTCAATTTTACTGAAGTGACAAAAACTTAATTTTTAAAATTAGCAAAAAGAGTTTAAAAATTGCCTCAAGTTTAAAAACTACACGGATCGGTTCTCCAATATATAAATGCAGAATCTTTTTATTTAAAATAAATGTGCCATTATGCGTGATATGTTAGTTGCCTGATTATATTGATTAGTAAAATATTGTACTTAAAAATAAAGAAGAACATGTATTTTAAAGAGTTCTCAAAAAAGAAAAAAATTTATGTACGACAGTATTAATGTAGAAAAAGAGAGAGAAATTCAGATTAACGGCAATCACTGTATGTAAAAAGACTGTCACTGAATAAACCTAACTAAAATTACATACATAAATATTGGGAAAAGATCCCGGTCCAGTTGATATACCAAAATAAAAAAATTAAGGTGGGGGCAAGCATGCATAGTGACAAACGAATAGTTCGGGTTCGTTTCGGCGGGGTCAAAAATTCGTGATTCGGATATAATTCAGGAATGATTCGGTACAACAAGGAAGCAAAAAAAAAAAAAAAAAAAACCAAAAAAAAACCCCCAAAAAAAATTAAATAAATTCGCGTTATTTTCGCATTTTTCTCGCAAATATATAATTCGTGATTCGTATTTTATTCGCGAATAAAACTTATTCGGAGTTCAGTTTAGAAAAGGAAAAAAAAAACGAACAAAACGCGAATTATTTACGTATATTGTTACTATGGAGGCAAGAAAGATAAAAATATTATGGGCCGGCCCAGTTTCCAGTCTTCAAAAGGCCAGGTTGTGCTATATGTTTTATCCGAAAATCCGAGAGCATTTCTCCAGTTTTTGAATATATAGTCCCACAAGAATGATAAAACGCAGATGGTGATATCTTGTTTATAAATTTATAATTGTGGCCTTTCAACAAAGTACGATCAAATTTACTTCAACAAAAAAATATTTCCTTAATCATATCCTTAAATTGCAATAGTTGAATGAACACACAAAAAAAGAAGATAAATCCATTGTTTTACTAGCAATGTGTTCATAATTGTCATAATACTATACCATTCAGTAATTAATTAATTGTAATTAAATCTTAGCCACCACAAATATAAGAACAATACATCTCTTTTTGAATATACCACATATAGAAATAAAATATGAATTTTCCTATATATTCTTTTGTTGAACATTATCTACATGTTCAGCGCCATCAAACTTTCTTCTCCATAAAGCAAGAACCAATGCAATGAACTACATTAGAATATTATTATTTATTGTTGGAATCACAGAAACTGGGCTGCACTGTTTAATACCACCACCTGCATTGTCTAGGGTTTGCAGATGAGTCTTCAAAATCTTTGTACAATTCTCCACATGATCCTGTACATATGCAATTAATGAGCAAAAGATGATCAGACAACATTTATAATGACACTGTAATATAAAAGAAAAGAATTTTATCAAAGTATAAATTTACCATTTCATCAACATGAATCTTATTAAACATTGTTAGCGCACCATCTTTTTCCTCCGTAGCACATTTCAAAGCTGATGTGGCAATGATGGAAGCTTTAAACTTGGTCATCGATGGATCTTCACAGCACCATGCATGGTATATATATATATTCATTTTTATGATCATATATAGTTAGACGACGTGTTCGGGAAGTACGGGCATCTAATTATTCTACTAAGATTCTGAAGAAAAATTAGAAACATTAATTGTTATGGGTCAGTTACCTAAAAGGGAGTGGAGGAGAAGACGGGTCACTTTGTCGATCATGGGCCCACTTCTGGTGGGTCCTAACATCAGGTTTGCAAAAGAGAAGGCAGTAACACAAGAGAGGCGCCAATCTAGGGCTTTCAGAATTGTTATTTCCATTTCTTGGATTGTGACTGGCTTGAATGTGTGCTCTAGATGCTCCATCTGATAGAGAAATTAATACAATTGATGCTAGCTAATTCAGTAATGTGGAGTATTATATTGCTGGTAAAATTTTCAGCTGTCTATAATTTATATGACTTATTGGAGGCATTTCCAACTTATAGTCCATCCCCAATAATAAATATTAAAATAAATGAAAGAAACCAAATTAACATATATATCATTCCTAACCTGGAGATCATACAATGAAGGAATACTGGTATCATAAAACTTGCAAGCAAGGGATGCACATGAAATGCTAACCAGCTCCACCATCCAGATCTCCCATTTCTACAATTCACAGAAACAACTACTGTTACCTATCATATGTAAAACCGATCGAGTAACATCGACACAAAAAGAAAAAGATAAATTGATAGGAAAAGGGTTTTTAAATCCAAAAAAGAAAGAAAAATGTTTTAATACTAACTTACCAGGGAAGAGCACAAGGATAAGAACCTGTCAAGGTAGTTGACAGCATTAAAAACCGTTGTCGCGGATACGTCTAGTCTCTTACAAACCTTCATTTTCAATAAAAAAATACATGTATATAACCATCATTATGAGAAATAATAATGAAGTAAATTAGTGCTATTAATACCAGAAAATTAATGATATATTATATTGTTTACTAGTTGTGCATCTCTTCACCTTTTAGCTGTAATATCATGCATAACTTAAACATATATTAATTAACACCAACACCAGGCAAATCCACAGGCTTATATAGCATTATTATTCAAAAATGACTAATAAATTGTTATCCTTTAATTAGTGAATAGTTCACCTCTAATGCAACAACCCAACAAATTACATGAAAATCTGTATAGAGAAAGATATTGAATACACAGCATGCATACATCAATTATATACTCTACGGCCTTAGATCTGGCAGCACGTAAATTAGCGGAGACGTCGAGTTTCATCGAGTACCCATTGCATGGAGTATAATCCTTTTCTCTTCTATGATAATCCATGAACACTTCCTCTCTTTCTACTTCTTGGTCTTGTAAGATTCCATTAGCATTCAGAGAGAAAGAACTGAAGGAGTAATCCCTTTGCGCTTGTTTTGGAGAAGTTGGGCTAGAGAGAAAGAGATCTTCATCACACAACAGCGTTTTATGATCAATATCTTTCATGGATTCTAGACAGAGATATCAGAGAGAGAGACAGAGGGACAGAGAATGAGAACTACAGTATCTATCAGTCTGACATGTTGCAGCTTTTTTAGTAGGGTTTTGTACTTGAGACAAAAAAAAGTTGGTTATTTTAGTGTGGCCATACAAGAAATGATTTGCTATTACTATTTTAGTGTGGCCATACAACTAGTATCGATATTCAGTCCTTATATCTTCAGTAGAATTCATTAGCACACATAAGGCAACACCAAACAGGCCACAGCAGAACCGGAGTAGGGAAGTTATAAAGAAGAATATCTTTTCACGCAAGAGAGTGGTAAGTTAACAAATGGGTTGGTGGAGGCTTTAAAACAGGCGAGGTTTATTTCTCATGCGGTTGGTGGATTGATGAAAATTTTGGGCCTTTTGTTTTTGTGATCTACGAAACAATTAAACATGAATATGCCAATTGCGTGAGCGAGGCACGAGTCGAAACTACAAATCACACACCAGTCAGGGTAGCAGTGATAACGGATCAAGAATTCAAGATAAGATTTTGTGTGCTGGTACGTACGGACATGGCAACCGCATGATGTTTAAATAAGAGGCTGGTTTCTAGAAGAATAAAATATATTAATCCGCCACATGAACTGTACTCTTTATATTAGTCACAGGGAATAATCCAGACTGAGAATTTCATATTTCATTTCCGTGCCGTTCATGAGTTGATTTATTGAAAAGTTGCAGAAATATTTAAACCGTTGATTCCAAATCTGACGGTCCATGCGTAGCCAAAAGTTTTCGTTTGTATATAGTCCTTTAATTATTTATTCATAAAACGTGTAACACTAAATAGTACCGTGGAAATTATTATCTATGTACTATGGATTGATATATTTAATTATTTATTTAATTATGTACTGATTTTATTTTATTGATTTATCTATTTAATTAGCATATATACGGACTCACGTTTTGAAATGTTAGTTATATTTTAAATTTTTTAATATATTTACTCAAAAAAAATTTGAATATAAATATGAATATGGATTGAACAAAAAATATAGATTTGAATACAAATATAGTTCAGATATTAAAAAAAAATTATCACATATTTTCATAATCAATATCAACATAATATTTTCATAACAAATAAAAGTTAAAATAATTATATAATGATGATAAAAACGTAATTACTAATTATTGTCATATTGTTAGTCAAATTATATCAATAAATTAAAAATCTTAATATAAGATGAAACACAAGCAGATATAAAGGAATAATTATATCTAAAATTAACTGTTTTTTAGATTTTATATTATACTTTAAAAGTCTAAATCATAATGGTACATGAGCCGCTACATATATATATTCGGCATATGATCCGAAATTTTTATTAATACCCTAAAAAAAAAATAGCAAATTTACCCTTGCATTGAAATTTTTCAAAAATAACCTAACCGCCTCACGTTTGGGTGGTTTGCTTTTTTTTTTTTTACAGATGTATAGCTGACCAGGCGGTTTGCTATAATTTTTTTTTTTTATAGATGTTAGTGTGTATATAATTTGTCAATTTTTTTAGAGATGTTTAGTGGGACATTTGTCAATTTTACGTCTCCAATTGGTGTCTGGCGGCTGTTCAAGTATTTGCATAATCACCGTTGGATCTCTGCTGGATCCAATAAGGTGTGCCAATTGAATATTGCGCAGACCCAGGTAATATATAGTTTTGTTAGATTGATCCAAGTTAAATTTGGATTTATGTGTTAGTCGTTGAATTAGAAATTGTGGGGAATTAACTTTTAATTAAAGTATTATTTGATTTTGGATTATTTCTGGTGAACAATTTGTTTGAATATCTCTTTTGGATTTGTTTTGTGTGTTGTTCATTGGGAGCTGGTACTTGATGTTTCGAGCTATATTTGCGTAGCTACACTATTTCGCTATCTTTGCTTGTAATATGTGGCCTGAAAGATATTAAGTTGTTTAGAAAAATAATTTTTTGTGGAAACTGTCTATATGTAGGGTGATATTTTATCTAATATTTATAGTACCGTATAGTCTCATCTCAAATGAGAGCTCTTCTGATGTTGTTAATTAGCTGAGTACTAATGTTTTATCTAATATTTATAGTAGTTTTGTAGTCATACTCTTTATGAAAAGTATATATGATGCTCCAGCATGGTATTCGGCTTATTATGTCTTGATGTGTCCATTATTTATGAGATATAAGGCTATAACAAGTTGAGATTGCAAATTATAATGCCTCTTCAAAGTAATCTAATGTGACAGGATCTTGTGGGCACCGCACATTCCATCACAAAATCAGATCGATGTAACAACACAGAATCTGATCCTTGCAAAGGATCAGACGATCATTATCTGTAATAATCCTCTTAGCTCTTGTCGATCGTTTATATTTTTTTAAATTGATTACATATCATATATACTCATGTAGAATAGGTCATATAATATACAGATTAGATGGAAATATTAAGATCTCTAAAAAAAAAACATATTTATAGCAAACCGTCCCACTGTGGAGCGGTTTGGTGAACATAAGTAAAACAAAATAATAGCAAACCGCCTATAACGTGGGGCGCAGTTAGATTATTTTTGAAATTTTTCAATGCAGATGGTAGATTTGTTATTTTTTTTTTAAGGTATTAATAAAAGTTTCGGGGTATGGTTGGGCAAAGGAAAATAATTCTCTATATATTTTTAATGTATTATGTTATGTTAAATGACTAAAGGACACGAGTAATTATTAACAAATATTTATGACCAACTAAAAAAAAATGATGTCAAATGACAACAAAACTGATTAAAGAAGTATTATGTCCAAAATGTGTTTTATAATTTACTGGCCTGGTAACCGGCGGGTCCCACTTCTAAACCTTAAGTCAGAGACAAACGAGAAAAACAGTCAATGACAACAGTTTTGAGATTTGGGTATAAAAATCAATTTCTTTTGAGATTTGTGCATTCTAAATGGTTAGATTTGAAATAGCAGGTTCCTAACTATTCTACGTTAACAGCTAAAATGGAAGGAACTTAAAACATGGTTCGCAACATAAGAATCAGAATCAAATTGGAATCGAGTTAATCGATCATAATCGGCTGAATCGGATTAGAAACTCAAATTTTTTTTTAGCAAATACTTGTTTTGTACATAAAAATAGGAAAAAAATTGAGAAAAATAATAGTTTATCTTATAAAAAATAATGTTAAGACAAAAAATTATATTTAAATAATCCACTTAAATTGTGATTGTACAGATTAAAAAAAAATGTAGTCTCCTAAATTTTCACATAAACAAAAAAATTGTGATTGTACAGATAAAAAACAATAAAGCATTATCTATGAAAAATTAAAACATTATCTATGAAATTTCAATTTATACAATTTATTAGATTTAAAGAAAAAATTTCTATTATTAATTAAAAAAGTATTAAGAGTAGAAAGGCTGAAGAACCCATTTTTTTATTAATATCCAAAAAAAAAAAAATTAGCAAATCTGTCCTCCCCTCCAAATTTTTATTAAAACTACCCGGACCGCTCCTTCACTGGGTGGTCCACTGTTCATAGCAAACCATCCCACTGTGGAGCGGTTTGCTAAATTTTTGTTTTTTTACTGTTCATAGCAAACCGCCCCACTGTGGGGCGGTTTGCTATGAACAATATTTTCTTTTTTTTGAGACAATATGAATATCAAGATGCTGAATTCTAACACTAAAAATTCAGATTTTTTTTAAATATTCGTTAGATTACTACTTTTGATGTATAATTAGCATATTTATACTAAAATACGCTAAATTACTTGAAATTATGTTAAATTACGTTGAATTACACTAAATTACTTTAAATTACGCTAAACTCTAAATACTAAACTCTTATTTTGAATAATTTCCAAAACCCTAAACTCTAAACCCCTAAACCCTAAAAATTACCGTAATCTAGAAACTAATTTGAGTTGCTAAGATGTAGTCATGTAAATTGCTCTAAGTAGTGATACTCTGATGGTAAAATAATATCTTTAGAGCATCTACATCCAACAATTCAAATGAGTTTCTAAATAACTATTAACCATTTTTTAGAAATTAAGTTATCTAAAATTTCTATACTCTCACATTTTTTAAAATTAATTTTAGAATTCCTTAATAAGAAACTGCCACCTCTGATGTTCTTGGGAATTGGTCTGTTTCGACCGAATTTTTTTCCGAGCCAGACTTAAAACTGATAAATAATCTCTTTCTTAATAGCTGATGTGTTTTTGAAGCTTTAATTCATTTTTTTTTTTTTTGAAGTATTTAAATTTTACTTAGAAGTCATCCTTGTGGCCCCTTTATTTTACTTAGCCGGTCTATTAACAGTGGTTTCCATATCACTGTCTTTTGTAACTAAACACTTTTGAGTTTCAATATATGAAACTGGTGGAACTTATCCCACTTTTGTAAAAAAAAAAAAAGTATTCAAATTTTAATTGATATGTTAACCATGAAAATTGAACCAGCATCTTTTAATTTGCAGATAATATCTTTAGGAAGAAGAATGCAAGAACATTCTTCAAGTAATTTTGCAAATTCTACAACAATTTTAAGTACGTTGACACGAATCTTAAAGTAATAAAACGGTAGGGTCGGACTTTGGATGAGATTTTGTCCAAAGAATTCCTTAATGTCTAGAACCGACACGACAGCCCATCTCTTGCTCCATTATTTCGACAAAATGCACATTTGATTTGAACAACCTCCTTGATGCTAATACATGAGAAGATATGGGTCAAAACCTCATCAGACAAGGTACTGATCCGGTCATCTTCTACATTCTTGTTGCAACCACTTCTGGTTCTGGTGGTCTTCTTCATCCTCAACGTTCAAATAAGCATTTCCTCGTCACCTTGTATGCAGGACTAGAGTGGGAAAAATGGCACTGCGGAGCCGGCTCCATCACAGAACGGCACGGTTACGGCATGGAACTGCACGGCACACGTGTCAGTTATGTGGCGTGACTCGCGTGTCCCGTGCCGTGACTATTCGCGTGCCGTGCTCATCTTTTGAAACTTTGACACGGCACGGCACGGCACGTGAAAGATTTAGTCACGGCCATCACGTAGTCACGCGAGTCGCGTGTAATTATTAAAAGACATAATAAAACATGACGTGCTTTTACAATTAGAAACACGTAATCCAGAATCCGTAAATCCAAAATAAAATAGCAAATGAGTTTAAATCTTACAGTTCTGAATTGAAGACATCTTTAAGCGGAAGCGTTAATACTTAGATCTTCAATGATTTTCCTGATAACTGATGATGGACACAGCGTTTTCTCTTAATACCGTTTTCTCTTAATTCAGTAGTAAGAGATAGAGAGACGTTATTCTGATTGGTTTTCTGTATCTTATATCAGGCAATCAATTGGGACCAGTATCTATTAATAGCAACAGATTTTTCCATCAAAAATGCTGAAGCCCTTTCGTTCATTTCTTTGAATGAACCTGGTGCATATTAATAACATAGGCCATAACATAATAAAATAAAACTAACATTCTCCCACTTGGCCGTAATGTTATAACATAATAAAGCACATATTAAAAATTGGCCAATATAATTTTCATTAATCATGAACCTGTTCAGTTAGAAATACCAAACCAAACTAATGTAATCAGAATAACAAATGTCGTTATTTGATCCCCATTAATTATAACAATGGTACTCTTTCCAACAATGGTTAGTAATTTTCATTCGGTCCTCATAAGTAATTTGCTTAGATTAAATAAAATTATGCGCATCGTAATAAGCAAACTTATAAATTCAAAGTCAATACATAATTAAATATTCAGTACATAACATAATATATATATATAGTTTACAACAACAAAATTATAATACATTAACTAAACCCATGCCGGCAACATGCTCTTTGTAAAGAGTGGGTGCCTTTGTTAGAGAATCAGCTAACATCGCTCTTGTATTAATATGTTGTATCACAATAGTACCATCTTTGACTTTGTCTCTAACAACAAGATATTTGATGTCAATCCACTTAGACGCACCACTTGATTTGTTATTCTTAGAGAAGAAAACAGCAGCCTCGTTATCACAAAATAAGGTGAGTGGCCTCGCAATACTGTCAATTACTTGAAGTCCTGGTATAAAATTCTTCAACCAAACTGCTTGACCAGTAGCATGAAAACACGCCACAAATTCGGCTTGCATAGTGGAAGATGCCCTTAAAGACTGCTTAGCACTCTTCCATGAAATTGGTCCCCTTGCAAGCATAAATATGTAACCTGATGTGGATTTCTTACTGTCGACACATCCAGAAAAATCTGAATCAGAATAACCAATAACTTCAAGGTTATTTGACTTCTTGTAAGTAAGCATATTATCTTTTGTCCCTTGCAAATAGCGTAAAACTTTCTTGGCAGCTTTCCAATGTTCCATTCCTGGATCAGTTTGATATCGGCCAAGCATACCAACTGCAAATGCAATATCAGGACGTGTACAAACTTGAGCATACATTAGACTCCCTACTACCGAAGCGTATGGAATTTGCTTCATTTGAGCACGTTCTATTTCATTTTTAGGACATTGAAACTTGCTGAATTTGTCATCCTTGACAATAGGAGCAACACTAGGGGAGCAATTGTGCATGTTATATCTTTTAAGCACTTTCTCAATATATGCTTTTTGGGATAAACCTAAGATCCCACGAGACCTATCTCGGTAAATTTCAATTCCTATAACATAAGAGGCTTCACCAAGTTCCTTCATTTCAAACTTAGTTGATAGAAAACGTTTTGTCTCATATAACATGTCTAAATCACTGCTTGCTAATAAAATATCATCCACGTACAAAACGAGAAAGATAAATTTACTCCCACTAACCTTGAGATATATGCATTTATCTATTGTATTTTCTTTAAATCCAAATTCGGTTATGACCTCATCAAACTTGAGATACCACTGTCGTGAAGCTTGTTTTAACCCATATATTGAACGTTTTAACCGACATGCCATATGTTCCTTGCCTTGTACAACAAACCCTTCAGGTTGTTTCATAAAAATTTCTTCATGCAAGTTACCATTAAGAAATGCAGTTTTCACATCCATTTGATGTAGTTCTAAATCATAATGAGCTACAAGAACTAAAATAATTCTTAATGAATCTTTCTTTGAGACAGGAGAAAATGTATTATCAAAATGTACACCTTCTTGTTGCGTAAACCCTTTAGCGACTAATCTGGCCTTAAATCTGTCAATGTTACCTTTTGAGTCTGTTTTTGTTTTATAGACCCATTTACAACCTACAGGCTTAACCCCGACAGGTAACTCAACAAGATCCCAAACTTCGTTAATTTCCATTGATTTCATTTCGTCATTCATGGCTTCTAGCCATTGAGATGATTTATCGCTCATAATTGCTTGCTTGAA
This sequence comes from Carex parvula, assembly GCA_025461045.1. Classification (NCBI taxonomy): domain Eukaryota; kingdom Viridiplantae; phylum Streptophyta; class Magnoliopsida; order Poales; family Cyperaceae; genus Carex; species Carex parvula. The sequence goes on along the minus strand of JAJGRW010001252.1, from coordinate 58,048 downwards.
TGAGTTAGGATCTTCTCCATGACCTATATCACATCCTTCTTCAGTAAGGTATACGATATAATCATCAGGTATGGCAGATCTTCTCTCTCTTTGCGATCTACGTAAGGGTTCTTGTGGCAGAATAGGAGTTTCATCAACATTAGGAATATCATGAACATGAGTTTCTTCATTAGTCTCTTGCACATGAGGTATAGAATTTGTAACCTCTCGAATTATCGAAATTGGAACATAAATACGATTTTCCTCGAGGTTTACAGTTCTATTTACATTACTCCCACTTACGTTGCCATTTTCAAAAAATACAGCATGTCTAGTCTCTACTATTCTAGTGGTATGTGATGGGCAATAAAATCTGAAACCTTTGGACCTCTCTGGATAACCAATAAAATAACAACTAATGGTTCTGGAATCAAGTTTCTTTAGTTGCGGATTATAGACCTTTGCTTCAGCAGAACAACCCCACACACGCAAGTACCCTAATTGTGATTTTCTGCCAGTCCACAGTTCATAAGGTGTTTTTGGAACAGACTTACTAGGAACTCGATTTAAAATATGTGTGGCTGTTTTTAAAGCTTCTGTCCACAAAAAATCCGGCAATGTGGTATTGCATATCATACTCCGTACCATATCCATTAGTGTACGGTTACGTCTTTCAGCAACTCCATTTTGTCGAGGATCTCCCGGCATTGAGTACTGATGAACAATACAATTTTCTTGAAGAAATAAAGCGAACGGGCCTGGACTTTGACCAAGGTCAGTGTGTCTACCATAATATTCACCGCCTCTATCTGATCGCACTACTTTAATTCTAAGGTTATGTTGATTTTCAACTTCAGCCTTGAAAATTTTGAATTTATCTAGTGCTTCAGATTTTTCATTAATCAGATACACATAACCATAGCGAGAATAATCGTCAATGAAAGTAATAAATGATTTATGCCCGTTAATACCCGGAGTAGGAAAAGGACCACATATATCAGTATGAATAATTTCTAATAGTCCCTCACTTCGAGTGGCTCCTTTCTTATTTCCCTTGACAAATTTTCCTTTAACACATTCTATGCAGTTGTCAAAATCAGAAAAATCTAATGCCGGAAGAATTTCATTTCTAATGAGACGTTGCATTCTATCTCTTGAAATATGACCCAACCTGCGATGCCATAATTTGGAAGAATTTCCAACATCACGATTTCTCTTAACTCCACGTTTATGATTAACACTAGTAATATTCATAGATAATAGAGATTCACAAAAGGAAGAATCCAAACATAATTTATATAGATTATCACATAATAATCCAGAACCAACAAAATTAGAGTTATGATATAGTTTCAACTCATTATTTCCAAACTGAAACATAAAACCACACGCATCAAGTCTAGAAACAGAAATTAAATTCCTAATCACACTAGGAATATAAACTACATCATGTAAATCAAGAATAAAGTCATTCTTCAAAACCAAACGAAGAGTTCCAACAGCCTCGACTTCAGCCTCTAATCCGTTAGCAACTTTAAGTTTCCTTTCTCCCCTTTGAAGCATCCTCAAGGAATGGAATCCCTGCAATGAGTTCGTAATGTGCACAGAGGCACCAGTGTCAACCCACCACGTATTTAAGGGAATATCAACTAAAAAGGTTTCACAAATCATGAAATTTAAATCATTACCCTTTTTAGCGAGCCAATCTTTAAACTTCACATAGTCCTTCCTCATGTGTCCACGTTTCTTACAGTGGTGACACTTAGGAGCATGCACGGGTTTTGTACCAGATGTACTTGCCTTGTTAATTCCAGTAGCCGAATTCACTTTATTTTTACCTTTACCATTGTCTTTCATTTTCGGTTTTGGACTTTGAACAGCAATATGTGCATAATCAGGTTTCTCAGCCTTAATCCTTTCTTCTTCTTCAACACACATGGCAATTAATTCGCTCATTTTTCACTTTTCTTTCTGCGTATTATAATTGATCTTGAAAGGACCAAATTGTGCAGGAAGAGAAGTCATAATGAAATGAACTAAAAAGCCTTCAGAAATTGCCATATCCATGCCGTTTAATTTTGCGGCCATATCATTCATCATCATGATATGTTCACGTACACCGCTTGTCCCGTTATACTTGGTGGTGAGCATTTTCATTATGAGAGTACTTGCATTAGCCTTAGAAGTACTTTTAAACTGCTCTTCAACAGAAGCCAAATACTGTTTAGCAGTGAATACAGTATTTGCATTATCCTTCTCAGGAATGCCTCCTCTTATAGCAGATGTAATAGTACTTTTCATAATCATGAGAGACATGCGGTTTGAGCGCTCCCATTTTTCTAAATTATTTTTATCATCATCAGTACTTTTATCTGTAATAGCAGGTTTGTCCATTCGTAATGCCTGGTCAATATCCAGAACACCAAGACAAATCTCAATTTGCTCTTTCCAAGTGGAAAAATTAGTTCCGTTCAATGGTATTATTCCAGAGATTTGAGCATGAACATTATTCAATGCTGCATTAGATTCAGAAAAAAAAATGCTTACTATTATCAAAGATAAATCCACAAATAACATAAAATCATTAAATCAACTGTATATAGAGGGACTAACAATAATTATACTGAAATAAATAATAAAACGCCAAATTATATTTCAGTTCTATCATAACAATTGTTGCATAAAATTCAATTTATATCACCGTTGGGCATAAATAAATTGAATTGCTAAAATAAAGAAATTCATTTAATAAATCATAATGGCAATTAAAGTTGGTAAAATTAACCTTTATAATTTATTACATGAAGAAAACGTAATTTTATTAAAATTAATTTGTATCACCGTTGGGCAGAAACAAATTAAAACAAATAAATTCATTTAATAAATCATAATGGCAATTAAAGTTGGTAAAATTAACCGTCATAATTTATTAAATGTATAACATAATTGTGACTTAAATCACAAAATTAATTTTATCATAATAATAACGTTAAATAATAATGTCTAAAATTATTTATATGAAATATATATAATAAATTTCTGCAACAGAAAATTAATTAGACCAAAATTATATATTAATTCATATAAAATCATAGAAAATACCAATATAATACGGACTGTGCAACATATATACACATATAGGTTTTTGTACATGCAATTCCATCTTATCCTATCACATAACATATAGTCTAGATCCAATACAACACATATAACACATAGTTCGGTCCTTCCTCTTCATTAGCCATACAATCAACTTTTGGGCGAAATTCAGCAAGTTCGGCCACTTTTGCCAAAACGCATGGCTGTCATCGAGGTTGGACCGAAGTTTTGTTCATCATAAGTGCATCAGATCCAATATAGCAAAATAGAGATGTGCATGTGAGGCCTCTTGGGAGGTTAAAGGTCTCCAACTTTTGCATCTCCCATGAATTTTAATAATAGAGAATAATGATGAATTGTTTCAAGAATAATAAATTCATAAAATTAATAATTCTCAAAATTTATATGAACCAAAGAATTTTTTAAAAAAAATTAATAATTCTCCGATTAAAATTAGTAATTAATCCCAAAAAAAAATATTTTACTCTCGGATTAATCCAAAATTCATCCAAAATGAATTTGTCAGTTTAAATTCGTCGTTCATAATATTTATACGAAAAAATTATTGCATCTTATATGAATTTACGGTGGCTCTGATACCAAATAAAAGACATAATAAAACATGACGTGCTTTTACAATTAGAAACACGTAATCCAGAATCCGTAAATCCAAAATAAAATAGCAAATGAGTTTAAATCTTACAGTTCTGAATTGAAGACATCTTTAAGCGGAAGCGTTAATACTGAGATCTTCAATGATTTTCCTGATAACTGATGATGGACATAGCGTTTTCTCTTAATAGCGTTTTCTCTTAATTCAGTAGTAAGAGATAGAGAGACGTTATTCTGATTGGTTTTCTGTATCTTATATCAGGCAATCAATTGGGACCAGTATCTATTAATAGCAACAGATTTTTCCATCAAAAATGCTGAAGCCCTTTCGTTCATTTCTTTGAATGAACCTGGTGCATATTAATAACATAGGCCATAACATAATAAAATAAAACTAACAATTATGACCATTAAATATTGATTTAATTGTGAATCTTGAATAAACTAAGATAAATTATGATTAAATGGTCACGCAAGTCACGTATAATCACGGCACGTTAGGCACGGCGTGACTCACGGCACGTTAGGCACGGCGTGACTCACGTGGTGTGACCATTCACGTGCCGTGACCACTTCTTGACATTTTGGTCACGGCACGGCAGGCACGTGAAAAATTAACTTGATCACGGCACGGCAAGGCATGACACGAGACTAAAGTCATGACGTGTTAGTCACAGCACGACACGGCACGTTTTTTCCACTCTATGCAGGACTCATGTGCTACAATACGAGTTGAAAAGAGTCACCAAAAAAGCTGCGATGCAAACTTGAACCAGTCATCAATTAAACGCTAATTCCAGATAATTAGAACAATTGAGATGAAATTGATGAGAAATAAATGTGTTCAGTCCACTATATAATCCAACAAATTAAGATGGCGATCGGTGTCAAACTAACAAAGATCCTGCTAATTAAGATCTAGGATGTAAACGGATCGGATACCGACATATAATAGCTTTAAATTGTATTCTTATATAATACCCACTGGCCATTGCCATAGCCTGGAGCATTTAAATCGTAAACAAAAAAACAATACGAAAAAATTCCCACGTGACTGCCATAACTTGTCCAATTTATTGGGCCATGAATTGTAATTGTTCAGTCGTTGGGCCTGAAAATGGGCTGGAAAGTATCATCGTTTTTAAAAAAATTGGCAAATTGGAATACAAGCTCGAAGCAACATATATATATTAAGATATATATATATATATGAAAAGTTGAAAACTAGTAATTAAATTAATCCGAGATGTTGGTAGAGTAAAGAGGCATTCATCAATGTATGATGAAATTCACATAACAAGAAAACAAGGGGATGATGATATCTCTTTCTAATTTGCTCTGCACCACTAGCGAGATTGTTGCACCTGAGTGGAAAAAAACGTGCTGTGCCGTGCCGTGCCGTGATTAATACGTTGTGATTTTAGTCTCGTGCCGTATTGTGCTGTGACTATGTTAATTTTCCACGTGCCATGTCGTGTCGTGACCAAAATACCAATGGGTGGTCACGGCACGCGAATGGTCACGCCACGTGAGTCATACCGTGTTCAAACATGCCGTGACTAAACGTCACTTGCATGACTTGCATGACTCGCATGATAATTTTATCATAATTTAAGTTAGTTTATTCAAGATTCATCATTTGATCAAGATCTAACGGTCCTAATTACACATGACTCGCGTGACCACGTGCTGTGCTGTGCTGTGACTAAATCTTTCGTGGCACGACAGACTTGTCGTGCCGTACCAAATTTTCAAAAAATGGTCACGGCACATGACACACGAGTCACGGCATGTAACCGACACGCATACCGTTCCGTTCCATGCTATAACCGTGCCGTTCCGTGACGAAGCCGACTCCGTCGTGCCATTTTTCCCACTACTACAAGGCATATGGACCTTTTTTGAATAAAAATTATTGATATTTTCTGAAAAAAAAAATGACAACATTTTAACAGGATTTACTCGTTTTTATTATAAGATAGGTCGATCTCCAAGATGACTTTCCACTTATTTTTATTATGGTTTTGTGTTTTCAGTGTGACCTGATGTGGCCTCATGTATTATGAATTTCTCTGTTGAGTTCAGACAAAGATCTAGTTGGGGAAATGTTTAAAACCTTATAACATCTCGAGGAGATCAAGGGATGGATAAATCATGGGTGAAAATGTGATAGGGCTAGAGATCTTTTTACGATAATTTTCCGCAGAAATCCAAAGCCATGCAATTTTTCAATAACTAAGCCCAATCTTGGATTTATATCAGTGTTCTAAATAGCGCGCTATAGCGGCGCTATAGCGCCGCTATAGCGTTTTTGGACCCCAAACGCTACGCTATGACATCAAAATGCGCTATTTGCGCTACGGCCGCTATAGCGACCGCTACAGCGCTATAGCGGTCCGCTATTCGCGCTATTTGCGCTATACAATATGAGTTTTTTTTTTTAAAACAATTTATATGGGTTTTAAATAAAGATAAAAAAAATCTCAAACTGAAATTGAATTTGTTGCTACTTGCTACAGATAAATCAATTTGAAATTGGGAATAGAAATTGAAATTTGAATAGAAAAAAAGTCCAAATCGAAAATAAAATTTGAATAGAAAAAAAAAATTATGTCATGAATCATGATGCTTAAGATATTTTTAATAGGAAAAATCGATAGTTTATGATATTACTATGGATATTTTGAACCGCAATTTGAACTTTGTACTGGTTCAATATGAATATTATAATTTCTTAATTACTTTGGTGTTATTTATTGTTCTATGAGACTTTAGATAATGTTGATATTTAGTACAAATATTGAATATACGAAATGTAAAAAAAAAAAACGCTATTTGGAATAGCTTCCGCTATAGCGACGCTATTCGCTATAGCTTTTTTTTTAGCCTTCCCGCTACGACGCTATAAACGCTATTTAGAACCTTGATTTATATATATATACTTTTTGACAATTAAAAAACATGCAATAGATAAACTTTAATTTTGAGTATTTTTGAACAATGAAGAACACTAATTAATTCCTTTGATGAGAGCGAGGCGAACCATGAAGACTGCAAAGATAATATAGACAAACTGATATTGGATATTTAATTATTTATACTTTTTGAATAAGCATTACGGGTAAGGCTAATTAATATATACTTAATAAATAACTGTATTGTATAAGTAAAATTAATTTTAGACAGAACACGAATATAGAAATGGAAGCGACTAATTGTATTCAGTGACTTGTATCCGTTTTTTACTCAAACCAATTGTCATTTGACTAGTGCAAATATTGTAAAACTCAATAATATTTCATATTGTATATCTCAATAGCAAATTATATATAATAGGTAATTCAAAATTCTAACAACCAACGACTCTTGAAAGTGGTCCCGAGTTACTTGTTAACCGTTTACAACTTGCACAACTTGTCAAACTACCTGTACTTTCACCGGGGTCACTTGTTGTACTTTCATGAGACAACTTATAGAAGTTTTCAAAACGGGACCACTTTTAAAACTTGTAGTTCTTTCGAAATAATCCCTGAAATAATGCAAAATTAATTTTTTCAAAATTAAAATTTTGAAATTTTTTTGAATTTTTTTTTCAAAATTATATCTTTTTCAAATATTAATATTTATATATCTATCTATATCATGTAAAATAACACTATGGATACTGTAAAACAAATCTATGTATACTGTAAAACAGAAGATGGATATTGCAAAGTGAAATAAAGCATAAATACCGTAAAATTAATAGATGCAAACTACGAAACAAACAAATGCAAATTATAAAACATGAATACGGTAAAACTAACAGATGCAAACAATAAACTAACAGATACAAACTATAAAACATGAATACTATAAAATACATTGTTCAACAAACATAACTGTTCACAAACATAAATTGTCACTGGTCAAAAACACATTGTTCAACAAAACACAACTATTCAAAAACACTAGCATACACAAACAATAATATTCAATACACAAATATACATGTTCAACAAAAACATATTATTCAACACACAAATATTACAATAGATAGAATTACAGATCTTTTGAAAATTTGTTACTACTTCATAACTATATTTTTGTTCAACAAAAATATAAATGTCTTCTAACAAACATAACATTCCTTACAAATTAAAACAAAAATATTGTTCACCAAACATAATGTTTCTAACCAATTACATCATTCACAAATAGAAAAATACATAAACATATTGTTTCATCACTAGAATAAAAAGGTTGTTACTTAAGAACCCTCTGATGCACATTATAAGAATGAGTCAAAAAGCCTCCTCACTAGAACAAGACATTCATTTGATATATACACGGATGCTTAATAGGTGTCTCATATTGCAATAGTTACAGTACTAACTCAACAATCTGCATAAATCAATCAAGATATGTAAAATAAAGAAAAAAAAACTATTGCTTAGATCCTATAAACTATTGCATATATCTTGTAAAACTATTGCATAGATCGGACAACGGAGAAGGAGGGAAAGTGGCACAGTAAAGGATGAGGAGTCTTTGTACGGAGACAGAGGAGGATCGGAGCATCATCGCCATGGATTCTTAATCGATCGACAGATCGAGGCGAGAGAGAGAGATCTAGAGAGAGATGATCCGTCAGAGAGGAGGCCGCCAAAGAAGAGGTTGGAGGAGAGAAACACTCTCAATAAGAGAGATTGATTGTCTAATCCGACGGAAAGAACAGAGGAGAGGAGAGGGAGAGATCGGAAGTTTATTGGGAAACTTCTTATAAAGGAAGGTTGGAGGAATCGAATAAAATTCATTAGAAGTGGACCAACATTGTTATGGATAAAAACTGGATACAAGAGATTGGTTATAGAAACCTTCTCTATAGAAATAGCTAGAGATGAGTCACGCTCGTTCCAGATCCTAATTTTATGTTACATGCGGGAGAATATGTGGCTTCTTCTCCAACACTCGAATTGTTTGATATATTCTGCCACATATATTTAAAAATGGCGAGCGCAATAGAAGATCCTTCATATCCAGCTTTTCTGTCCTTAAACACACATGGCTACACAGTAATGAACATAGAAATCCTCCCCAACATTATTCGTAATATCGCAATATACACATCAAGCATAAAGCATAATGAAGGAATTAAAAAGAGATCGATTTGACTAATACATCGTAATTTGGTCACATCATGTCACAATACGTGATAATTTTTTTTTTATTTAACAAAATGCTGTAACATGACATGACTAAAATAATAATGTATAATTACATCACACAAACAATTATATTTAATTATTTTTTCGGTTATAAGTTAGTTCATAAAAAATAAAAAATACTAAAAAATTATAAATTGTTGAAAAATAAATTAAAATAAAAAATATTGAAAAAATTAGTAACGTAGCGTGTCATTTTCGATCGAAGGAAACATATCATGTGAATAGACACGTCACGAGACACGGAACCCATCTCACGTGACCAACATGGGAAATGTGATGTACCCGTGCCCGATGACATAACAGAATTGATAACGGCATAACTAATTTTCTTCACTAATTAAATATTATATTATATCTTAGTATAAAAATAATATTACTTATCTCACTGCATGTAAAATGCGTCTAATAATTTTGTTTCCGATATTAAAACCCTTGGCCGGTTTATTTCTTCTTTAATTTTGTGGGACTAACACAGCATGTCAGGCAGCATTTAGTATGGAGTAAGGCAGTAAGCATCGCTATCAGAAATTCTAAGCAGTTTAAAATTTACCTACCCAGCCCACTCACTAGTTATCACAAATTAATTTCCCATTAAAAAATTGCAATTAGTTTTCAAATAATTTCTAGAACCCAACTTGTCAATTCATCCAAATGGGCAATCTGCCTAACTTAGTTGTCAATTTCTTATTAAGATTTTGATTTATTTTATTCATGCCTTTAATTTGTAGGTCAACAAACAGTAGCTTAGTCACAGACAATGCCAATGCTAATCACCACCTAAGTGGAATGTGGGTTTGTTGTGTTGCTTTCTGTGTAACCATTCATGGTGTTTATTACTAAATGCCACATGGATTGGAATACAACTTTCAGATATAAATAGTCTTGAATACGGATACGAACCGGTATTAAATGAAGATAGGAATATAACCATAAAATTTTAAATTTTAAAAAACTGCTCTATTGCAGTATCAGATAAAATTTAGGTAATTAATATTGCATTTATTTGGTGATATTTTGTTTTCCTATAAATATATACGCTTTTATTTAGTACAAATATCTATAATCTCACATTGTACCTATAATCTACATAGTACAAATATCATTCTTATGAAAGGAAAAAAAAAAATTAGTCAATTATGTTTTACCATTAATGGGATAACTTAAACATTTCTACCATATGAATTTATGAATCTTGATACATTACAAAATACTATTCAAATTGTGAGAATTTTAAAATACATTCGACGCATAAGCTCCAAGAACATATCTATAAACTTCTTCTTTTTATATGATTTAAATGTAAAGCCAATTATCAAATATTCAATTATTAGCAAATTATATAGAGTGAGGCTATATATGGTACTATGCATAGCACGGATTTATCCATACTACATATAAATATTTTTATTTTTAAAATTCTAACAGTTGATATGAATTATTGAACATGATTTCTATATGAATATATACTTGTGGACTAAATTTTATATTTTTTAAGATAGGTAGAAAATCACTATTTTTTATATCTATTTAAATAAAATCTTGTAAAATTTGTAGTAAAAATAAAATGCTGCAATTTGCTAAATAAAATAGTAATGATTTACTCCATGATCTAAGAATGTGATGTCATTTTCATGCACTACCTATATATATATATAGTTATTGCTCTAGTAACAAGCTTTACCATATAAAAAATGTTTGTCACTGCATCTAGCTAGGCGTATCTTGCATGAAAAAAATGTTGGTTGCTTTTGATTTCGTGATTTTGTCAATTATATATACTCCTTAGGCTTGCCAAACCTAAGTTATATGGCATTTTTTTCATGATAAATTCGGAAGTACCAGTCAAAAGGATTGTGAGTGCTCAATGAGAAAGTTAATGCTCTACAAAATATCTAGGAGTAAAATCATATTCGTATATTTTTTCTGGATACGGATCGGATATTAAATGGATATGTACGGATAGGATCGGATATGGAAGATCCGTAGATATATACATAAATTTTTTATAATATATTAAAATAAATGATATATATCTACTATTCAGCTAGATACGGATAATCGGATATTCAAATATCAGATATCCATATCTAATATTCGAAAACGAATTCGGAATCGGTCAGATAATATCTGACTCATTTTCACCCCTAAAAATATCACAAACTTATTACTTTATTTAGAGTAAAATTAGGGTATCAATTATAATTTTAATGCATTCATTTTTTACTGCTTGATTCTATACAAAATTATTTAAAATTTTAAAATTTTTGCATGTAGACACATCACTCGTTAGGTAGATGGACTTCAACGGTTCGAATTCGTCGTTTGAAGCCAATTCAATAGATTTTTAGAGTTGACTTCACAAAGGAGCTTAGTGAACATAAGAACACCCTAGTTCTATTTCAAAATTGGTGATTCAAATTATGAATTAAACTATTTATCTTGTTTATTTTTACGAGAAATGCATCCATATTAACTTTTATAATTTTAAATTTAATTAATCATAGTCAACTAAATTTGTTACTTTTTTAACTTCTTCATCTAGTATAAACTCCAAGAATCATAAAATTTACATTGAAGCATCCTTCATAAGAAAAGAAATGAATCAATATCAACAATTTAAATTTAATATTTAAATTATATTTTTTTTAAACATAAATAAATAATAAATTTGTGGCATCTTGTAGTACCAAAAAATTTAATATCCACTTCTGATGTCGTTTAGACGGATTTTTATTTATATATAGTAACAAATTTATCCAATGCATTAGTTCAAATTAGACAGTCAATATTAATAAAATACTGAAAGTGTTGTTTTAACTTTCAGATATATATTTATTTTGATTCTTTTATTCCGTAAAATATGTTAACCCAAAATAACAATAAAAGTATTTACATTCTAGCAACTCAAATGAGTTTTTAAATAACTATTAACTAATTTTTAGAATTAAGATCTCTAAAGTTTCTAACTCTAATATCTCTGAAATTAATTTTAGAACTTCTATTAAGCTACGTCATTAATACAAATTAAAAAGATGAATAATTTGAGCCAATCATTTGACCAACATGGAGTTTATAAACAGTTTCTTAATAAGAGCATCTACATCCTAGCAACTCAAATGAGTTTCTAAATAACTGTTAACTACTTTTTAGAAATTAAGATCTCTAAAATTTCTAACTCTTACATTTCTGAAATTAATTTTAGAATTTCTATTAAGTCACGTCAGCAACAAATTAAAAAGAAGAAATAATTTGAGCCAATGATTTGATCAGCATGGAGTTTATAAACAGTTTATTAACAAGAAATTTTACTGCATAGTTTCTAAATTAGAAACTCTCCCACATCTCTGAAACTGGATTATAAACTGCCACATCAGATTAGAAACTCTAATAGTACAAGAGATTTTCATAATCTTGACGATCTTCACGATCTTCATAAAAAATCCATTAATAAACTCCATGTTCAATATTTATATTATAATCTTGACGATCTTCATAAAAAAATCCATGTTCAATATTTATATTATAATCTTGACGATCTTAATAAACTCCATGTTCAATATTTATAATAAACTTCATAAAAAAATCCATTAATAATTTTATAATCTTGACGATCTTCATAAAAAAATTATAACTTTAAATTTAATATTTATATTATCCATAAGCATCTACATTCCAGCAACTCAAATGAGTTTCTAAATAACTGTTAATTACTTTTTAAAAATTAAGGTCTCTAAAGTTTCTAACTTTCACATTCCTGAAATTAATTTTAGAGTTTCCATTAAGCCACGTCAGCAACAAATTAAAAAGGAGAAATAATTTGAGACAATCGTTTGGCCAATATGGAGTTTATAAACAGTTTCTTAATAAGAAATTTTAATGCATAGTTTCTAAATAAGAAATTCTCCCACATCCCTGAAACTGGATTAAAAACTGCCACATCAAATTAGAAACTCTAATAATATCATGTAGATGCTCTAGGAAATTTTACTGTATAGTTTCTAAATAAGAAACTCTCTCACATCTCTAAAACTGAATTAGAAACTGCCACATCAGCTTAAAAACTCTAATAATATCAGAAATGTATGCTCTAAAAATAAAGACTGGAAATTGCTGCCACAGAGAATCCCAACGTTTAGACTTTGGTTCCCGGGTCAATATCAATTGTCACTTTTTATTATAAATGAAGAAAGAAAGGAGAAAAATTGCCACTTTAGACCAATAGGACTGGAAAAGTTGGACCGGTTAAGTGATGTAGAATAAAACATGTGAATGTAAAAACATGTAACAACACAAAAAAAGATAGGGTAATTATATTTTCCTCCATCTATCCATCTTCCATTTCATCCTCCAATTAACTAACTTTTTTTTCTAACTATAATTCAAATTCTAACTACTTAGTGGGACCTACAAATTAATTATTCAATTTTCTCCCTTTATTTCTTTCCTCTCTCTCCCTCTCTCTCCCACCTCCACCCCACCTGTCTCTCCCACCTCTCCGCCTCTGCCTCCGCCCGCCTCTCCCACCTCTCCCTCTCCGCCTCCGCCTCCACCGGGTTAGATCCATCACTGTCGACCGCCGAATCAGATCTATCGTCTCTATGTTCTCCTCATGCAGTAGCAAGTTATTTGCAAAGAACAAAGCTTCATTAATGGTGAATTAGTGAAGTGCGTACTAAGTACTAAGAAATGACAGAAAAACAAATTTTGAAAAAATTAGAGGTGTATGAATGAATACTTAATGTTTTAGAGATGAATACTTCAACGTTTATGGATGAATACTTAATATCTTAGGTATAAATACTTGTGTTTGTAATACTCTTGGTACATTACCTATTTACATTTACACGACGATGATGAATACTTGCTCGATGAGAGATGAATACTTGTGACGAGGTATGAATATTTGTACAACGGACAACTCGAAAGTATGTCATCATGGATCTCATTTGAAAGAGAAAATTGTGTAGAAGACATTCGTGGTTTTAGATTTGCAAAATTCCTCACAGATCTTCAGAAATATTGGTTAGATTGAACAGAGAAAAAAAAACCCATCTCTAAAAATGTGTAAAAGATGAGTGATTGATATGTCCAAATATGTTTCTATTGCAAAGATGAATACATTTATATAGATGGATGAATGCTTGTTGTGTTACAGATGAATACTTTTTTTGCAAATTTCTAAAATGAGCTGAAGGTTATGTGGTCCCCCACTTAATTAATGCGCTGACGGTTATGCCCCACTTAATAACGCGTTTTTTTTTTTGTCGGTTGTGTGGTCCCTCACTTAATAACGCGTAATGAATGTTGTAATGTATCCTAATATGCAACTATTGCAAAGGTGAATACCTGCGTATAGCTGGATGAATACTTGTTGTGTCACAGATGAATACTTTACCGCCAATTCATAAAATGAGCTGACGGTTATGCGGTCCCCTCACTTAATAACGTGTTTTCTTTGTTTTTAACAAGTTTTCTTTTGTTTTTAGCGGAGACAGTTGTGGTCCCCTCTCTATTTTATGTCTTATCCGAAGTCGGGGATGAAACGGGGGATTGTTCACGGGGGAGAGCTAGGCGGACCCAAAAAGATATCTTCTGGTAGACATGAACAATAGACTGCGTAAATAAGTTCAACGTTACCGGTCAAGCTTGCTTACCCATTTCAATACCAACAATTATTTCTAACTACAGTCCGAACTAACTACCCGGTCAAGCTTGCTTACCCATTTCAATACCAACAATTATTTCTAACTACAGTCCGAACTAACTAACACCGACTCAACTTTTGCACAAAGACCCCTCTATATTTGCCTAATTATTTACATATATAATGTGTGTTCACTATAATTTGAACTCAAGTCCCCAAAACCACAAAATAAAATTCTATATACATTTATGGAGTGTTGAATTATATACAAACTTTAAAAAAAAAAAAAAATTCAGTTAAGTTTCTGTACATGGGTATATATGCAATAACTGAATACTTGTTGGGGTGGGATTGCATTAAAATGCAAATTGTAGTGGGACATGGAATTAGTAACTATACCCATCAAGGTATGAAATGAAACAGATCATAAATAAAACATTTAATTGTTGCACTTTCTTTTCATTCCATCAACATTCATTTTTTACAAGTTACAAACCAACCAGAAACCATTTTTGGAGCCATGAAGAAATGGCCTCCTCTCCATCTACTTCCTGCTCTTCTCCTAACCTTCTTCTCTCTCTTCTCCATCTCTACATGTAGAGACACCTTAACCATCAATTCATCTCTCACTAGTAATGAAACCTTAGTTTCATCCGGCGGAGTCTTTACTCTTGGCTTCTTCCCCACCGGCAGTAACCAATACTTAGGCATATGGTATACAGAGATGGTGCAACAAACAATCGTTTGGGTTGCGAACCGAGACAACCCGATACCCGACTCCACCGGGGTTCTTTCCCTCAGCTCTACCGGATCGAATTTACAGCTCCAAATAACAAGCTCCAATAAGGTGCTCTGGTCTACAAGTATTTCATCTAATTTGGTAAATCCTGTTGCACAATTACTAGATGCTGGA
Source organism: Carex parvula (assembly GCA_025461045.1). Lineage (NCBI taxonomy): Eukaryota > Viridiplantae > Streptophyta > Magnoliopsida > Poales > Cyperaceae > Carex > Carex parvula. The sequence goes on along the minus strand of JAJGRW010001252.1, from coordinate 42,594 downwards.
AATTTTGTTTTGAAGGAGAATAACACAAACAACACTGTGTGGCAAAGTTTCGACCACCCGACTGATACGGTTTTGCCGGGTTTAAAAATTGGATTCGTATCCGGTCAATATAGAAATCTTGTTAGTTGGTCTGGCTCGGATGATCCTTCGTCTAGCAATTATACATTTAAAGTGGATCTATCCGGTTTCCCTGAATTTTTCCTTTGGAACGGGTTGCAACGGGTCTACCGAAATGGGCCCTGGAATGGGGTTCAATTTAGTGGTGAACCCGAAATGGATTCTGGCAGCACATTTACATTTGTATATGTATCAGACCAAAATGAAACATACTACACGTATTATGCCAACGATTCATCAATCATGTCACGACTTGTGTTGAACCAGTCTTCTATCCAACGGTATGTTTCCGACGGGTCGGGTTCGAGTTGGAACCTGTATTGGACAATTCCAAGGGATCAATGTGACAGTTATGATCAATGTGGGCCATATGCGCTGTGTAGTACAAATACTTCAAATATACCGGATTGTGACTGCTTGACTGGGTTTGTGCCCAAATCTGAGAAAGACTGGGAACTACGAGACACATCAGCCGGGTGCATCAGACAGGTCGGGTTGAATTGTACTGGTGACGGGTTCATAACCATTAGTAATGCAAAGTTGCCCGATACGACAAATGCAACGGTGGATACTACAATTGGACTAGAGGAGTGTAGAAATAGGTGTTTGATGAATTGCTCCTGCACTGGTTATGCGAATTCTGATATATTAAATGGGGGCAGTGGTTGTGTGATCTGGGCAGGTCAGTTGGCTGATCTAAGGCAATTTAGTTCGGGCGGTCAGGAGTTCTATTACCGGGTTGCCGGTTCTGAAGTTCCAGGTACTATTTATTTTTCCTTGATATTTCAGATTTGTTTATTGGAAAGGTTATTGGCTTAAATTGTAGACCTATCCCCTAAAAGAGCCCACTCAACACAAAGTTAAAAGAGTATATTAGATTGACAAAAGCAACCAGTATATTGCTGTGTACCAGTACCTGTCATCACTAGAGGAGGATGCTATTTGTTTACCTGTCTTTTGAGAAAAGTTGAAAAATGTTGAATTTTATAAATTCTGAGGAGAAAAATATTTTGATTATTTTCTGTGTATTTTTACAAGGTTCCCTAAGTGCTATTTATTTTACAAAGGCTCTTATAGCCGTTTATTATACCGTTGGTATAATTTATGTTTTTGGTATGCTTTGGTACCTGTGTACCAATGTACCGTTTGTTATATTCCTAATTCTAGTAAAGTAGAAAAGTACATATTCTTTAACACTTGATAAATCCTAGTCCTTTGATCTATGATGAGTAAATCTGAGATCTTCTATTATATTTCAACAAAAGTAATCAATTTTGTTGCTTCCTTGCTAAACAATTGAATTTTGTTCCTTTTTTTCATTTTCTTGTGGAGACAGTTACAAGCAGTACCAGTACCGGAACAAAGAAGAAGAAGAATAGTTCTGCCATGATTGCGCTAACTGTAGTGTTGGGTTTAATAATTTTGGCCTCTGTTGCGTACCTTATTCGACGAAAGTTGAGGAAAAATCATGGTAAGTAATTAAGTATCCAACGGTTTTAATTCGACGAAAGCTATCTCAGATTTTTACAGACTGACGGGCTGAAAATAAACATAAAGACCTATAAATGTAAAATGGATAAATGACCAACTAAGATAAGGTTACTTCAATTCAGTACTACCACTGCCCACTAGCTTAAAAATACTGTCGTGCCGATCAGGGTTTAACATGTACCCACACAAAATATGCCAAAGTAAAATGATGGTTTCTTGGGTCATTGGTCTCACTGGTACAAGGCACACATTGCCTGTAATGTACTGGTACATGGACTGATTGGGAGATATCAATATTTTATTCCTCCATAGTTAATATTGCCCGTTTTGTTTTCTTTTCTGACACTGTTGAAATGTCTCTCCAGAATTAAAAACTTTGTTATTTCTTTAATTCAGCAAACGTGTCTTATTTGCAAAGACAAAGACAGATTTCATTTGACTCAGTCCGGCCACTGGCACCGGCGCGGGATAAAGGTTTAGAAGAGGGATCTAGTACTGATCATGGACATGATTCAAGTCTCCCACTATTTCATTCAAGTGTTATAGCTGCTGCTACAAATAATTTTGCTCTGGCAAATAAACTCGGGGAAGGTGGATTTGGCACAGTTTTCAAGGTATTGTCAAACAAAGTATTTTCATGAAAACCAACAAAAATTTAATGTTTATAATCAAAGGTCCTTTGTTGTAAATTAAACCATCTATTCTTGAAAAACTATGATTCTTGGTAGTGTATAATACGAACTTTTTTTGTAATATTTCCTGAAAAAAGGATGGTTTTTTTTAATGGTGGAACTGGTATTGTACCAATTATTGTCAATTTTTTTTTAATAAATAAAAATAAAAGGGGCTTTCTAGCAATTTGTCCTCATAAATTATATATTTGCTAAAACAGGGGGAGTTGGAAGGAGGAGAAATAGTAGCAGTAAAAAGACTAGCAAAATTCTCGACACAGGGTACTGACGAGTTCAAAAATGAAGTAATTTTAATTGCAAAACTTCAACACGTTAATTTGGTGCGATTGTTGGGGTGCTGTATTGAAGGAGAAGAAAGGATGTTAGTTTATGAATTCATGGAGAACAAAAGCTTGGATACATTTATCTTCAGTAAGTTTTTCTTATACCCTCCAAAAAATATAATTTGCAAACATGTGCATTTTTTTTACATACCATTTCTTATATATACTGTACAAACAAACAGTAAAGAGTGCCCCTGACACTGGTACTGGTAAAGCATTTTTTTGTACTTAAAAGCCCTTCGGCAATTTAAAATTATCTAAGTTTAGTGTGGTTTATGCATTAGTGTAACTTTTTTGTTTACGGGTTACAAATATTTGGGTTTTTTTCCTGTTTTGATATTATAATGTTTAATCAAAATTTCAAACAGATAAAGAAAAATCTTCTCAATTGAATTGGCACAAGCGGTTTGAGATAATAAAAGGGATTGCTCGAGGGGTTCTTTATCTCCACGAGGACTCGAGATTGAGAGTCATTCATAGAGATTTGAAAGCCAGCAATGTGTTACTCGATGAAAATATGAACCCTAAAATATCCGATTTTGGTGTCGCAAGAATATTCGGTGGAGATGAGAAAAAATCATATACAAACCGGGTTGTTGGCACATAGTAAGTATAATATTCTTTTTAGTTAGTTAAAATTCAGAGGTTTCGATGCATGTTCGACATGGAAGTTTTCATATATTTTGAAAATTGTTTACTGATAAGTGAGCATATTGCAGTGGGTATATGTCACCAGAGTATGCAATGGATGGTGTTTTTTCAGTAAAGTCCGATGTTTTCAGCTTTGGCGTTTTACTCCTAGAGGTTATTAGTGGAAAGAAAAATCGGGGAATTTTTAGTGTAGAGCCCTTGCTAAATCTCCTTAGCTATGTAAGCTATTACTTCTCATTTTATCACTTTTTTCTGTTCACTAATAATACAAGTTTAATTATTATTTTGAATACAATTTTCCAGTCTTGGACCTTATGGAAAGATGGCAAGGCATTAGAACTACTGGACAGCTCCATTTCTGGAAGCTCGAACGACAATTTACAGATCATCAGATGCGTCCAGGTGGGCCTTCTATGTGTTCAAGACAGACCAGAGGATAGGCCCCACATGTCAGAGGCTATACTGATGCTAAACAGCCCGAATGCTTATATACCGCAACCAAAACAGCCAGGTTATTTTAGTGACAGAGTTGTTAGCGACATGGAATCATCGTCGAGTTGCACAGTTTTTGATACAACAGTTACTATTGTAGAACCAAGATAGCTTGTGTTTTCTGTATTTTGATATTTTCTTCTTCTTTGATTTTGTATAGAAATTTTGTCTCTACAGATGGAAAGTTCTCTTATGAAAATACAGCAGCAGACAAATGATCTGGTAAATTAGAAATTATAGAATTCTGAAGGTATAATAGTGTAATGTGCTAAATTAAAAATTAGTATCTCTCTTGCTGCTTCCCGCTTCCATTTGTGGTGTCTGTACCGCATGTACCTGAGTTGATCCCAACCGAGCGATTTTAGTTCTGGTATGATCTGTACAAAAAATTTTGTTCTTACAGGTTCTTTTTTTTTCTTTTTTTAAGTATATCATTTCAATGTCATTTTCTCAAATTACATAAACAAGATGGAAATGCAAATGATATTGTAATTAGGAATTATAGATTTCTGAAGGTATAATAGTGTAAATGTGCTAAATCATTTTAGTGCTATTAACTAAAATGCATTTTTTTTTTATGAGAGATGGTAGATTCAAAATTCGAATAGAAATTTTTTATAAATATTTAAAGATAAAACATTTGCTTTCCATTTTTATTTAAAAATAATAATTAAATAATTATACATGAATTTTTACCTTAAATGGAGAATCGGTATCAAACTTTCCAAAAAAAAAAAATATCTGAGCAATCTACTAATCCATTCTGATCAAACCTAGAAAAAAGAATAACAAAATACTAATAGAATTTCTCTTCTATAAAGCAAAATCTTGAACAAAAATCTTAGGCGAGCTAAGTCCATGTCACCAAAGTAGGCCAATAACTTTGTGCACTACTTTAAGCCACAAAAAGGTCATACAAAGTGTGAACACCACAATTCCAACTTCAGCTGCTACAGATTTCTTGTGGTACGACAAAATGTGTAGCGGGTCATGCTCCAATGATGACATGCTTATATATATATGTATTTTTTTTTTTTTTTTTGAGAAGTTGGTATTAACAAGTCAAATGACTAATATTCACAAGAGATTTCTATCTGGATTTCAAACAGGTGACATTTTACACGGAGTCTATTTATTTTTTACCAATAGATCAAAGATTGATTCTTAAATCTTAAGTATATCCGTCTTTAATAAAATAAGTTAGAGTTCACATATATTAATTTCTATCAAGAAGTGGGCGGCCGGCCGGTGTTTGGGAGCGGAATCGGGGCTCTTCACAAATAAACATAGGGTTGTGCATCACATTATAGATGGCGCGGTAATGGACACCTTGCACTGGATCAACGATGGTTAACTAGGGTGAGCTACCAGCACAAACAGTGACAAATTAGAAATGGTCTAAGCTGTTTAGACTGTGTAATTTGTAATTATATTTATAGAGATATATAGTTTGTGCTAGTCTATAGTCTATTGTAATTTTTATTGTAACTCTTGTAACTTTTGATCTTTTTATCATCAATATAATTGTTGGCGGTTCTCTGCCAACCTTTAAAAAAAAAGAACTTAATTTCAAACATAATGTAAAGAGTGAGGCTATGGTGCTATGCATAGCACGGATGGCTAGTGTACTACGGCTCAATATGGTACTTTTTAAAATTCTAGCGGTCGATCCGAACCATTCAATGTGATAACCATATGAATACGTACTTGCAAACTAAATTTTATATTTTTTCGAATTTTTTTACTATTTTTTTAGATAGGTAGAATTTTGATGGTCCAGAATTTTCAGAAAACACTGATTTTTCTACCTATCTAAAAAAATAGTAAAAATATTCAAAAAAATATAAAATTTAGTTTGCAAGTATATATTCATATGGATATCACATTGAACGGTTCGGATCGACCGTTAGGATTTTAAAAAGTACCATATTGAGCCGTAGTACACTAGCCATTGGTGCTATGCATAGCACCATAGCCTCGCTCTTATGTAAATGTCTAGTATTAATGTATTATACATTATGTACATATCATCAATATTGCGACTTCAATTTCCTTGAACAACCAAGCTTGATTTACATGTGATATATATATCTACATAGAAAATCTTAAATAAGTCTACTAATTATATTTTTTTTAAATGTTACATTACTTTTGTAAATAAGGAAAAAAAAAGTAGAATTATAGATTTCTATAGAAGTTATAGTAAAAATAACTTGAAAAAGTGGAAAAAATAACTCCATTACTTGAGTATATACATTATATTAAAAGGTTTATATTCACTATATATTTGTGTCTCAAAATTAATTTATTTGAGATTTCAAAGTACAATACCAATTATATATGAGATGCAAATATGTGATATTTCAGCTCCCATGTATCAAGAACTGTCCAAATTAGAGTTTGAACTTATGATTTTATGATTTTCTAGCATTTTTCCATACAAATAAAATATGTTAAGTGTACACATAGACAGTCAAATTTTTTTTTTTTTTTTGGAAAACAACCACGTGAAAATAAAAATAGAACATTTTCTACAAAATAAAAATTAATTATATGAAATTTGTTCTTCATGAAATAGAACATTTTATATAAAATAAAGTAAACCATACTAAATAAAATATGAAAAAAATGAATCAAACATTTGATTATTTTCGAATATGTTATACAATTTTTTTTATTTCTAAATTAGATTATTATTAATTTTAAATAATGACACTAAAACATTCAAAGGCTGTTCGATTAATCATTTTCCAAATTTAACTATTATGAATGAAATTAACAATTTGGAGGTTAATTATCTCGGATTAAAAACATTAGGAGGATAATTGTTAACAGTAAAAGTTCGGGATAGCTTTTGTCACATATAAAATTCTCAGAAAATCTTTTGGCATTACTTCGTTGTATTAATCAAACTTAAGAGCATCTCCATTCCAGTAAACGTTTAGCAATTAATTTGAACCACGTCACTAAGTTTAGCAATTAAAGAGATTCATAATTTCTAAATTACTCCATCTCAAAAATTTAATTAGAGTTGCTTATTTAATTTAAAGCAAATTAATTTATTAATTTAAAAACTGTGGTACATCCCAGCAATTATATTAGCAATTAACACACACCAGATTAGCAATTTAGAAGAAATCACCGTTGTAGAGAGTTGCTTTTAAAGCAAACTTGCTAATTTAAAAACTGTGGTACATCCCAGCAATTATATTAGCAATTAAACACACCAGATTAGTAATTTAAAAGAAATCACCGTTGTAGAGAGTTGCTTTTAAAGCAAACTTGCTAATTTAAAAACTGTGGTACATCCCAGCAATTATATTAATAATTAATATATCAGATTAGCAATTTAAAAGAAATCATCTTTGTAGATGCTCTAACAATAATTCTGATTCGACCGTTCCAAAGTCAAAAGCCGCAAGACCAGGTTGCACGTGGCTTCCGGATCTTCTGTGGCATGAAAATGCAGCAACTCATCCAGTGAGATTTTCCCGTGTGCTGAATTTATTTAGTACCGTGTTGTATTAATGTTGTGTTGTGCTTAGTTGTGTATATTAGATGTGTCGGTTTTGTCAGTGTTAACACTTAGTGGGTGCCGGTATGATATATTGTTTGATTTAAATCGGGACAAACACTACAATAAAAAGGAGCTCCAGCGACCAGTATGATATATTGTTTTGTCAGTGTAGTGAAAGACAAGTGAAAATGCGCTTAGATGCTAATGTGTTCACTGAGTTCGAAATATGTGTTGTGTTTAATTAAATCTTCTGCCTCTGTAGACAACACGAGAACAAACATAACATGGTATGAATAACACTATCTAGACACAACACATGCGTACAAGTTCTAATGTTGTATTGTGTCATACCAATAGTTACACGTGCAGTGTTGTATTCGAGTCGTGCATGTCAAGTCATATAATATTTGATCGGGATCGACTAACAGTCCCTCCCATTCAGTCCCCTAAACGTTTCCTTAATGGTCAAAGTACAACTGTCAGACATCTATTCAACATACATTAATTCACATACAAAATGGAAAGTATTCATATCTAAGATATCAAATATTCATATATAATTCATCAAGTATTCATACCTAAGATATCAAGTATTAATTCACATACAAACTTGGGACCATTACTTTTCGGAGGCAGTAACTGTCAGACTGCATTGGGGACCACAACCAAAAAGTCACGTGGATCACACCACCAGTGCTACTTTCATTGATTAAATTAATTCACATACAAAATAGAAAGTATGAATACCTAAGACATCAAGTATTCATACCTAAGATATCAAGTATTTAAAAAAAAAACTGGACACATAACTTATCTTTTACACGTTTTTCAAGGTAGTTTTTTTTTTCTCAGTTCAATCTAACCAATATTTCTGACGATCTATGAGGAATTTTGCAAATCTAAAATCACGAACGTGTTCTACACAATTTTCTCTTTCAAATGAGATCCATGATGACATACTTTTACACGTTTTTCAAGGTATCAAATATTCATATATGGAAAGTATTCTCCCAAAATAGAAAGTATTCATACCTAAGATATCAAATATTCATATATAATTTATCAAGTATTCATACCTAAGATATCAAGTATTTAAAGAAAAAACTGGACTCATCAAATATTCATATATGGAAAGTATTCTCCCAAAATGGAAAGTATTCATACCTAAGATATCAAATATTCATATATAATTCATCAAGTATTCATACCTAAGATATCAAGTATTTAAAGAAAAAACTGGACTCATCAAATATTCATATATGGAAAGTATTCTCCCAAAATGGAAAGTATTCATACCTAAGATATCAAATATTCATATATAATTTATCAAGTATTCATACCTAAGATATCAAGTATTTAAAGAAAAAACTGGACTCATCAAATATTCATATATGGAAAGTATTCTCCTAAAATAGAAAGTATTCATACCTAAGATATCAAATATTCATATATAATTCATCAAGTATTCATACCTAAGATATCAAGTATTTAAAGAAAAAACTGGACTCATCTTTTACACGTTTTACACGTTTTTCAAGGTGGTTTAATGATTGACAAAGTTAGTTAGAATGGGAAAACGTTTAGGGGACTGGAGTGCGGGGGACAACATCTTTACTCTATTTGATCTAGGTGTGGTAATGATGAGGCGGCTACTGACTGAACTGTTCACCCACCACCACCAGGGACTAGAGGAAATATTTGATTTGGTTCAACGCTGACATTTTTGACTGATAATTTGAAATGGCTTGTGATTTTGGTTTTAAAATATCACATGCAATATGCAGTACCTAACTACCTATACATATTATTTATTAACTCTAAAAATAAAACGGGTCTTACTATTTTTTCTTCCTTTTTAAGTCAAAAAGTATACAACAAGGACTTGCCTCTCCCTGTATTCACACAATCATGGACCAAAGTCACAGGAGGGAGAACGGACCTACTTTTAGGTTCAACGAGCATTATGACTGTCCAATCTAATTTAAGATTTGTGCGCACAGAAATTGAAACAGACTGCACGAAGTTTAAAGCATTCCGCACGAATCTTAAAGAAAATAGACAGTGATTAAACCCATCGAACCAGAGTAGATCCGATGCCCATCGGACGTACTCTCAAGTGCACAGGTGGCGAGAGTAAGCGTTGGAAAAAGAGGACCAAGTCTTTGAAAATTTTCATTTGTATCCTTTTAAACTTTTTATTTTTATAAAAAAAAATATTACTATTAGCTCTCTCATAAAATAAAATTACATAAAATTTATTCATCAACTTTTGTAATCTCAAATTTTAGAACAAAATTAAATTTTTCCCATTTAGAAACGGAAAGTGTTTCTTTCAATTGGATTTTAAGCCTTATCTTTATTGATTAATGACTTTGGCTTATATAGAGCCTTACAATGCACTCTTACAAATAACACCCTAGACCATTTCATAATGGCCTATTTACCCGTAGGTCCCTAGAAAATCCAAAATCCTTAAACATACAAATATCTCAACACTTTTCATCGTGATATATACATTCGAGGACCGTTAGAATAGCAATTTTGTTATTTAGAATTACATTCTTTCAATATTTAAGAAAATATTAAAATAGCGAAAGAAAAATTTAAGAATTTAAGAAAGACATAAAATAAAACATTTTCATTTCAGTATTATTCTATTTTTCATTTCTAAATACACTAATCACTATCCAATAGCATTATTTTATTACTCTTTTACCTACCATTTTTGTTGGAAAAACTAATAGACTAAACCTATAATACTAAATAAATAAAATAAAATAGAGATTAAACATGCAAACAATAAATCAGACTCAAATTTAATCCCAACAATAACGCAATGTAACTTGATATTTTTGTGAATAAATTTAATTCCAACACGCGTGCCGTGTCGTTCCGTGCTGTAGCTGTGCCGTTCCGTAACGGAACCGGCTCCACCGTACCATTTTACCCACTCTAGAGGTAATGATATTGACAGAGCTTCATACAACGCATAATTAATAGAAACAAAATATATATATATATAACTGATGCGCTGCATGAAGTTAAATCAGCTCTGTCAATATCTTGACCAACTTACCGGGGCTCTACAATTGTAAGCGTTGTATCATAGACCGTGCAGCAAGATGATTCTCTATCACTAGTGACCCTATCACTAAAATAAGCAGGCTGCTTTGGTTGCGGTACAACCGCATCCCGGCTGTTTAGCATCAACACAGCTGCTGACATGTGGGGCCTATCATCTGGTCTATCTTGTACACACAGGAGACCTATTTGAATACATCTCATGATCTCTTCCCTGTGGTGGTTTGAGTTTTCCAAAATGGAGGTGTCCAGTAGTTCCAAGGCTTTTCCATCCTTCCATAGTGTCCAAGCCTGAATTAATGCATCATTATATATTTTCGAACTTGCTATTAGAAAGTACAAATAAAGGAAGAGCATGAAGAAAATAAGGGTAAATATATTGACAGAGTAGTTTGGCTTCATGCAGCGCATAAATGATATGCAGTGTTGTTTTGAATCTATTGTATGTGCACTGCATAAAGCCAAAACTGAGCTGTCAATATCTTTACCCGAAATAAAGATAATACTTACATAATTAAGGAGGTTCAAAGAAGGCTCTACATCGAAAGTTCTTCGATTTTTCTTTCCACTAATAATCTCAAGGACTAAAACACCAAAACTGAAAACATCCGACTTTACTGAGAAAATGCCGTGCATCGCATACTCTGGAGCCATATAACCACTGCAAAATAATTATTCATTAGTTATAAAGACCAACCTTCACTACAAGCACTAAAATGAATGAAACAAAATGAAAATGTAAAGGTAATTAATTACACTTACTAGGTACCAACTACTCTATTGGTATGCGATTTCATTTCATCTGTGCTGAATATTCTGGCAAGACCAAAATCAGAGATTTTTGGGTTCATGTTTTCATCAAGCAGTACATTACTGGCTTTCAGATCTCTATGAATAATTCTCAATCTAGAATCTTGGTGGAGATAAAGAACTCCCCTTGCAATCCCTTTTATTATCCCAAACCGCTTCTGCCAATCTAATCCACAAGATTTTGCTTTATCTGTTCATAAAAAGCAACATAAATTTGGGTATAGGATTTATACCAATTATAAACTCAGTTTTGTAAGTGTCTGTGTCTATAAAATGAATTAAAGAAAAAGAAAAAAAATTACCAAAGATAAAAGTATCCAAGCTTTTATTCTCCATGTATTCATAAATGAGCATCATTTCTTCACCTTCAATACAGCACCCCAACAAACGCACCAAATTGATGTGTTGAAGTTTTGCAATTAAAATAACTTCATTTTTGAATTCATCAAGGCCTTGTGTTGATAAGTTCCCAAGCCTTTTTACGGCTATTTTCTCTCCTCCTTCCAATTCCCCCTATTATTTCAAAATATAACAATTCAGAGATGATATATATGTTTGTACACCCTTTTGCGGTTTATGCAAACATTCATGCTGTAATTTCCTTGTTAAAAGTATTCTAACTCTACGGGTTTAGTTTTCAAGGAAAGATCCAAACTATAATTGAAAGAAAAAAATACAGAAAAATAAATAAACTTCAATGAAAAAACTACAGAGTACCTTGAAAACTGTACCAAAGCCACCTTCACCAAGCTTCTGTGATGGAGAAAAGTTATATGTAGCAGCAGATATGATACTTGCATCGTACATTGGGAGACTCGAAAGATTTCCTTTGCTTCTAGATCCCTCATTTATAACTTCACCTCGATCCAGTGCCAATGACCGTATCGATTCCATTGAGGTTTGTCTTTGTCCTGGCCAATCAGCAAAAGTTTCTAAATCAGAATAAAAGGTTGCTTTGTGAAATATGTTATTCAGGGAAAATTATGAAACAGCTTAGCATAGGTGGTCCTTATCTTATTTGTTTGTTTCATTGATTTATTGGCATATTTATTTTGGTTTGTAATATGAATTAAGTTAGATGAGAGATCATACAGAGGAAACCTGTATGCAAGGCTACCTGGACTGGCATTGTGCTTAAAAGTTCTGTCAGTATTGGTACATACTGGTAACAATTCTGACTGGTACACAAAATCTGAGATAAGATCTGTGACTAACTAGACTAGGTGATTTATCTATGTAGTAGGCAGCAAGTACTAACACTATGCCTAATTGTTTAATTGGACTGACTGGTACACTTAATATGAGACAGAAATTTTGGAACTATGTACCAGTAACTGTAACTGTATTGCTTTGGTCCACTATTGATATTTTCAAATATTTTGATAAACTTACTGGATTTTTTCCTTAGAATTCTTTGAATAATAACGTATCCAAAAGAGGCCAAAATTAGAAAACCCAAAATGACACATATCACAACTATGGCTACATTCTTCTCTTTCTTCTTCTCAGTTGTGTTGCTTGCATCTATTTCAAGAGAAGAAAAAGAATATTAAATAAAAAAAAAATGGTTGCAGCTATTTCAACAATTTCTCTCAAGACCCCTTTTCTAATAAATAAAGCTCAGTAAAAGAAATCAAGAAGGGTAAAACATTTAATACCAGGTATTTCCGAACCCGCAACACGGTAATACAAAGTCTGGCCACCACCACTAAATTGTCTCATATCAACCAAATCACCCATCCACATCATACAGCCACTTCCCCCATTTAATACATCCGAATTTGAATAGCCGGTACACGAGCAATTCATCAAACACCTTTCCTTGCACTCCTCCAATCCTATTGAACTATCAAAGGTCACGTTTGTTGTTTCCGGCAATTTCACGTTGCTAATGCTTATAAACCCATCACTTGTGCAGTTCAACCCGATCCGTCTAATGCACCCGGCTGATGTGTCATGTAGCTGCCATAGTGTCTCGGATTCTGGTTCAAATCCAGTAAGGCATGCACAATCTGGGACATTTGACGAATTTACATTACACACACCATATGGCCCACATTGTGCGTAATTGTCACATTGGTCCCGGGGAAGTGACCAATAGAGGGTCCAGCCTGACCCGTCTGACACGTACCTTTGGAGATAAGACTGATTTAGCACAAGCCGCGATATTACCGAGGTATCATTAACATAAAATGTGTAATATGTTTCATTTGAGTTTGAAACAAACACAAAAGTTAACGTACTATCTGTTTCCATTTCAGGTTCGCCACTGAATTGACGGCCATTCCATGGTCCAGTCCGGTAGACTCGTTTTGATCCATCCCAAATGAAGTACTCTGGAAAACCAGCTGAATCCAGTTTAACTGTATAATTACCAGAAGCAGGATTATCTGAGGTAACCCAACTAGTTAGATTATGGGTTTGACCCTTTACCTTGCCAATTTTCAAACCCGCTAACACTGTATTGGTCGGATAGTCAAAACTTTGCCATGCTATATTTCCTGTGTTATTCTCCATTAACACCAAATTACCAGTATCCAGTAAATGTGCAACAGGGCTAACCATGTCGAATGAACTGGTAGACCAAAAGACCTTGGCAGAGCTGGTTTGGAGCTGTAAATTTGACCCATTAGTGCTGATAGATAAAACACCAGTTGAATCAGGAATTGGATTATCTCTATTTGCAACCCACACAATTGTTTGTTGTGTGATTTGTGTGTACCAGATGCCTAAGTACCGATAATTCAAGTTACCAGAGGTGAAGAAACCAAGAGTGAAGACCCCACCAGATGATACTAAGGTATCTCCATATGTCAGAGGAGCATCTATGGTTATAGAGTCTCTACATGTACAGCAAGAGAAGAGAAAGAAGCAGGTTAGATAAACAGGTAGCAGATTAAAAAATGGCTGTTTCTTCATGACTCCAAAAAGGTTGTACACTTGGCAACCAATGTTTATAGACTGGACATGAAACAAAAAGAAATATAGGTTTTTTTCAGGAACATGGAACCAAATTAAATTAAGTTGGGGTGCCAATAGTAAAATGTCATATCATGTTTGAACTTTGAAAGTTCAAATTTAGGGAAGTTTGTCAGCCAACTTTTGACTCTGTACCAAGTCCATGATTCTAGAAGATATTATAATTACTCCCTCATATCATGTTTTGATTTCACACTTGTTGTCAACTCTTATTTTGGACACTTTTTAAGTGCTCCACTATATGTGGGTCCATAGTAGTAGATTAATTTGGACTCTTACTTTTTGCTCATAGACTGGAAAATAAAAGCTCATATGAGGGTCCCATAGTTGTAGATTAATTTGAACGGAATTAATCAATCACCACCCAAATTTATAGAATTCCAAAGTTCCCAAATTCAGGTTGCGCACCAAACCGCGCACCCTGAGGAGGGCTAATAGCGTATGTAATTGAGCCGACATTTTTATTAATATTCAAAGTTTAATAGAAATTAATTAATATATTCAGATCCGCCGAAAATTTATAAAAATATTCATACTGGCTATTTTTTGATCGGTATTCAATTTAATTCAGTACGGATAAAAAAAAAGGCAGGTACCCAAATTTTTTTTTTTGCAACAGTGTCGGCCATTTTCTGGCCGGTACTTAATTTTTTTTTTTTTTTTAAGATGGGCATAGCATAGTTGGCTAGAAGAAAAAGTCGTAGGAAACTCGGATTGAAGTACCGATGTTTTTTTTAACAGTGTCGTATGACACTAAAGTTTATTGTTCACATGCGGCTAGTGAATTTAATTTGACAATAACCAGTATTCTAAAATTGAGTACCAATGCTTTAGAATTCGTATCCTCGATCTGCATTAACTCAAAAGGGAATCTTTTGAGTTAATGCATCTGAACCATCAGATCCATTTTAAAATCCGTGCAAATTAGATCCGCACTAATATTAAAGGGCCTCTCTGTTAAAATCAGATAGTTGAATTGGCTCCGTTTAATATCAGATGGTCGAGATGCATTAACTCAAAAGATTCCCATTTGAGTTAATGCAGAGGATACGTGTTCAATGATTTATGCACGGCCTATCGACGGCAGAAGTGCATCGATGTTTCATTGCAAAAATATCAGCGATGCACTGATGATTTTTAGCACTACATTGCTTAATTGCCAATGCTAAGTCTAATAAAACATCAACGACGCACCGATGATTTTTTAGCACTACCCGGCTAATAGAACATCAATGTTTCATTGCAAAAACATCGACGATGTACTGATACATGCAACCAATGTAACACACGCATCCAACCAAATGCATTTGTTTGATCTTAGCAAAACTGAGTGCAAATTTCAATCTGAGTTTCCTACGACATTTTCTTCTAGCCAACTATGCTATGCCCATCTTAAAAAAAAAAAAAAAATTAAGTACCGGCCAGAAAATGGCCGGTACTGTTGCAAAAAAAGAAAAAGAAAAAGAAATTTTGGGTATCGGCTATTTTTCGGCTGGTACTGAATTAAATTGAATACTGGCCAAAAATTAACCAGTACGGGTATTTTTATAACTTCCAAGCAAATATGGGTATATTAATTAATTTCTATTAAACTTTGGATATTAATAAAAATGTCGGGTAATTGAGGGTTGACAAAGTCGAATTTTGAAGAAAAGGAAGAGAAAAAGGCATTGGGCCTCTGTGATTTGTCGATACTATAGGCCCAGAATAAGAAGGAAAGTAGTTAAGAAATTTTGAAAAGAAAATTTGGTTTCTGTTATGAACCGAAAATAATAATTTGTTAAAAGAAACTAGGAAATTTATGGGCTCATAATATAAATAAGTTTTAAATGATAAAGAAAAGATGGATAATAATGAGATGTTCGGCCAGATTTAATTGTGAGCTTCTTGGGTATTTAACGCCGTCAAATGAATAATCCGAACAAATTAAAAGAAACCAATAAGTACTGTGAACTAACATTGTAAATATTTTTTTATGAGTGAGGCTACGGTGCTATGCATAGCACGGATTGAGCCGTGCTATGGCTCAATATTTGAGTTTTCAAAATTCTAACGGTCGATCCGAACCATTCAACATGATTATTAAAAGAATATGTACTTGCAAAACAAATTTTACATTTTTTCGATTTTTTTTACTATTTTTTAGATAGGTAGAAAATCATTGTTTTTGGATGGTTCAGAGTTTTCGGATCAAGTGATTTTCTATCTATCTAAAAAAAAAGTAAAAAGTTTCGAAAAAATGTAAAATTTGGTTTGCAAGTACATATTCATTTTATAATCATGTTGAACGGTTCGGATTGACCGTTAGAATTTTTGAAAACTCAAATATTGAGCCGTAGCACGGACCAAACCATGCTATGCATAGTACCGTAGCCTCACTCTTTTTTTATTATTTTATACAAAATGTTGGTGATCCATTGCTCAGTACCTTAAAAGAAAAAACCAAGACAACACCATTGCAAAATAAAAATAGGGAGAATTTCATGTATACCCATCAAAACTTTGATATTACGAATTTTCTCCTTGTAAAATTTATAATATTATATTTACCCTTGTAAATTCCAAAAACTTACTACTTTACCCAATTTATTGATTTTTGTTTTCTATTAAAACTCATTATAAATTTATAAAAAAACTTATTTATAAATTCGAGGTTTTTGATAGTAGTTTCTATAAATGAAATCTGATACCGAGTATTCTGAAAATAAATTAACCAAAAGAAAAGCACAAATTATGAATGACCACACAAATAATTAAGTCTAAAATTATCTGATATGCTGAAACAACAACAACAACACAGTACACATGTCATGTCACACATAAACACATGTGTACTGTTTATGAATGGACAATTAAGTAGACTTGTAGTCAACCGAGTCAAAGTCGTGTAAGAGTCTGATCTGATCTGATCTAATTTGCCGTTTCATAGAGGATAGATTGTGATTTTGGAATTGCATGTGCCTCATTTATTATGGGGCTTGAGTAGGGGTGCAAACAGATCGGATACGGATTGGATAGTGTTAAACTCATATTCGTATCCGTTTTATTTTTTGGATACGGATACAAATCAGATATTTGATGGATATATACGAATACAAATTGAATATCGGATATCTGCAGATATATACATAAATATTTTTATAATATATATTAAATTATATGGTATATTTCTACTATTTGAATACGGATAATTAAAATTCAAAACTATATTTGTATCCGTATCCGCACGGATAATCAGATATTGAATATCCATATATAATTTTCAGATACAGATCCAAATACGGTCGGATAGTATCCGATCCGTTTGCACCCATAGACTTGAGGATTGTCATTTGTCATACGGATTTAGAGTTCCATTAATTTCATTATTAGTGAATAACTTTTACGCATTCTTTTTTTCAGATTAATACAACGAAAATTAAATTTTGACATTGTATAATACTATTCAAACATATGTATTTGTCCAGTTCATATTTATAAACATCAAACTATACCCAACAACATATAAAGTACAATTACATTAATAGAAGATCATTTAATATTAATTAGCGGATATAGCAAATCAATTACATTAATAGAAGATCATTTAATATTAATTAGCTGATATAGCAAATCTTGTAATAAGAAAATGTTTGAATGGTCCTTTAAATTCTATAGTCTATGTATAGACATCGTGTAATTAAGAGATTAAAATCATATCATAAATCAATAAATTTGTATTAGTTGGTTAATATATGTATATTAGCAACAATGACTTAACTTTGACAATTTTAACAGTACTTTCTTAAAATAAGTTAAAAGAAAATTTAAAATCAGAAAAAAATAATTATTGACATGTTGTATTTTGTCTTGTAATTTGGTCATGTAGTAATTTTAATGTTTATAAAGTATTTTTTGATATTTTGTTAAATGTATATTTGATTATGAATTTCCTGTAATTTACTGATTGGTAGTAAACAAAGTATATTTTAGATTTCAATATTCATCAATTTTCATCAATTTTATTTTCATATGTATGATATGAGTAAGAGTCCTGCAAAATTAGTTTAATCAAAAGCAATTACAGTCGTTGGATGCACAAATGATATAATTCTTTTGGGTTTAATTAATTATTCGGTCCATATTAGAATTTGTCTTATTACAAGCATAGTAACATGATTCGCGTTTTATTCGCGAATAAAATATTTTTTTGGAGGTTTCCGAACCAAACAGCGAATAAAACGGTTGACCGAACTTTTACCGATTTATTCGCGAATAAAACGTTTTTTACAAATTATTCGCGTTTTATTCGAAAAATTCGTCACCGTTGCTCGTGAGTCGTGATTCTTTTACTATGCTCCGTGGCTTTGTGCTTGACTGAATGCTGGAGGACCCCACACGTGGCCTCGCACGGAACTCTGAACTCTTAGTATCACTAAGGCAAAGTTTTGAATTTTGAATGTTGGACCCCCACGTGGGTATCTATCAATTATTAAATTGATATTTTTTTTATAATAAGTTAACTTTTAAATTTCAAATATCAAATTCTTAACACCTCAAATATTTTGTTTTTCTCAAAATTTTATTAAAACAGCTGAAAAATTAAAAAATTAAAATAAGTACATATATATTTTTTTTGGTTTACTTCCTTGTGGTACCGAATTATTTCCGAATTATATCTGAATTATACCCAAATCACGAATTTTTGATCTCGCCGAACCGAACCCGAACTTTTGATTTGTTACTATGATTGCAGATGTGTTTTGCCATTTGGACGATTACATGATACTATGATAGTGACTCCCTACACAAGCGACAATATTGTACCCAACATGAAGATTCCCAAATCTTACTTACTATTCATTCTCCAACCGTCCATCTTCCCAACTACACACAATCAATCATCAATAGGGTAAAGAAATTAACCGAGCAGTTTTTGCGTCATGCAGCGCACTGAGTCATATTCAGCACGATATTTTGACTATATTGTCCGCTGTATGTATCAAAAATTGCTAAGTCCGCAGCGCAGCGCAGCGCAAATGTGTGAATGCACAAACCAACAAAGAGGAGGCAAGGAGATATATTTCTTCTACAACTACAACAATTGTCGTCTAAGTAAAGAAAAATGAAAGAGACTGATGAAGTTTTCATAGAAACATAGGTGGTGTTTTGCACTTAAGCACCTTGCAATTTCCATAATTGCCTCCACGTAGCAACTGACACAATTGTTGTTTGCATTTATTGATCCCTTAAAGGCTATGCTCCTATGTTACTTCCTCACATGTTACAAAATAGATGACAAAATAAATTCGAAGTTCTTGAAGGGTATACATGAAATTCCCCCTAGAGTAAAAAAAAAAAAAAAAAACTGGTAAAGTTTTCCATATAAATTACAATTCATAACCCCACCTCAACCCCCAACTGTGCTGAACAGAGAGGGTGGTATTTTGCACTTAGGCACCTTGCAGCTTCCATAATTGTCTCCCGCGTAGAACAGAAGACATTGTTGCTGTTTGCATTTATTGATCCCTTAAAGGCTATGCTTCTAAGTAACCTTCTCACATGATTAACAATGAATTAAGACCAATTTTTTCTTCCCACATGCTAGAGATGTATAGCTTTCTTGTAAAGTAACATTTTTATAGTCCAGAGCACTAAACTAAGCATCCATAAAATCCATAAAATTCCAAAATAGATGACAAAATATATAAGAGGAGATTGATAAAAACAAAGAAGAGCTTCACTGGCAAAGTTCAAATTGGTAGCTTACAATACTTTTGAAGCCATGAAAAAATGGTTACTTGCTCATCTACTTCCTTCTCTCATAACCTTATTCTCTCTCTCCTCTCTCTCTCTATCAAGAGACACCATAACCATAGACTCTCCTCTGGCATATCCAGATACCTTAGTTTCATCTCGCAGTGTATTCACACTCGGCTTTTTTACAACTACCAACTCGAGTCGTTGGTACTTGGGCATCTGGTACACTAAAATTGCACCACAGACGGTTGTGTGGGTTGCGAATCGAGATGATCCGATGCCCGATTCGACCGGTGTTCTATCCGTCAACACTAATGCGTCGAATTTGCAACTCCAAACCCGCTCTGCCAAGGTCTTTTGGTCTGTAAGTGTAAATTCATCCAACATAGTTAGTCCTATTGCACAAATATTAAATACAGGAAATTTTGTATTGGTGGAGAAAAACACAAGCAACATAGCATGGCAAAGTTTTGACTACATTACTGATACTTTGTTACCGGGTATGAGATGCGGGTGGATAGCAGGTCGATATAATTTAATGAAAAGTTCGACTAGTTCAAATGATCCTTCAACGAGCAACCATTTTATAACCACAATGGTTCTAACCGGGTGGCCTGAATTCTTCATTTGGGATGGGTCGAAACGGGTCTACCGCACTGGGCCATGGAACGGGATCCAATTTAGCGGTGAACCCCAGATGAAAACAAATGGGCAGTTCACTTTTGAATATTTTTCAAACCAGTATGAAACATATTATACATTTTACATTAATGAGACTGCCTTCATGTCAAGACTTGTGCTGAACCAGTCTTCACTCCAAAGGTATGTGTCAGTCGGGTCAGGTTGGACCCTTTATTGGTCACTTCCTCGGGACCAGTGTGACATGTATGCACAATGTGGGCCCAATGGTGTGTGTAATTCGGATTCTTCAAATTCACCGGACTGTACTTGCTTAACCGGGTTTGAACCCAAATCCGTCAAAAACTGGAATCTACATGACACAACAGCCGGGTGCATTAGACGGGTCGGGTTGAATTGTACTGGTGACGGGTTCATAACCGTTAATGATGTGAAGTTGCCTGACTCAACAAATGTGACTTTATATAGTACAATTGGATTGACCGAATGCAGGAAAATGTGTTTGATGAATTGCTCGTGTACCGCATACTCAAATTCAAACATGTCGAATGGGGGCAGTGGGTGTGCTATGTGGACCGGTGATTTGGTTGATATGAGAAAGTTTAATGGTGGCGGTTGGACTCTCTATTATCGAGTTGCGGCTTCTGAGATACCTGGTAAGCATCCCTCCTTTCTATTATCGGGTTGCGGGTTGCAGGTTCTGAGATACCAATATATAGGTATCAGACTATCAGTACAGGTCATCGAAAGATGATGCTGTTATTATTTTCTCGGGGAAAAAATAGGGACCGAATAAAAGAAGTTTTATGTTTTCTGGTACAGCACTCACTGGACTTTGCTTATTTCTGATACAGCTACAAGCACTGCAACTCCAAAGAAGAATATTTCTGATACAGCTCTAATTGTATTATGTGTGATCTTGGGTTTGCTAATGCTGGCATTTGCTGCATACATTGTTCAGAAAATGGTGACAAAAAATCATGGTATGTTTCTCCATTTTTTGAATTTTCAGTAGTATATTGAACTTGAATAAATAAATTAGATTAATTACTCACTGTTGCCCATATTATAGTTCTCCTCGTATTAGTATTTTTCGAGTAGTACTCATACGAGTGAGGCTACGCTACTATGCATAGTACGAATTGGTCCGTACTATGTATCAATATCTCCTTTTTTGAAGTCCAAACAGTCATCTAAACCGTTCAACGTGATCTCTATATGAATGTACTTGTAGATCAAATTTTACATTTTTTTTTACAATTTTTCCACTATTTTTTTAGATAGGTATAAAATCCCTACTTTTGAAGGGTCTAGGATTTTTAGATCAAGTGATTTTCTACCTATCTAAAAAAATAGTAAAAAATTTTAAAAAATGCAAAATTTAGTTTGAAATTACATTTTCATATGGAGATCATATTGAACAGTTCAAATCAACTATTTGAACTTTGATAACGGAAATTTGGATCCATAGTACGGACCAATCCGCGCTATACATAGTACCATAGCCTCACTCGTACTCGTATTACTATTTCTTTGTCATTACTTACTATAATTTTATATTATTTAGAAAACTCTTCACATTCACAAAGACTGAGACAAACATCAGAAGAATTGGCACGGCCATTTGCAACAGCTGGTACTAAAGTTCTCGAAGAAAGCTCTAGTAGAGGAAAGGTTTTGAGTCTCCCAATATTTGATGCTAGTGTTATATTGGCGGCTACTAACAACTTTGCTCTTTCAAATAAACTCGGTGAAGGCGGCTTTGGCACAGTGTACAAAGTAATTTTCCAATTTTCCCTTCCTATTGTTTCTTTCAATAAGTTATATCGTTAGTAAATGATTCATTTATGTACTTCTGATGCATACATAAGCGTATATCGAATGTCATTGTGTATGGATCAAAATAAGAGAAATAACCATTTGCCTTCAAAAACTGACTAATTAGAACACTGACATTTTTCTTAAATAGGCTACATATTTTAACTTTATAATAAAGAGTAAAATAACTACTTCATAAATTTAAAAATAATTTTAATAGAAAAGGCAATAAAATGGGTATATTTGTGAGTTTTATAAATTTAGAAAGATAAATATGATATTATGAATTTCAAAGGGGGGATACGTAATTTTGAAGTTTTTGAGGGGTATACATGAAATTTTTCCTAGAAATTAAATCATAAATTAGCATTAAACTATTTCAAATGCTGTTTAAAATTTTGGTAAATGCTACCAGTACCATTACTTGCCATCATGGCTTGTACCTCTACTCGCTATCACGAAGAATGCAATAAACTGGATTAGCATTGCCAAATCACCTTTTTGTCTAGGTACAAACCATCTATTTACTTAATAGAGCAGTCTAATATGTCCTTAAATGGTTATATTCTATAAAACAGGGGGAACTGAATGGAGGGGAGAGAATAGCGGTTAAAAGGCTAGCAAATTTCTCGACACAAGGGCTCGACGAATTAAAAAATGAAGTCCTTTTGATTGCAGAGCTTCAACACATTAATTTGGTTTGTTTGTTGGGGTACTGCATTGAAGGAGAAGAGCTGATGCTAATTTATGAATACATGGAAAATAGAAGCTTGGATACCATTCTCTTTGGTAAGTTCTTTACCAGTAGAAATTACACAAAGTTGATTCACAGATGGCAGTATCAGAAATGTCATAAATTCTAATAACATAGTAGTGAAGATAAGCATAGTTACAAAGGTCTCGACTCTTGACAGTTTCATTCTCAATTTTTTCTTGTTTTTATTTATCAGAATTTGAATTTATTCCTTAATTCAATAATTCAGATAAAGCAAATGCTTCTCAATTGGACTGGCAGAAGCGGTTTGAAATAATAAAGGGGGTTGCCCGGGGGGTTCTTTATCTCCATCAAGACTCCAGATTGAGAATTATTCATAGAGATTTGAAAGCCAGCAATGTATTACTGGACAAAAATATGAATCCTAAAATCTCTGATTTTGGTCTTGCCAGAATATTTTGTGCAGATGATAAGAAATGGCAAACAAATAGGGTTGTTGGTACATAGTAAGTGTAATCATACTTTCTTACTTGTTATATACATCTTATCTGTAGATAAATTCAAAAAAAAAAAATGTCTTAATTTATAAGCTTTGAAATTTTGGGGTTAATTTCAGAAATTTGTGTTATAAATGGCTACAATGCAGTGGATATATGTCTCCGGAGTATGCAATGGATGGTATTTTTTCAGTGAAGTCCGATGTTTTCAGTTACGGTGTTTTAGTCCTCGAGATTGTTAGCGGAAAGAAAAGCCGCGAGATATTCGGTACCGAATCCATGTTAAACCTCCTCAGTTATGTAAGTATTTTATTTCAATTTTTTTTCTTAAATTAGCATTTTATGATGAATTTGAAAAAAAAAAAGAAGGTACCATTGAGAATAAAGAAGATTTTTCGTAAAAAAAACCGTTAGAGTTATATTAGGAAGATTAATAGCAACACAATAACGGTAACAAGGAGTAAGTTTATAAATAGAGGAGAACTGATTATGTAAGAATATAATAAACGCAATAAAGCAATTTTTCTTATTCTCTTAAAATTCAATTAGTACCATATTTTCAGGCATGGAATTTATGGAAAGATGGGAAGGCCTTGGAGCTGTTAGATACCTCCATTTTTGCAAATTCAAACAATAACTCAGAGATCATGAGATGCATCCATGTAGGGCTTCTGTGTGTGCAAGATAGACCAACTGATAGGCCCCACATGTCAGAAGTTATATTAATGCTAAACAGCCCCGATGCACATTTACCGCAACCGAAACAGCCTGGTTATTTCATCAATAGCATTGTGGCTCACATGGAAGTTCCGGGTTACGTGGAATCATCGTCAAGTTGTACTGTACATGATACAACTATTACAATCGTAGAGCCGCGCTGATAAATAACCTATATATTTTGCTTACCCTGTTTTAATTTGCTCTCAGTAAAGGAATAGTATTTCTCGAATCTAATTAGTTTGATCTTTGCACAAGGCAAATGCATTGTAGTAGAGTTTAAATGATTGTATGACGAGAATTTTAAGTTTCTACTACAATATTTTTTGTGTAAGTTATCAAACCAGCTTCTACCATCTTATCATTTCTGTACAGCTGAGATTGAAACGCAAAAATGCGTAATGTATGACCAGCTGAGATTAGAAACCAAGTTTCTAAGACCACAAAATAAAATTCTAACTATTAGTCTACAAGCACACATTTAGTTTTTTATGAAGTGATTTGAATTATATAAAAAAACTTTAAAGAACAAATATTGATTAAATTTCAAATATACTTAATTTAAAATTTTAGATCAAGTAATTTTCTACCTATCTAAAAAAATAGTAAAAAAATTCTAAAAAAATGTAAAATTTGGTTTGCAAGTACATATTCATATGGAAATCATGTTGAACGGTTCGGATCGACCATTAGGATTTTGAAAACTCAAATATTGAGCCGTAGCACGGAGGCCCTCTATGCTAGCATATTAGCAATTTCCTATATACATATAATATATATATATATATGTAGATAGATAGAGTAGAACTAGGGTGTTCTAAGTTCACCAAAACCCTTTGTGAACTCAACTCTAAAATCTCTCGGATTGGCTTGTTTGAAGAATCCAAACCATTGAAACCCTTATACCTTACAAGTGATGCATCTACATGCAAACATTTTAAATTTTGAAATTAATTTTGTATGAAGTCAAGTGGTAAAAAAACGTTCAAAAATGAATGCATTAAATTTATAAACCTTTTAGTTTTGACCGCTTGACTTATACTAAATTAATTCGAAAGTTCAAAATTTCACATGTAGACACATCACTCGTAAGGTAGAAGGGTTTCAACGGTTCGGATTTTTCGTTTGAAACCAATCTGATAGATTTTAGAATTGAGTTCACACAAGAGACTCAGTGAACTTAAGAACACCCTAGTTCTCTATAGATGTATATTAGAATCTGGCTAATATGCTACGCGTAGCATAGAGCCCCTCCGTGCTACGGCTCACTTTTTGAGTTTTCAAAATCCTAACGGTCGATCCGAACCGTTCAACATGATCTCCATATGAATATGTACTTGCAAACCAAATTTTACATTTTTTAGAATTTTTTACTATTTATTAAGCCACTTTGAAAATTACTGATCCAATGGTCCAGAAGATTTACTGCTGTGTACAAATTACTGTTTTTTCAAAGTGGCTTAATAAATAGTAAAAAATTCTAAAAAATGTAAAATTTGGTTTGCAAGTACATATTCATATGGAGATCATGTTGAACGGTTCGGATCGACCGTTAGGATTTGAAAACTCAAAAATTGAGCCGTAGCACGGAGGCCTCTATGCTATGCATAGCACCGTAGCACTGTCCTGTATATAGCACGGAGGCCTCTATGCTATGCATAGCACCGTAGCACTGTCCTGTATATATATACAGGACAGTGCTACGGTGCTATGCATAGCATAGAGGCCTCCGTGCTACGGCTCAATTTTTGAGTTTTCAAAATCCTAACGGTCGATCCGAACCGTTCAACATGATCTCCATATGAATATGTACTTGCAAACCAAATTTTACATTTTTTAGAATTTTTTTACTATTATTAAGCCACTTTGAAAAAACAGTAATTTGTACACAACAGTAAAATCTTCTGGACCATTGGATCAGCAATTTTCAAAGTGGCTTAATAAATAGTAAAAAAATTCTAAAAAATGTAAAATTTGGTTTGCAAGTAATATTCATATGGAGATCATGTCGGTTCGGATCGACCGTTAGGATTTTGAAAACTCAAAAAGTGAGCCGTAGCACGGAGAGGCTCTATGCTACGCATTGCTACGCATAGCATATAGCAAAATCCTATATATATATAATATATACAGGTTGGCTATTCTACTTATATAAGCATACGATGGCATATGCTTATAAGTCATTTTTTCGTTTTCAAAATCCAAAAGTCGATTTGAACCGTTAGATGTGATCTCTATATTGAAATGTGCTTGGAGACCAAATTTCACATTTTTCTGAATTTTTTACTATTTATTAAGCCACTTTGAAAATCGCTGATCCAACGGTGGCTTCTGCTTTTTACTGTTTTGTTAAGCCACGTTTGGCTCAGCGATTTTTCAAAGTGACTTAATAAATAGTAAAAAAATTCAGAAAATGTGAAATTTGGTCCTCCAAGCATTTCAATATAGAGATCACATCTAACAGTTCAAATTGACTTTTTAGATTTTGAAAACGAAAAAATAAGTTTAAGCATATGCCATCATATGCTTATATAAGTAGAATAGCCAAGCACTATAATATATATATATATATATATATATATATATATATATATATATATATATATATATATATATGCATAATGCATGTAGAAATGGTCACTCTCGCTTCATCTACTTGCTCCTCTTCTCCCGGAAAAAAAAATTATTATTTCATATGACTTTTGATGAGTAGACTAGGTGCATTATTTTCAATATTTTCTCTCGCTTATTTAATTTGGAGCTCATTAAGTTTACAAAAAAAACTCTACCAAACAAAATAATTAAAATTGACCTTACTTGAAATAATCAACTTAGGTCTTCTTAACCTAAAATCTAGCTCTGTCAAACTTCCTCTTAATCTTAGTTCTCAATATATTTAATTACGTACGGCTATACTTAATTAGGTGTTGTCTTACATAATTTTTTTATTTATAGAAATTAATATAAAACAATATATATATAGGATAATTATTGAGTACCGTAGGAGTTTGTCATGTATGTAATATCTTAAAATATAAAAATTTATATTTTAAGTGTTGTCTTGTATCAATGTCATAGACGAAACTGTAAAATAATTTGGCTTTATTCTTTAGAGCCGAATTAATTTATTCAGATCTATTAAATTTATCACACACTCTCAATAATTCAAACTTTCACGATACTCATTATAATATCTTATATATTCTATATTAATTTTTATAAATAAAAATTCTGCTGTCTTTATGTGGCGGGTCAATTCGATATATATACTTTCTTGCCTTGCCACACTAGTTGTCCTAATTAACAACATAACCTACAAAAATAATATAAAATTGTGCCCATTCCTTTTATCATGTACCTCTTAAAATAAATTTCTTGATTAAAATTAAATTTAACATAATTAAAAAATATGATAAAAAAAATCTTCAAGACTTTCAATTTTTAGATGGTTGTAAGTCAAAATGTACCATTTGAGCAGTGAATTGTTTTTTTTTAGCTTTATTTATTAAATACGAATTTTCATGCATTTAAATAATTTTCTGAAAATTCCGAGTTTTCGATCCGAACTGGCCGAATTTAATCCAAGTCGTCGTCTCCAATCTACCAAATGAGAACAGCTTGGGTCCGATGGGTTTAGAGACCGTCCGATCCACTTTAAGATTCGTGTGCACGAATTTTAAGGCAGACGCGAAAGTTGCGGAGCGGATTTTAAAGCAGATCGGACGGTCATCGAACCCATCGAATTCACTTTGAGTCCGATGGACATCAGACCCAAATTGGTTCCCTACCAAACTACTTGTCAATCCCAGTTAGACGTACAAGCAAACCTAGTTTGTGTTATATGTGAGAAATGGGCGTTTTGATGTGCATTTGATCAAATTTGGTCTGATGTTCGATCGATGTCATTCAGTCTCAAAGAATATTAAAGCAGATCTAATAGTTCCGACTATTTAATCTGATGTCCATCAGACACCTCCAGTTTCTAATATATGAGTCCACCATCACATGTTTATGTTACTATCTAAACCCGTTATCGATCAGCATGTGCAGATCTTATGTGATTGTAGCTTAGTTGTCAAATTTTCTTTGTGGTCGTGAAGACTTAAGTTCAAATTCTCTCTGTTTAAATTTTCAAGTTTCGCCCCTGATTATTACATGCGCAGCTTGACAGTAGATTAAAGAAGTTCAAGGACATATAAGCAAAATGCCGAAACAATGAAACATGTATGCATTATATGCACATCATATAGATGATAGAGTCAGAGATTCACCAAGAAAATTTTATATATATGTAGAAGCTTGTTCTAAAAAAAGATGCATGAGTGTTTCAACCATAGTGACAAGACTCGCGAGAAATTCGCGTTTTATTCGCGTATTATTCGTTTTTTCGACGTTACCGAACCGAACTCCGAATAAAATGCAGAAAAACATATAATACGTTTTATTCGTGAATAAAACGCGTATAAAACACGAGTTGACGAATTATTCGCGATAAAAACGCGAAAATTATTTTTTGAATTTTTTTCAAATTTTTTTTTTTACGGTTTTTTTTACGGTTTTTTTGGGTTTTTTGTTTTTTTTGCTTCCTTGTTGTACCGAATCATTCCCGAATTATACCCGAATCACGAATTTTTGACCTCGCCGAACCGAACCCGAACTTTTGATTTGTCACTATGGTTTCAACTAGTCAACCATGAAGAAATGGTCACTCTCCCATGTACTTACTCCTCTACTACTCCTAACCTTCTTCTCTCTCCTTTCTCCTTCTCTATCTAGAGACACCATTACCACAAACTCTCCTCTTACTTATCATGATACCCTAGAGTCGTTGCCTGACGGCATCTTCACACTTGGTTTCTTTAAACCTGGTAACTCGAATCTCTCATACTTAGGAATCTGGTACACAAAAACAAATGAAACAATTGTGTGGGTTGCAAACCGAGACATCCCGATGCTTGACACAACCGGTGTCCTATCTATCAATACTGACACCTCAAAATTACAGCTCGAAAACAAACCTAGCGAGGTCGTCTGGAACATACGTTTTCCCGACATGGTTATTAACCCTATTGCACAATTATTAGATACAGGAAATTTTGTGTTGGTAGACAAAAACACAAACAACATGGCATGGCAAAGTTTTGACTACCCGACCGATACTTTGTTACCGGGTATGAACTTTGGCTGGATAGCGGGTCGCAACCACAGTTTGACAAGTTGGAGTAGCTGGAATGATCCTTCATCCAGCAACTACACGACTAAAATATTGGTCCAATCAGCATGGCCCGAACCCGAAATCTATATTAGAAATGGGTCGAACCTGGTCTATCGAAGCGGACCGTGGGATGGTAATTCCAAATTCAGTGGAGAACCAACATTCGATACAGATCCAGATTTCACTTTTGAATATGTTTCAAATCAAAGTGGAACATATGTTTCCATGAATGGCGATCACAACTCAAGGCTCGTGCTAAATGAGTCTTCTATCCAACGGTTCGTGCTAGATACCGATTCCATGAGTTGGTGGAAGCATTGGTCAATTCCTGATTCTAATATTGACTCTTGTGACAAGTATGCCAACTGTGGACCATTTGGCATGTGTAAATTAATTCTTCGAATCATCTGAATTGTACATGCTTGGACAAATTTAAGTTTGTATGCGAAAAAGAAGATGCTGGAAAGGACACATCGTACGGCTGCAGCAGGCGTAATGAATTACATTACACTGTAAAAGACGGGTTCTTATCCGTTAAGAAAGTGAAGTTGCCAGACACAACAATTGTGACGGTTGACAGTACAATTGGATTGAAAAAGTGCAAGAAAAGGTGTTTGATGAATCGCTCATGTACTGCCTATTCAAATTTGAATGGTACAGGTGGGTGTGCAATGTGGATGGGCAATTTGACTGACATGAGAAAGCTCGACAATGGCGGTTGGACGTTACACTATCGGTTTCGGGTTTGGATGTACCCGGTTAGAATCCTCTTCCCACTCCCACCCCTTTGTGAATTTACCCACAAAAAGGGCCCATATAAAAAATATCTAAAATATAATCTTACCTAAAATCAAACAAACATGTTGGTACGAACTGGTATCGGTTATCAAGAGTTTGCCAGTACAATAGTACAATACCTTTTCTCAGAACCATTTTCGTCACTTTATTCAAATAACAAAAATATGTCATTTATCTGGTACAAAAAACATGCTATTTTTCTGGTACAACAGTTTTAAAATTTTATTTTCCTAATTAAATCTTTATTTTTTTGACACAGCAACAAGCACAATGGCTAAGAAGACAACCGTAATTGCAGTGTGTGTTACCTTGGGGTTGCTAATCCTAGCCTCTGTTGCGTAACTTACACGAAAAAAGTTTATAAATCAAAATGGTATGATTTTACAAGCATTGAAATTTCAATAGTAAATCTGAGTTGTGATTCATGCCTGTACCTGTATTTACTTGCAACAAGGCATATAGGGTTAAGTACTGCTACATACTAAGATGCAAATTATATAGGGGCCTGTGTTGAATTTCTCAATATAAAAAAATTATAATGAACAAAACTAAGCACAAAGACACCTAAGTAAAATAAAATTAACAAAAATAGATCAGTATTATTTGAGAAAGTTTGTGTTATGATTTTGCTTTGTGTGTAATATTCCTTTATTGAAACTGACTGTTAGTCTTTTTATTTTTTTATTTTTTGCTTTGTGTGTCAAGCAAACCTGGCATATCAGAAAGCCGCAGTCAAATTTCACAAGAATCAGCACAGCCATTTGCAATGTCGAAGGAAATTCTAGAAGAGGGATCTTCAAAAGGAAGTATGATGAATCTCCCCATATTTGATGCAAGTGTTATATTAGCAGCTACCAAAAACTTTGCTCTATCAAACAAGCTTGGTGAAGGTGGCTTCGGCACAGTATTCGAAGTAAATTTGTGATCTTTTCATGAACTTTTTTTAATTTATAATGTTTCAAAAGTTCGGGTTTGAAATATTTCATGAAGTCAGGAGAAAAAAACCCTTACATGTAGCCTTTTTTAAGGACCAGTAGATAGGCGAAAGCAACCTAAATATGAGTATGGTGGTACCAGTGACAATTCACTTGTACCAGACTGATCGGTACTGGCAAATGTTTACTTTTCTATTATAGTCAGGACATTACATTTTTCCTAAGAAATTATGATATTATCTTTATAAAACAGGGGGAACTGGAAGGAGGAGAGGAAGTGGCTGTAAAAGGCTTTCCTATTCATCGACGCAAGGTCTTAGCGAATTCAAAATGAAGTCATGTTATTCACTGAACTTCAACACATTAATTTGGTGCGCTTGTTGGGGTGCTGTTCGAAGGAGAAGAACGGATGCTAATTTATGAATAAACATGGAAAACACAAGCTTGGATACTATTCTCTTTGGTAAGTTTTTTTTGTTTTCAAATACTCTTCCAGAAATGTATTTTCTGGTGATTATATGCCACTTTTACACATGATAGCAGCATTTCTATGTATACATGCAATTATGCAAAGTTTGTACAAACAGGTAATATCCTACTTTAAGAATGGTAATATCAGTAGTACATATGTATATTTAAAAGTTTCAAAATTCGCTGAATCGTGTATTTCATAAAAATTTCACTCTTTGGCAAGTGTATATTTCTGAGTACTGACCAAGATGGTACAAATGCAAATGACAGTGCACTCCATACTGTCAAATGCTTTTGGTACTTTCCAATTGGTATAAAATATGAAAAACAAAATAATAAGGTAAAATATACATTCCCCTCAGGTATGAAAAGAAAACAAAAAAAGCAAAAGGTAACATTTTACTTTAATCTCCTCCTTTTAAATTTTACAAATTTAGTACTGCACCAGTTATACCAGATATCAGCATACAAGTCTGATATATGCCAGAAAATTACTGAAATTGGGTTCATAGCAAAGTAACAGAAATTCCGTCTTTAAGATTAAAATGAATTTGACTATATCAATCTCAATTCATTTTTTTCTTTATTTTTCTGTTTAATCTATTAGAATTAGATGTGATTCCTTGGTTGATAATTTTGAACAGACGAAGCAAAATCTTCTCAGTTCAATTGGCAGAAGCAGTTTGAGATTACAATGGGGATCACTCGGGGCATTCTTTACCTCCACCAAGACTCAAGATTGCAAATTATTCATAGAGATTTAAAAGCCAGCAATATATTACTTGATGAGAACATGAACCCTAAAATCTCTGACTTTGGCATTGCAAGAATATTCGGTAGACACAAAAATAATATAGTGACCAACAGAGTCGTTGGTACATAGTAAGTGCAGTTTTACCTTCCTACTTGTTATATATTACTGATCAAAGAATGAAAGACCTAAATTGCAATTCGAAACTAATCAAACTATACAAAACTATATCTTGAAATGTTCCGGGATTTTTAAAAAATTTGTATGCAATGGTATTATGCAGCGGATATATGTCTCCAGAGTATGCCATGTATGGTGTTTTTTCAGTTAAGTCCGATGTCTTCAGCTTCGGTGTTTAGTCCTCGAGATTATTAGTGGAAAGAAAATCTGTGAGATATTAGCCCTCATTAAACCTCCTTAGTTAGGTAAGAATCTATACTTCTATCTCTTTCATTTTTAAGACTAATATTTTTTATGATTTCAAAATTATGAACCAATGTTGTCAGGCATGGACATTATGGAATGATGGCAAGGCACTGAAGCTGGTAGATACATCCATTGCTATGAACTCAAGGAACAAGTCACAGATCATAAGATGCATCCAGGTAGGGCTTCTTTGTGTGCAGGACAACCCAGAGGATAGACCCCACATGTCAGAAGCTATATTGATGTTAAACAGCCTGAACATGATTTTACCGCAACCGAGGCAGCCTGCTTATTTCGGCAACAAGGCTTTTAGTAACATGGAGTCAACTTCTAGTCAAGCATTACAGTTATAGAACCCTGATGAGTAATAATCTGTGTATATTTGCAATGATCAAATCTGTATGTTATGTACTGCTATTGCAGATTGATCAAACACAGCCCATTTCTGTTTGAGTCTGTATCCCCTCAGGTATCTGAGGTGCAATATATATAAACGGACGGCCCAGATAAATTCCAGCCGGACCAAACTCAATACAGTGCCTATGGAAACTATAGGGGTCCGTTTTGAGATTCGTGCCAGGATAAAAGAACGGTCCAGATTTACTAATTGCACCTCAGGTGCCTGGGCGGATCCAAATTCTTTCTGTTTGGTTGTAGTATATGCATAATGCATCCTCTTTTGATATCCTCATATACATATATACAATCGGTAGTTTTTTTCCCCTCTTATATTTATTTCCATTGTAACAAAAAGACCCACAGAATTCCCATATAATATGACGTAATTGAGCTCAAACCTAAATAACTATTGCCCTAGTAAAAAATTGTCATGTGATTAGTAAAATATGTGTTCTATTGACAAGGCCAAAAGCCATTGGTGTATACAAATCCATTTACATCAAACATGTGTCAAAAAGGCATATTAATGCACATAATGATTTTCATGTGCCACAGTTCTCACACCGTGTACTAGTTGTTACCTGTTGATGCAATGTGAATTCTTATCCTTGTTGAATAATCCAAATAAATTCTATCTTTTCCTCGCTCCTGCAAGAATATATAGGTACAATAAAGAGAGGTATTAAACTAGTGATGACACAATTACCTCAAAAGTAATTGCAAGGTCCTTTGTACAGGGTCTGGATTCAAGAGGCATGTGCCAGAACAACAATATCACTAAGTGGTGATAAGGATGTATATAAGTGTCGTGCGTTGTCGTGACTAAATTGGGAAGGCAGTCATGACACGTGAATGGTCACGGTACATTAGTCACGCCGTGACCACAAGTGTCGTGTCCAAAAGTGACTGGTCACGGTTAACTATTTTTTTTCATAATTTAAGTTAGTTTATTCAAAATTCACCATTAGATCAAGATCTAACAGTCCTGGTCACACGTGACCACGTGTCATGCTATGCCGTGCCAATTTTCCGAAGGATGGTCACGTCACACGAATGGTCACGGCACCGGACACGTGACCGTGGCGTATCCGGTCACGGCATGACATTTTTTACAACTGCAAGTGGTGAGATGACTTTCTTATCTAAGATACCAATAAAGAATCATAAATAGCGAACCTATTCAATACATCAGTGATTGCATCAGAATTGTGTTGCATTATAAGAATGGGGCTCCAGTAAAATCATGAAACCCTAGGGACGGCGAAGCTGGCGCAAATACTTTAATGCTGATCGAAGCATTTCTCTCGCTTTCTTATCTGGTCGACAGCCATATGAAATCATTTCTTCAAAAACAGATGGTACCTATTCAAAAAGACAATAATAAAATAAAAAAAATCAACCAACAAACAGAGTAAAAGGAGTAATTGGAACAAATAACGAAGTCAATACCTTATCATACTTCTCTACACGAATCAAGGCTTTCATTAGGGTTGTGTATGTCACCACATCTGGCTTCACAGCCTACAATCGAATAAACAAATGCCAAGACCAATTAGTTGGTAAACATGCCTTTGACCTATGTATAACTAATTTACCGCATCGTAGATGAAGTACCCTTATTTGGAATAAGAATTTCTACCACGGAAATACAAGTAAATAGTAAATTTAGGAGTAGTGCATCTGCAAATTTAGATATCCAGTACAGTACATATGCAGAAGTACAAACTAAAATGATACAGGAACAACTTACGTTATCCTTCATGAATTGTAGAACTGAGAAGGCCTCTATATCTCTTCGATCCTCACCAAATGCGTTAATTAAAGAATTCAGTGCAATAACACTAGGGCTGATTCCATCTGCCTTCATCATTTTAAAAACCTCAACTGCTTGATCAGATAAACCCTAACAAAACCCAAAATAGCGGATTAACTTGTGATTTTTCAAAAGAGAAAAACATAAAAGCAATTAGCTACATGCATGTACTTTAGGTCTCTTGTGTAATAACACCCAATTGCTTACTTTATTTCAAAAAAAAAAAAACCATAATTGTCAGTTTGCAATTAAAACCCAAAAATTCTTAGTATAATAAACAAAAAGGCAAAACCCTGCGTTGTTATACTTTTTTTTTTCAAAATTGAAATAAATAAAAACCTAGAATATGTAGGTGCTAGTTTCAAGTTTGCACAAATGAGTCACACAGTACCCAGTTGAGTTGATATAAAAAAAAAGTCAGGGTAAGTTGCCATTTTATTGTGTCAACTTAAACTTAATATCAATGATATGGTATTATTTGCAAGTAATTCGCTTAAGTTTGGCTCTAACTGTTTAATGTTCTTTTGTAAATAACCGAAAAAAACTGCCTGTTAATTGCAAACATGAGAAACATGTGGTATTACAGGTACATCTCATAAATATTAAGTATTAGTGTCAACTTTGGAAAAGAAAATTTGTCTCAGCAATTTAGGAAAAAAAAAGTTGGAAGAAAAGGCAAATTAATTTAACAGCTACATACCCTTTGTGCGTATGCATTAATTAGTGCATTATACATGCTCCTGGTAGGCCTCAATCCATCAGATTTCATCGCTTCGAGGCACCCAACAGCATGCCCATAATATCCTGCCTTGCCGTACGCATCGACAAGTGTTGTATAAGTGACTATATTAGGTAATAATCCAGCTTCCTTCATCTCAGTAAGCTTTTTATCCATCTCCTCCAGACGACCCTCCTCACCAAGTGATTTTATTACTATATTGTATGTGGTTGTACCAGGCTCAACACCTGCCTCTTGCATTTCTTCAAACAGTTCCATCACCCGACCAAACTGCCCAGCCCTGATATATTCATACCAATAAGTTTTGTCAGTGTGTGTGTGTGTGTCTGTGTTGTGTGTTTGTGTGTCATATTGTTATTAAATGAATGATATCATAATAATTTGGAATTAGCTGATTAGCTTGAGAGAAAATGAATCACTGTCATTATTATTGTGCGGCCAGTGCTACACGGGTCCTGTATTTAATAGGTTGGAGTTGGAACCAATCCCAGACCTTAAAATGTAAGGTGTATAGTATGAGATTTCCTTGCTGCACCCACCATACTGTAAATATTTTCAGTACATGGCGAAAAACCTGTATTAACCTGTTGATTTATTGTGCTGTTTCCAGACAAGATAGTTTCTGCCTTTCTGGTACTCATACTGTATATATTGTGCAGCAGTATTGTTTTGATAAAAGATTAGGCCAGTGTCCAGATACTCTTATTAATTTTTTAACTTGAAAATGGATAAATCTATCTGGTTCCACTGAAAAGTGGTCCATACCTTCTGTGTGCGTTGATAAATGTGTTCCAAGTGACGACATCAGGCTTGATCCCATCCTCCTCCATCTTCTTAAAAGTATCAACAGCATGCTTCAACACATTATGTTTTCCAAAGGCATCGATCATGACATTGTAAAAGTGGCGGTCGGGCTTAATACCATTCTTTCGCATTTCTCTCAAAACCGCAAAGGATTTTTGCCACTCTCCTTTATCTCTAAATCGGACCAGAATTCTACTAAATACATAAGCTCCAGGACGGGCCCCACATGCCTCCATTTCCTCCAATAGGATTCTAGCACTCTCCCACCGACCTGCCTCGGTATACGCATCAATCAACAAACCGTATGTGGCATCATTTGCTTTGACTCCACAATGAGACATTTCATCAAGCACCTGCTCTGCATTTTTAGAGATCGAATTTTTACATACCCTTTTAGGAGGGCATTGTAAGCATGGACCCTGGGGCGTAATGGTCCATCCGGGGGAAGAATTCGAGAAATAGGGATTCAGCTTCCATCACTCGACCGGCACTGGAGAGGGTGGAAAGGAGAGTGACAATGCAAGAGAGGCGGGGTGTGAGACCAAGCGATTGTGTAAGAGATAAGAGATTAAGTGATGTGTCAGGATCAGAGCAGAGAGAAAATGCAGTGATTAGGAGAGAAAGCAGAGGCGCATCAGGCTGTAGAGATAGAGAACATAACCGGCTTAGAAGAAGAGAGAGAACCGGGTGGTCATGAGGCGAAAGTGAAGAAATGAGAGAGGAGAGGAGCTGAGAGAAAGACGCCTGGTCAGGGAGGTATGAATGGGAGAGTAGTAAAGACAGGAAATGGAGAGAGAGAGCTGGTCGGGAGGAGAGAGAAGAGGAGGAGATGAGGGAGTTGAGGAGGAGAGGAGAGGGAGGGGAAGTAAGGGAATGGGTTTTGAAAGAGAGAGAAAAAGAGTAGTGGGAAGGTCGGTTTTGGATTCAGAGAGGGAATGGATGAGAGAGGAGGAGAAAAGGTCTAACGGGAAGGAGAGGTTATGGCGGGAAAGGAAAGGTACGAGAAGGGAAGCGAGGGGAAGGGTAGAATCGGAAGAGAGAAGAGAGTTTAGTAAAGAGAGCCACACGTGAGCAGGGACAGAACGGTAATTGTTCACCAGGTGGAGCTCAGCCGGGTTTAATTTGGAGGGGGACGGGGAAGGGGAAGGGGAGGGAGACTGAAGGGGAGGGGGGTGAGAGGAGAGGTAGGTGAGGAGAGGGGAGAAATCGTACCCTTCGATTACATTTGGAGAAAGGGAAGGAGAGGAAGAGGAAGTGGCGGGGACTGTGGTGGTGCTGGTGGCGGAGCAGAGAGGAGAGAGAGATGGAATGGAGGGGAGGGGTTGTAACTTCCAGGGAGTGAAAGGAGGGGAGAGGAAACGGGAGGAAGAGGAGGAGGAGGTGGTGCTGGTGGAGGTGGAGGGGAAGAGAGGAGGAGGGGAAGGTGAGAGGAGCGCCATTGTTAGAATTTGAGATAGTGTTAGAGAAGGAGAGGATAAGTGTAGCAGTACTGAACGGATTCTTTGCAGAGATGTTTTGGCGCCTTTGTGGCCTTTCTTTCCTCTTCCTGCGCAAGGATAAAACGGATTTTTGCACCTGTACCCGTTTAAATATGGAAATATGGAAATATGGAAATATGGAAATATGGAAATGTTAACTTTCAAGGACGAATTTAAACAATTAAAAACTTGAAATCGATCTATTTTTTCGAAAATAGTGGAGTACACGGATTTCATAAATCGAAATCATACATTGTTAGACAAGTATTGGTACCAGTGGTACCAGTCCTGACTTATAACAACCAACTACACAAGTGTGTACTTAAACTAACCCTACAACAAAACAATGCATATATCCAAAAACCAATAGACAAAAACAACATCCAACTCATATCAAGAAACTGCATCTATACTAAAGAAAAGTGATGCACCCCCCATATCAAATTTCACTGTCCTCCCTTGTATCGGATCCATCTGTAAGCAGAGGGACCCTGTGCTCCTGCACTATCCCATCCATAGCCGCCTCCTGTACAATTAGATCATCACAAAAAACAGGAATATGCAACACATTAGTAGGAAGTACTAACGCCAAATTAAGAATAGACCCATTATTTTTGGAAGTCACCCAAAATTTCGCAATAGAAATAATTTGAGCTCCTACTGCACGAGGTTCAGCTCTAGCCCCCTGAAAACACAACTTATTTCTTGTCAACCATAAAGTCCACAAAACGGCTCCTCGTACTAATTCTATTAATAGCCTATCTTTGAATGGTATTAAGGCATCAATAAACCAAAGCTCCTCCATAGTGCTGATATCAAAAACAAAGTTGTTATGTTCAGCAATCCAATTCCAAATTATTTTAGCAAATGAACACTGTAAAATAAGTGATCGACAGTTTCTGGTTCATCACAAAAAGGACACCCTACATCTCCTTGCCAACCCCTTTTACTCAAGTTAACCCTCGTTAATACTTCTTTTGTTTTACTAACCATAAAACTATCCTAATTTTAAGAGGAATTTTTGCTTTCCAAATAGTATCAAATCTTTATTTTTTAACCCACCATACTCAAGCAAGTGTAAAAAGAATGAACTGTAAATCTACCATTAGCATTCCATCACCAATGTAGTTCGTCTTTTTTATCCCTAATCAGATGTATTGTACTCAATTCATTTATCAAAGTGACCCACTCTTCCCTATACGACCCTGTCAACTATCGTCTAAATGATAGATTAATTTGGCCACTTCCTAAAACTGAAGCTACTGTCAAACCAATATCAGATGCAATTGAAAATAAATTAGAAAATAAAACACTTATAGGACACTCACACAGCCATCTATCAGTCCCAAATAACACCTCGTTTCCATCACCAATAGTTTTTTTAAAACCTAACTCAACTATATGTTCATTTTGACAACAGCCCCCCCAAAAAGCTGCTAGTTGATAATGAATCCCTTGTGGGCCATATTTGGCTTTTAGGATCTCTTTCCACTTACCTGGAACTCTAGGGTCATTAAAACGGTACCACCATTTAGCTAATAAGGCAGAATTAATTGTTTTAAGATTAAGAACCCCCAATCCCCCTTGAGACTTATCTGCACAAACCACTTCCCATAAAACCAAAGAATTTTTTTTCCTAACTGAACTACCTCCGTACCACAAGAATCGACGTCGGAGTTTATCTATCCTATGTCTGATCTGAACTGGCATCCTGTAAAGAGCTAACCAATATAAAGGAATTGCTGAAATAACAGAGTTCAAAAGTGTAACTCGTCCCCCAATAGACAATAATTTACTTTTCCATCCTTGCAACTTTTTTCAATTTTCTCAATTAAAACATTCCAACAATCTACAGGTATGGTTTTCCAATGAATAGGAACTCCTAATAAGTAATGTGTAGTTGGCTCACAATACAACCAAAGCGAGAAGCAAGTCTAGTACTCTCTATTTCATCTAAATTCAAAGGAATCATGACACTTTTATGAAAATTAATTTTAAGACCTGTCATATTTTCAAACCCAGACCATAAAAGCTTTAGAGCTTCTACCATTTATCATTTGCTTCTAGGAAAATAAGGGTATCATCTGCGAAATGTAAATTCAAAACATCCACAACACCTTCAAAGTGCCCTAATCCCTTAAGAAATCCTGCTTGCTGAGCCTTATTCATATCCTATTAAGTGTCTCTGCAACTATATCAAATAGGAAGGGAGATAGTGGGTCTCCCTGTCTCAACCCTCTTCTACATTTAAATAAGCCCCCAAACTACCATTCAAACTAATGCATGTTCTACTACCTTCAAGGGTATCAGAAATCCACCTCCTTAAACTTCTCACCGAACCCTCTAGCACCTAAAACTTCTTGCAAAACTCCCAATTAATTAAATCATAAGCCTTTCGAAATCAACTGTGAATAAAATACATTTAGTTTTCGAAACTCTAACTTGATGTAAAACCTCATTCCCGCAAAACCACATTATCCAAAATATAACGTCCTTTTATGAAGCAGTTTGAGTGTCACTTATTAAAAAATCCATAACTTTTGCTATCCTATCAGCCACACTTTAGTAATAAGTTTAAAACTACAATTAATAAGACTTATGGTCTATAAGTTAGAAATAGAAGGAGCTATCTCTTTTTTAGGGATCAGACACACATATGCAAGGTTCAATTTAGAGATGTCTAGGTCATGGAAATAAAATGAAGCAAACAGTTTATATAAATCAGATTTTAAAAACTCCCAAACAGCTTGATAAAAGCAAACGAAAACCCATCAGGACCGGGTGCCTTAGAGGCATTGCATGTAAAAACAGTAGTCTTAATCTCCTCTAAAGTAAACATCTTTTCTAACTCAAAGTTTTGCAAATCACTTAATTGTTCATTGTCAGCCCATAAATTATCTTGTAAAAAGATATCTCTAGTAGTACGAGATCCTAACAAATTTTTATAAAAGGTAGTGACGTGACTTTTATGCTTCAGGATCACTAATAATTATCCCATCATGTTCTAAGGTTAAAATTGTATTTTTCTGCCTTCTATTTTGAAGCACAAATATGGAAAAATTTGGTGTTAACATCCCCCTTTCAAAAACCATTGCAACCTAGCTCTCTACTGCCAATAAGACTCCTCCTCACTCAAGATTTGTTTAAGCTGCACTTGACATGCAGTCCACCTCTCAAAATCAGAACTACCTAAATGTCGTTGTTCATTACTAATCTCAAATTCAGCCATCTCTTCAAGTAATCTAGACTTTATTTTTTTTTCTTTTCCCCAACTAAATTATAGTTCCATCCCCTCAATTTCTGTCTAAGTCTTTGTAGTTTAATTCTCCAATTTTCCCCTATGTTACTTATAATTACTCTCTCAGACCACCATTGTTCAGTTTATCTAAAAAAACCCTCTTCACTCAACCAAGCCCTATCAAATTTAAAATTAAAGGTCCTACCAGCTATATCGACACCAATAGTTAACAAGAGTGGTGAATGATCTGAACTATACCCGAGGATAAGAAGACAAATGGAATTCCCAAATTCCTCTCCCATTCGACTGAACATTAAAAACCTATCCAACAAGGCTAAAGAAGTAGAAGTGAAGATCGAGCCATGTATACTTACGGTCAGAAAGAGACAATCTCAAGTAAAATGCAAATCTGAAATAAACCTATTAAAATTAGAACTAATAACGTGGTTATAACTCTTACCTAATCGTTCACTTCTTCGTCTAACCATATTAAAATCACCTCCTACAGCCAAGCTGACACACTAAACTAGATAAATTCCGTAGTTCCGTAAAAAAAATCATGTCTCTTAGAAGCTACTACTGTTGGTCCATATACAATTGAAAATAACCATTCAAAATTATCTAATTTATTCTTTAAATGTACAGTGACAGAAAATTCCTCCTAACAAAGTATTCAAAAACTGAAAATTTATCTTCTTAATCCCAATTAAAATCCCTCCAGCCGTCCCAACTGCAGGTAGTATAACCCATTTAGTAATCGATCTACTTAAAGCTCCTAACACACGCTCTTTAAAATCTGATTTCTTAGTCTCCTGTATCCCTACTAAATCTACATTATTATCAGCCAACATATCTCTAAGAAATCGGCGCTTTACAGGTATACCCAGTCCCCTGCATTCCAACAAACGACTTTAAACATCATTTTAAACACTGATTAGACCCCGGAGAAATATAAGAAATCAAATCCTGTTTTAAAACTACACTTCCTTTCTTAATGTCAGATAAAGAACCCAACAGAACAGTATCATCGAGTATAGCTTCAAAAT
This sequence comes from Carex parvula, assembly GCA_025461045.1. Lineage (NCBI taxonomy): Eukaryota > Viridiplantae > Streptophyta > Magnoliopsida > Poales > Cyperaceae > Carex > Carex parvula. The sequence goes on along the minus strand of JAJGRW010001252.1, from coordinate 203 downwards.
TATCCTTAGAAAATCCCTAAGCTTACGAATAATATTGAGCTTATCATCAACAGATCCCTTAATCATAAACCCAGATTTTTCAAACAAATCCAAAACAGCAGCATCTGAAAAATGCGAAAAAGGAAAATCAGTTTTCAAAGAATCCATACCTGAAGAAATTGACTTGTCACCTTTTGACCCTCCGGCACGCTGTGGCCTTCTGC